>JASPKZ010002709.1:1865000-1891983 GCA_030220185.1 Diploptera punctata | reverse complement strand
TAAAATAAATAAAAGTAAATTATGAGAAGAAATTGAACAAAACCTGAAAAGTATTTTAAAATAAAAATAAAATGTATTATTAACTATGGCATTTCAAACTAAAATGCAACATCGTTCCCTGAAAATCTGAAAAAATAGTAATTTAATATCAAAATTACAGTGTACATAGCATAGCTGAAGAAAATCCTGAATAAAATCTTTTTCAGGCTATGATTATACATAAATTAATATCAGTACATCTTCGTGCTAATTAAAGTGCCAAAACAAATCATAATTTATTCCGTACTAGTTCGTTTACAAATTTTGTACAGGAAAGCATACCTATCATGCTGGTACGCTTTTTGCATGTAACAACCAGATGAGAGTCATTCATGAGTATGCGGTGAAATTCAGGTATCTTAAATGTCCGAAACCACGATAACTAACATTTCTGTGTGACATTTAATGCACGTCTCTATACAAGGATAAGTACAAGAGAATACTGAAAAAGAAAAATAAAACAAACAAAAATTATACATGTGAACTAAATACAATTACACAATTATACATATGCACCATTCAGAAATACATGATTTTTCCAAAAAATTTTCCTAAGATTTTTAAGAGATTCACGACAACAGATGGCTAATCTTAAAGTTTTATTTCGCCCAAAACCTTTATATTAAAGACCTTGAACGCGTTACTTTGTGTAAAGTTGTGGCCTATAAAATCTTAATATCTAGCGATCAACATATTTTGATATCTAGAAAACTCTGGAATCATTCAGATACAGTTCCTCGCACAAAAAAACAATCCGTGACACTGTGTTGGTGAGTTTGTATTTCCTTTAAAATGAACAGTACACAACACGGCGCACATATTGTTTTTTATTCATTCTCTATTTCCCCCAGGTGTCCTTATCAGTTCAACTTTATTATAGCAAGATTTCTCCAAACATAAAATTCCCAAACTTTCTCAATACCATGTCTACGACTTGACAATTAACTGTATAAAACCTCAGAAAATCAAATTTATTAAACCGCCCACCGCTGTGGTTTCGAGGTAGCTGCTGCCTTCACGCAGCGGGCCCGGTTCAATCCCCGGTCGGGGCATTTTTCTGGTGAGGTTTTATCTGGGTTCTTTTCCCCCCGTAAGACAAATTCAGAAACTTTAGGCCCCAATGGTCCCCGAAATCATATGCCATCTCCTTTAATGTCATCATCATCATCAGCCTTCACCGGTGTGGAAAGCACGGAAGCTCCACACGCGTACACAATTCCCTAGAAAGCTGCAAGCATAGCATAAAACAACTATGGAATGGATTTAAACCTAAAAAAAAATACTTTTAACTATGTCACATACAATTTTATATGATAATTTACTATTATATTTAAACCTAAATAAATACATTAGATAAGTATTTGTATAAAGTAATTGTTAATCATACATGTAAAATTTAACATTAATAAAATTACAAACGCTGTAAATAATTATGTGTATTTCACTGTCACCAACTTTACACTACAACATTACATCATCATCACATCATCATCTACACTCCTTTCAACATCAGGATGGTTTAATGACAAGAAATAAGTTATCGTAACCTAATGTTATTATTTGGTACTGAGCACCACATGATTGTGATCCAATGAAGTATCAGTTATTTAATTACTATATCTGAACCTGTAATAAAAATTTTGGTTGAAAAATAAAGAAAATAGCAAATACAGTGTAGATTACTAAAATATACAGTCCAGCGGACTTATTTCTAGTCCTCCACAACCTTTTCAGCAAAATGCTAATTCGATGTTAGTCCTATTGTTGCTCCCATCATAATAAAAAAAAACTACAAATCACAGAATTTGAAATCCACCTGTTATTTTTCAAATTATAATATAGGCATCTAATCAAAATGAACCAAATCAAAAAGAAAAAAAAAAAAGAGAGAGTAGAGAGAGAGAGAAGAGAGAGAGAGAGAAGAGAGAGAGAGACAGACAGAGAGAGAGAGAAAGAAAGAGAGAAAGAAGAGGAGAGAAACAAGAGAGAAAAGAACAGAAAGATAGAGAAAGGAAGAGAGAGAGAGAGGGAGAGAGAAGAGAAAGAGCCAGAGAGAGAGAAAGAGAGAGATCGAGAGAGACAGAAGTCATTACTAGGGAAGACTTTAACTTAGAACTCGGCAGCACACACATCCAAAGCAACCTTACAGTGCATATTAAAGATGATTTTTAATAGTCACCCTCTGCTTGGTTTGCCCTTCGAAAATTATAAATATATACCTACTCTTCACGTAGTGACTAATTGCCCTTTCCAAATGTTCTTTAGATCATTTAGTGTCATAAACTTTATTTTTAACATTCCATATAAATAAAAGTCACAACAGGAATGAGGTGCACAAAGAAATTAGACCGGCTCAATTCTGGAAATGCATGCCATTATGCATAGCAGGGACTCTTGTCATCCAAACAGCTCTCAAAAAACATCAGCGGCTACCCAAATTCCTCACGATGTTGGGTTGGCACCGGTCTCATACTGGCCGAAATTCCGTGAGAAAATTTCTTCCCACATGGAGACACGAACCAGCGCAAGTCCAGAAGCTATGCGCCAAGGCATCTTGCCTAAATCACTCTGCTACGGCACGGGACATCTGTTTACCATTACAGCACAATAATTATCAGAGAGCAAAAATATCTATATTCATGCACAGAAAATAGATTACTAATGAGAATGGTATTGACAGCAAGAGAACAGCAAGTTATATTGGCAGTAGATGCGCGTCTTCCTTCCCGGTGGACAAGCGAGGGATTTTCGTGACCACATGACTCGGACATAGTAGTTTTGTCTCAATAGTTATTTGATATTGCATGGGGATACTCCCGTGACTACTAGGGAATAATGAATGTTATATAAACAATGTGGTCTCGTGGTAGCGTGCTGCCTTGCACCGCAGCGGGCCCGGGTTCGATCCCCGGTCGGGGCAGTTTTTCTGGGTGAGGTTTTTATCGGGTTTTTTCCTCGCCTGTAAGACAATGTCAGGAAAACTTTAAGCCACCAACGGTCCCCCAAGAAATCATATGGCCATCAATCCTCAATCATCATCCTTCACCGGTATGGAAAACAACGGGAAGCTACAACACCTACAATTCCCTAGTAAAGCTGAAAAATAGCATGAAAATGCTATAATTGCAGTGAAGGACCTGCCTTCGGGCAGAATTACTATGGATGGATACAAACTATTGATTGACGAATATTTGTGCAGAACTCCTTTTAGATTCCTCTTGCTTGACACAATAAATAGCCTATATACCAGTATTTTGATTCATAACCTGTTCTTGGGTGACAAAGCCAGAGATATCAGAATAATATACCAGCTCCCCTTCCTTTATAAAACACATTTAGAACTCTTCTTCACACTGTCTTTACCACTACAAGGTTGTTCCAGGTCCAAAAATATGGTATTTAAATATTGAACATAAAAGTACATTTTTTCGTATAATTAACAAAACTAAAATTATGACATTTCATGGCAAGGACCCCATACAAAGTAAAATCTGTCTCCAGAATAAAATTTAGAAGATCAACAATTCTAAATATCTTGGATATTATCTCTCCATCGGGATGAAAGGATATCCCGAAAAATTACTAGTTATCAAAAAAGTTTTGGAATTATTATCAAGTGAGGAAACCATTCCTTGTAACAAAAAAAAACACCAGATTACGTTTATATAACACTTTGGCTAGACCAGTGTTGACCTATGGTAGTGAAGCATAGACACTCAAAAGACAACATCAAGCAGAATAACGGCTTGTGAAATGAGATTCATGCCCGCAACACACGGTTACACCAGATGGAATCGGAAAGGAACACCGATATCTTAAAAGAATGAAGACTAACGCGCCAATTTTGGAATATATTAAACAGTACCAACTAAATTGGAAACACCACCTAGAAAGAATGAGTTCAAATCGGATCCCCAAAGCTGTTTATAATTATATACCAAGAGGACGAAGATCACTGGGTCGTCCTATGAAACGCTGGAGGGAAATTTTTTTATAGGATCGTAACAGGCCTTGGCCTAATACTTGAAAAGAAGGAAGGAAGGAAGGAAGGAAGGAAGGAAGGAAGGAAGGAAGGAAGGAAGGAAGGAAGGAAGGAAGGAAGGAAGGAAGGAAGAAGAATTTATTTCCTTTGATAAAACAGATTATATGTAACAATTTAATTTACACTGTCTCAAAGAGTATGCTTATCTACGTCTGCAAACAAAATTTTATTTCCTTCTGCACTTGAAGTGCTAGAAAAGCTAGTAATACCTTCTGGCAGTCCCTTAGGTAGTGTTACAATTACAAAATCTGGTCCATGTGGTACAAACCTTCCTGATGAAGTCAGATTTGGGTACACAATTATTTTTTTAACGGGGATATTTTAGAAAGACACAAATAAATGTCACAAATTTGTTATATCAGACCATTGCAACTCCAAAGGAAAATCTCTACTGTTCCCCTATCTTAAATTCCCTAGGTTATTTTATACACAATATGGAGAAAAATGTTTGTCTTTTTCTCCTAAATTCATTTGAAACTAGTCTAATACCCGGCTTGCGCTATTACGCCTAAATAAATTAAATATTTTTAAATTTAAATTTCAGATAAACGTTTCTAGAGAATAATAACTAAACACTCGCCTTATCTGAAAATGTGTATAAACAAAGTTATACATTGTGACGAACCAAACATGGCGGATTGCTAGAGTCAATTCCTATTTTCATATTTCAGGTAACACTCCGCCCACTTCCAATGATCGGACTTAGCTGAGTTTTCGATAATACGTATATTGGTTTATTTTAATAGCATTTACAGTGTTTCGTTAAGAAACATCGAAAGTTGCGACTCGTAGAGCGATTTATTAATCTTCGTTTCAGATTAACTACTGCACCTAATGGTTTTAGACTGTAATGGTTAGTGGCCAAACACTTTTCGTTATTGAAAACGCGTACCTACAAATTTTCAGGATCAGTTGATCGGTTTAGGCCTAGAAGTCTATAAGTCACAAACAAACGCAGGCTGAAATTTTGATTGTGTTATCCTTCAAAAATAGACATTATGCTGTCACGTACTTTTTTTTGTAGAATACACTGCTCAAAACAATTAGATAAATATGAAATTATTGTATTGTTTCGGGTCCTCTACAAGTATACAAAGTTTCAAGTCGATCCGATGATTTTAAGTGAGTGAAAATCGCGTTGAAAGATTCCGTTACATAGATAGATAGATAGATAGATAGATAGATAGATAGATAGATAGATAGATAGATAGATAGATAGATAGATAGATAGATAGATAGATAGATAGATAGATAGATAGATAGATAGATAGATAGATAGATAGATAGATAGATAGATAGATAGATATATACAGGTCAAGCTAATATAAAGCGTGTAAAAATAGTGATGTTGATTAATTTAATGAATATTAAATGAAACTGCCTAGTGTTACTTCTAAAAATATCAATTTGAACTTAGCACATGCATGAATTACAATCTGGAAGTACCAAGACTTTGGCCCAAACCAGGTTACTTTAGAATTCTTAAAATAATAGCAAGAAACATTATCCGCTTTCATTCTCCTTTTTTAATATTTATATTGACGATATCATATATAATTGGCAGATAAATTTGGACTCGCATTTCAAAATAAGAAATAAGATGTTAGATACCTTACTTTTTGCAGACGACCAAGTTCTAATATCTAGCTCAGAAGATGGTCTACAGAAATCACTCTTTCAATTAAATAACATTATACAGAATTGTAACTTGAAAATATCAATAAGTAAAACGAAAATCTTAGCTTTTAAGGGATCAGGTACCGTGAGGTAAAATAATTCTAGAGGGGAAACCCATTGAACAAGTGAACCATTTTAAATACCTGAGTTGTGAAATCTCCTATTTTAAAAATGAAGATATGTTTAACAAACTTAATAAATTTAATTATATATGTGGCACAATTAAAATAATATTTAAAAACACAAGAATGGAAACAAAACTAAAATTTTATAAAGCAGTGGCAGTCCCCTTACTATTGTATGATAGTGAATTTTGGGGTTTAACTAAAAGAAGAGAAGATCATAGAAGCAGCTGAAATGAGGTTTTTGAGAAGTGTGGCTGGCTGCAAACTTCTAGATAAAAGAAGAAGAGAAGATATTAGAAATGAGCGAAATATTTTTGAATTCTTGGATAAAATAAAATAATCTAGAAAAAACTGGAAAGAACATGTTCAAAGAATGATCGGATTCCAAAAATTATACTTAATTACAAACCAAGAGGAGACAGGATCATTGGTAGACCGAAAAAGAGATGGATTCAACTTTTTGTATGAGAATCTATGAGACCGGGCTTAATCCGTGATTGTTGATGATTATGACATTCTCAATCTGCCCAAAGTGTAATACAGATGAAGGCCACAACATGTACTCCAATGCATCAACAGCTCAGCAACGATATCTGGAATCAACCTGCAGATGTAATAAAACTACTTCAAAACAGTGACCTCATGGATATGGTTTAGAAGAAGCTGGGATAAGTGACGAAAACAATCTGGAAAATTTGATGTAAGAGATAAGAGAACCCTAAGCACCTCTACAGGGTGTGGACAGTAAAAATAATCGAAACTGATTATATTTCAGTATAACTCTGACATGTCTGGAGAAATTTAAACCAAACTTGGTACATGTATACTTTGGGGGTATGAGTTTCTTAGCACCCTTGGAGGGGTGTAAGAGTGGGTGACACACAAAAACAATCGAAAGCAACCAATATTGTTCTTTAATCAAGTTTTTGGGATCTTTGGGAGGAATAGTGAAATTCTGATGCTGTTTATGTCCAAGTTCAGTTCCCATCAACTTTGGAGGGATTACAAGAGGTGAAAAAAATGTTCAATTTGAATTATATAAATGTCCAATGTAATTTTTCAGCTCACTACGTTCAAGAAGATTGTGATAAATAAATATCCGGACAACTGCTGGATAATCAGCCAGTTCACAATTAAATTCATAACAGGTCATGATTCCCTTTCGGACATTCTAAGTATAAAAAACTCCATGGCATGACAGGCCTATAAGGCCCTTGGCATACTAGCCAGCTGCTGGCTTCACATCCACATGTCTTAACCACAGAAGTGGACGAACATTCAGCAAATATATGGATTACATATGGTCAGCATATCGTATCCCCAACCTTTATAGATCCTTCCGGAAAAGTTACTAGTTATAATAAAAGTTTAGGAATTATTAATCAAGTTATGAAACCATCCCTTGTACAAAAAAACACCAGATTACGCTTATATAACACTTTGGCTAGACCAGTGTTGACCTATGGTAGTGAAGCATGGACACTAAAAAAACATGAAAGCAGAATAACGGCTTGTGAAATGAGATTCATGCGCAGAACAGCGGGTTACACCAGATGGGATCTGAAAAGGAACACCGATATCTTAAAAGAATTGAAGACTACGCCAATTTTGGAATATATTAAACAGTACCAACTAAATTGGAAACACCATCTTGAAAGAATGAGTTCAAATCGGATCCCCAAAGCTGTTTATAATTATATACCAAGAGGACGAAGATCACTGGGCCGTCCTATGAAACGCTGGAGGGAAAATTTTCTATAGGATCGTAACAGGCCTTGGCCTAATACTTGGAAGGAAGAAAAGAAGAACCTTTATAGATAGTTTTCTCACCCTGGAGATGTTACATATTGCAGCTATCCAAATTCTTCACTATCATGAGTGGCCACCGGTCCCGTACTGACCGAAATTCCACAAGAAAATGTCTTTCCCTATGGGGACTTGAACCAGCTCAAGTCCCCTAGCTTTGAGCCAATGCACCATACTTTATACCACTCGGTTATAGCGCGGAACGTATTCTAGGTATACACTATCATATTTCTGTTAATAATTATCGTATCAACTTTATGCTGATGCTATAGTATTACGCGATAGCGAGGAGATATTAAGGCACACTACTGAGTAACACTAAGAAATTGGGACTGGAAGTTAACACCAATAAAATTAAATGTACAGTTACCATCTTTCATAAACAAATTGAAATTAAAATTATTAACAAAAACAACCCACTAATATTACTTTTTAAAAATTAATAATTTGTTTCTTCATTATTTAATAAAAATAGTTTTAAGATTTGTTAATATATTTACCCAATGCCTTGTATAATAAATGATAGATTATTTCATTGTAGTTTATTACTTTCTTTGTATTTTTTTCTTTCTTTTCTTTTTATGTATAGTAGATTCGAGCTGTTATTCCTTTCTGTATTCATTCTATCATTAATTTAATTTTAATTGTATTTAATTTTATTGTATTATTAGACATTATTTTCATTATTATTAAATTTGGCAGATAATTGTTTAGTATGTACTATTATTGTATTTTTTTGTATTTAGGCCTATATGTGACATGTTTGTCCTGGTGAGTGGAAGAGAAGGCCACACGGCCTTAACTCCACCAGGCTAAATAAATCTAAATAAAAATGCATAGAAATACATTATATAATGGAAATGGACAGTCAATGACAAATAAGGGACATTTTGAAGAAGTGGCTGAATTCTAATACCATAGGAACAATAATTACATCCAAGAATGAGGTCCAGGAAGAAATTAGACTCAATTCTGAAAATGCATGTTATTATACATTACAAGGATTCTTGTCCCCAAACTTCTCTCAAAAAAATTTAAACTGAAATATGTAAAACTCATTCTTTCAGTTATATTATGTGGATGCGAAACAGACTTCTACTTTAAGGGAGGAGATAAGATTGTGATTATCGGTATTTGAGAATAATGTTCTTAGGAAAATTCTTGAACCAAAGAGACATGAACTGACAGGTGAATATAGAACACCACATAACAGTGAGTTACCCGACCTTTATGGGAAACAAGGTAAGATAAGAAGAGTTAAGTATTTTAGACTGTGAGGGTAGGACATGACACGAATGGGGAATGAAAGAAGGGCATGGAAATTACGAAAACCAGAATGAAAGCGCTCAATAGGCATGCCAAGAATGAGGTGGGAGAATAACATTAACCATGGTCCCTCAAATCATAGTTAATGCTATTCTCTCACCTCATTCTTGGTCTACCAATTGAGCGTTTTCCCTCTGGTTGTCCTACAAGAAGCTTCCATGTAGTCTGTCATTCCCCATTCGTGCCACATGTCCTGCCCATCGCAGTCTACGAGGTTTAATTATTATATCTGATTTCCTATAAAGATGATGTAGTTCACTTATGTGGTCTTCTCCATTCACCTGTTTGTTCATTATTTTACTATTATTTATTATTTTCAAAACACCATCGCGCAAAGAATAATGTACAACGCAAGCTTGTGAAATGTTTTACAGAATCTCGGAAATTAAATACCTCGCTATCACTCGGTTTTTAAACATTTCCTCGCTTCTGTAAAAACCACTTCCGAACATCGCATCGTAATATACTATTGAATTTCTTCACTGATGTTTGTATCGTTTAATTAAGAGACTAAGTTAAAACTAGAAACCCTCTGAAAGTTATATTGATTTTTATATATATATATATATATATATATTTTACAATAATCACATTTAGTTTTTTTCTTAATTTATTTTCAACCCCATTTTGTTAGCTAATATTCCTAGGGCAATAAAGGTTTTTCTCAATATTTTTCTCTGATCTACCAATTATGCCTATGTCATCGGCATAAGCAATATTTGAGTTGATTTATAGATTATTGCAATTCTAGTTCGTATATGGGCTTCTCTTACGACTTTCTCTAGTCTATTAAATAAAAGACTAACTAGTGAATCACTTTGTCTTAGACCATTTATTATTTTAAAAGATTCCTATAAAATCAGACTGGAGTTTTATTTGACATTGGCCTTAACTATTCTCACTATCTTCATAGGAATTTTCAACTTCATCATCGCATTGTAAAGACAGCTCTCTAGATGTTATCGTATGCTGTTGAATCAATAAATAGTTAATGGGTTTTGATGTTTTCATATGTTTTTTTCAATGATGTCTTAAAGTATAAATTTTATAAGTTGTCGATTTTCTAGTTCTGAAGCCAGCCTGATAGTTGTTTATAATTTATAAACAACCAAGTTTTGAAAATTATCTCACGTACTGAGATTGAAACGTCGACGTAACAAATTTATGCTTTGACTGTAATAACGTGTATTTCTTTGTAATTATAATATTAATTACTCTTAGTGAAAAGTAATTTAAAGAAAGCATAATATACATTACTTGATAATGTTATGCTTCTGTAGTTATTGCAGTCATTTGGTCTCATTTTTAAACGCTTTATATTAGCTTGACCTGCATCTATCTATCTATCTATCTATCTATCTATCTATCTATCTATCTATCTATCTATCTATCTATCTATCTATCTATCTATCTATCTATCTATCTATCTATCTATCTATCTATCTATCTATCTAATCTATCTATCTATCTATCTATCTATCTATCTATCTATCTATCTATCTATCTATCTATCTATCTATCTATCTATCTATCTATCTATCTATCTATCTATCTATCTATCTATCTATCTATCTATCTATCTATCTATCTATCTATCTATCTATCTATCTATCTATCTATCTATCTATCTATCTATCTATCTATCTATCTATCTATCTATCTATCTATCTATCTATCTATCTATCTATCTATCTATCTATCTATCTATCTATCTATCTATCTATCTATCTATCTATCTATCTATCTATCTATCTATCTATCTATCTATCTATCTATCTATCTATCTATCTATCTATCTATCTATCTATCTATCTATCTATCTATCTATCTATCTATCTATCTATCTATCTATCTATCTATCTATCTATCTATCTATCTATCTATCTATCTATCTATCTATCTATCTATCTATCTATCTATCTATCTATCTATCTATCTATCTATCTATCTATCTATCTATCTATCTATCTATCTATCTATCTATCTATCTATCTATCTATCTATCTATCTATCTATCTATCTATCTATCTATCTATCTATCTATCTATCTATCTATCTATCTATCTATCTATCTATCTATCTATCTATCTATTATCTATCTATCTATCTATCTATCTATCTATCTATCTATCTATCTATCTATCTATCTATCTATCTATCTATCTATCTATCTATCTATCTATCTATCTATCTATCTATCTATCTATCTATCTATCTATCTATCTATCTATCTATCTATCTATCTATCTATCTATCTATCTATCTATCTATCTATCTATCTATCTATCTATCTATCTATCTATCTATCTCATCTATCTATCTATCTATCTATCTATCTATCTATCTATCTATCTATCTATCTATCTATCTATCTATCTATCTATCTATCTATCTATCTATCTATCTATCTATCTATCTATCTATCTATCTATCTATCTATCTATCTATCTATCTATCTATCTTATAGTAACTGAATTTTTCAAAGCGTTTTTCGCCCACTTAAAATAATTGGATCGACTTGAAATTTTGTATACTTGTAAAGGACCCGTGACAATACAATAATTTCATATTTATTTTCTAAAATCCTGGCCAGAATCATCCGAAAATCAAAAAAATTAAAACTGGTATAATAGGTTACGGACTTGTCAACTTTTTAATCAATCGTTGTAAGAGCTCAGTTGGTAGAGCGCTGAACTAGTGGTATATAATTTCAAGTAATCCATAGGTCGCTGGTTCGAATCCGGCTGGGGGATGATTTTTTTTTTTTAGAAGAGTAATACTTTTAGCTCATGCTACAATAGTATGGAATTTAAAGACATTTACATTCTTATCTTATTCTGTAAAATATTAAAACTAAAAAATAAAAAATAGTTTTAAAAAACTAAAAAATAAAAAATAGTTTTAAAAAACTAAAACAGCACGCTTTATTAGGAAACGGAACTCAAAAATGAAAAATAATTTTAATTTCCAACACACTTGGGATAAATTTAAAGTGGTCAACAAAAAAATCATCAACACACATAGAATAAAACTAGAATTATCAACAAAAAGAAAATAATTTTACCATCAAAGCGTAGGGTGCTTTTTATGATTTTTACATGTTCTTCTTAGAAACTTTACTTCTATCAATATCTGTTTATTATCAAATATATTAATTGATATAGAGCACCTCACACTTTCGATGGTAACATTTTCTTTTTGTTGATAACTCTAGTTTTATTCTATATGTGTTGGAGATGATTTTTTTGTTGACCACTTTAAATTTATCCCAAACGTGTTGGAAATTGAAATTATTTTTCATTTTTGAGTTCCGTTTCCTAATAAAGCGTGCTGTTTTGGTTTTTTAAAACTATTATTTATTTGTATAGTGGACAGATTATCCTACATCCAATTGCCTCAATCAATTCTTGAATCGCTTGCATTAATTATTTACTTCCACTTTTGATTGGATTCCATTCTTTTCGAGTGCTTTATTCATTTTCAGATTACAAATTGAAACTATTTACCTATTTTTCTGTACGATTTATTATCGTAACCATCATGTCTTTGACTATTATTTATGTTATCTTGTGGATTATTGGAATTAATATTTAAAAGTTCATTAAAATCTTCAATCATTTCTAAATTTCATTGTTTTCTGTTAAAATAATTCCCTCGTTACTCTTACACATAGTTTTTTTAGGTTTAAAATTGTCCTATCTGAATTAACAATTTTATCAAAACGTTAACTGTTATTTGTGATTCTGTAACCTAAGTCCTTCAAGTGCTTGTTTTCATATGCCCTTTTCTTTTTTCCTGTGGTGAACTCTCTTCTCTTCTTGTTTTATACACCTCATTGTGCAACCTCTGCAGCATTGTTGAGCAGGCTTTGTTCTTCTCTATCACTAATCCACATTCCTCATCAAACCAGTTATTTATTTTTGTTTTGTCGCTTGTCCCTAGCTCCTTCTCTGCCTTTTAATAATTATTGTTTTAATTTCAGTCCACTGTTCATTTTTGTCCCTTCCTTGTCCTTAACTAATTTACTTTTTGTGTATATATAATTTTGATAATCTCATTTTAATCCTTCAGTGTTTAGTTCTATTTATTTGGTTTTATATTGATGTGTTTCTCTTGTTTTATAATTAGATATTCTTAGATGAATTTTAGATATAACCATACAATTATTTGCGTCAATATTAACTCCTGTGAAGGACCCGACATCTGTTAAACTGGATTTATGCTCTTGTCTATTAGGATGTGATCTATCTGATCACGTTATTAAGCTATTGCTCTCAACATCTTCATTTCAGCAGCCTCTATTTGTTTACTATCTGCCTTTGTTAGTGTCCAGGTTTCACAACCATAGATACTTTGTAAAACTTCAAAATAGTTTATTTTCTAGTCTCATTCAATAAAGTGCTTTTAATTGTGCCACAGATAATTTGATCGTTGTATTTTTGCGTGTTTATCTAAATCTCTGTCATTGCCTAAATGACATCCCAAATAATTAAAATTCTGAACTTGGTTTATAATTACATTGTTTATCATTATTTTTGTTCTTATTGCACGTTTTCCTTTCAGAGATAATATTTTTGTTTTAGATGTAGATATTCTTAAATTGTATTTTAGAGAGCTATTATTTAATGTATTAAGGAATTGTTGTAAAGCATTTTCTGATACTGTCATTATTACTTGATCGTCTGCAAAAAGCAGAGTTGTCAATACACAATTTATATTAATTTGTTCTTGCCATTCATTTATGACATGGTCCAAGTATAAATTAAATAATGCTGGTGACAATGAACACCCTTGTCTTACTCCCTGGTTTATTTCCATGTTTTGTTTACTAATTTTATCTCCGCAGTCTATTTTAAAATTTGTCTCTATATATAAACTCTGAATGGCTCTTATAAGGCGTTGAGGAATTCCTTTCATTTCTAGTATTATCCATAATGTATTTCTACTTACACTATAAAATGCTTTAATATAATCAACAAAAGCTATATACGTGGGTAAATTAAATTATTTTCTTTTTTCTATCAATTGGGCCATTGTAAAAACGCAATCTATAGTTGACCTACCCTTTCTAAATCCATTTTGTTCCTCACGTAATATTGTTTCAGCTATTTTATTTATTCTATATGATAAAATTTTTGCATATATCTTATAAGCTGAATTTAATAAGCTTATGCCTCTATAATTTGTACATTCTCTTCTGTTTCCTTTTTTAAATATATGAAAAGTTATTGCATCCTTCCATTCATCCGGAACAGAACCCGTTTTCCAGCAAAGGTTTATAAATTCAAGAAACTTAACAATAGATGTAATCGATGCACATTTGAATAATTCTATATTTAGATTAACTGCTCCAGGCGATTTCTTGTTTTTAAAATTTTGCATTGTTAACATTAGCTCTTCAAACCTAATACTATCCACATTTGGGTCATTTTCTCTTAAGGCTATTGTTTGTTCTTCTAAGTTTGTCCACAACAATGTATAATGTTGTTCCCATTGTGTAAGAGGTATAGGATTTAACCGTATTGTGTCCTTTTCGTTTTTATTTAAATGTTTAATAACTTTATATGCTCTAGCTTGGTGTCTGTGTACATCATGATCTAAATTCGACACATATCTGTCCCAATGCTCTCTCTTGATTCTTCTAATTTTTCTTTTTTAACAATTGCTGATTTTCGTTTATATTCAATATTATCGTCTGTAGATCTGCTCTGTAGAAATTTAAGATATGCTTGTTTCTTGTCCTTTATTTTTTCCTGCTATGTCTTCATTCCAAATATCTATTCCCCTTTTCGTACATTTCTTCCTTCTTTTTCCTAGACTTTCTGATGCTACTATACGTAAAATAGTTTTCAATATTTCCCACATTAAATTTATATTGTTTCCATATGTTTGATCATTCATTTCCTCTACATATTTACTCATTCTTGTTTTATTTACACTATTTTCTCTTAACAGATGTACACCCTTAGAGAAAAAAAAACGAGTAATCTCTTGATTCTATCAACCGATCGGGGAACTTCGTGAGCACTCGCAGAATCCTTATTCACATTAACATGTTTTCAGTAATTGTACTGTGTTGTTTGCTAGTTAACGCAGTGCACACTCAAGTAACATAAAAGAGAGAGCTTGCCTTTGTGTGTTTCCGTGGTCGAGAGGTTTAACACACAACATCTGCGTTCGTAACCTCACGGGTTCGATTTCTGTTCTACTTTTTTTTTTTTACTGAATGTTAGGATAGCATTTCGCCTGTAATATAATTTCATATTTAATTTTATATTTGTGTTTTATGGCTGTAATGCACACACAAAACACAAATGAAAACCTCCTAATAATAAAATGAAGAAAAAAAATCTTCTAAAATGAAAACTTTAACAAAATTAATATCGGGTGTATGAACCCTCAGCATCTATTATCGCCCTCAATCTGTGAGGCATTGATGCAATCAAATTTCTGCAGTCACGTGGACTTTCGGCTAGAGCATCCCAGATGTCCTGAATTTGTGCCCATCTTTAGTCTTTCGTGCGTCTGCAGGACAATTAGAGTTCATTATAAACAAACTTGTTAGAGGCTGTTGCTTTTGCGCAGAACGTGCGTGCGTGCATCAGTCTATTAAAATCAATACATTGACATCACGTAGAACAAACCCTGAATGTGGAAAAATAATTGTTACAATAACGACATTAACATCGGTTTAGTTCAATTGTCAAAATAAAATGTCTTTAATAATCATGAAATATTTTAATACAAATATTATGAAAAAAACTACATAATTGAGGACGCGAACCTGCGACCTTCATTAACAGAAACAGTGACTGCATGCTTTATACCGCTGACCTAACAGGGCACGTACAAGTATCTTCACTCAGTTCACGCCACATAACGCAGTAGCTCAGGGCCTGCACAATTATGACTAGTTTACTAGTGTGAACCCAGCGCTGTGTCGAGTAGGACTTAGAAGACATATGCGTTCAAGAGATGACTTTTTTTTTTGTCTAAAGGTGTACAGCGCACGGTTGTGAAGTGTTTTACAGAATCGCTCGGTTTTTAAACATTTTCCTCGATTCTGTAAATACCACTTCCCAACCTTGCAACGTAATATACTATTAACGCTTTGATTGCTAATGCCACAATTACAACTTGCATTTTCTCTTATGTTAAATCTCTGGAGGTATTGTCCAAATTTACGTGCTCAGCGAGGACATTTGGAAAGAAAGGATGATAGAAGATACCGAAAATAATTCTGTCATAAACCAAGAGGAGACGAAATCCTGAACCACTAAGAATACGATGGAATTAGGCCGGAACGGACCTTTCGACTTAAACCATGAAGGGGAGAAGAATTATGTCGTAATTTCTCAAATATTACTTCAGTTTAGTATTACTATATTTTATTTTATTCTCCTTTGTTTCAATTGTTGTGTGTCAGTAAGCATTTTTGAAACTTATTCCTAAATTTTAATTTTAAGTTTTACTTTCCTTTAACCATAACTTTACAATGTATATTTCCTATCGACCTATGTATTAAATTCTCTTACAACTGTACCCGAACTCAAGCTCATTCGGATGTCAATACTCTCTACAAAAAATTATCTCTGAGAAAAATTACTCAGTCTTAAACATATAAATATATCCAGCTGGGGGACTCGACATTGCTGACCACCAAGAGTTTATGGCCTTTCACTAAATTGAATTAGAACACTATTAGGGTTAATAATTATCCCCTCAACATTTTGACTTATTCCTTCACGAAATTTTATCCTATGAAATTCAATCTTAAGTACTCTTCACAAAGAGTTTAAAACATTAATTGGCCATAAAAACCTCTTTTTGTTATAGCAGCCAAAACAACTAACAAACTAATTAATTCTATTTCCATTCTATTCTTTATACAATCCAAATAATAAAATTTTATCTACCAAAATTTAGTATCCAGGCCTAAAAAATGTTGAGGGGAAAAAGTTAAATTTACTCCTGTAAATATGATTATAAATTGAACTTTTAAAAATTTAGGGTTTATTGAAAGTCCTGTAAACACCCCTTCTATAAAAAAAAGTTATTACTTACTTACTTACTCACTGGCACTATCGAACCCGTAGGTTCATGGCCGCGCGGACATAAGCTCTCCATACATCCCTATCTAGAGCTAATGCTTTCCAATCATTCCCTGTATAATCTACTTCCCTCAAATCATAGTTAATGTTGTTCTCCCACCTCATTCTTGGTCTACCAACTGGGCGTTTTCCCTCTGGCTTTCCTACAAGAAGCTTCCATGCACGTCTTTCATTCCCCATACGCGCAACATGTCCTGCCCATCGTAGTCTACGAGACTTAACTGTACTTATTATATCTGGCTTCCTATAAAGACCATGCAGTTCATTGTTATGTAGTCTTCTCCATTCACCTGTCTGTTCATCTCTCTTTGGTCCAAAAATTTTCCTAAGAACTTTATTCTCAAATACTCGTAATCTCCTTTCCTCCCTTAAAGTAAGAGTCCATGTTTCGCACCCGTAAAAAAAGTTATTACCATCATAAAGATATATAATTCCTACCAATAACGGTAGAGAAGCCAACAAAGTATAAAATAAGAAATAAATTCCCGTTTCACCCCTATACTAACTGGATGATCGTCTACCTCTGTGATTAACACATGTAAATGTGAGGCCAGCTGCCGGCTAGTAGGCCAAGTTCCTTCTAGGCTTATCGAGCCATGGACCAAAACATTTTTCTACATTTTTATAGCTTATGTTATTATTAAGCGATTATTCTAAGATTCCTGGTTTCTCAATCTCACTGGAATAGACAATGTAATTAAATGGACCTACTTAGGCCTAAATGTTTGTGATCAGCTTAATATGAAAAAAAAAACAGGGAAACGTCTATACTTTTATAGAAAGTGCAATACATGATTATGTGGAATAAAATAATTTACGATCCAAAGCTAAACATTAAAAAGTCAATCAACGTGATGAAAATTAATAATTTTAACAATTTAATATTTGCCCCGAGAAGAGATCTAACCAACAAAAATTCGAAAATTGGGTTTTCAGTGGATTTTCTATCCGGAGAATATCACAATCGGCCGCGGTAGACTAGTAGTTATGGATCCTCTGGTCCCGAGGGTCGCGGTTCAAACCCGGCCGGAGTCGATGGATTTTTCAGCATGAAAAAATCCAAGGAGCAAGTCCTCCGGGAGGGTCTTTAAGCCGTGGGTCCCGAGTCTGAAGATTTTCAGGCTCGTAAAAGATCCTTAAGCCAGAATGAAAAGGCCTCTAAGAAAATTTACGGAATTTTCCCGTCCTAGTACTATTTTGATTTCCTAGATGTCAGTATGAGGCGGAACGCTTACCACGGATCACTCAAAAGACATCTATACGAAAACAAGTGTAACTAAATTAGTATGGTTCAAATTCTCCCCTGTAGGGGGAGAGCGCCTAAATATCTGTTAAGGAAAACATGGGCTTACAAGAAGAAAGAAGAATATCACAGCATGGTGGATGCAAAACTATCCCTACTCTCTTCCAGACCTGTTTTATTCATTTTTAAAAGTTGGCCTTCAAGAGAATAGTGATTTATCTATAACAAAATTGCAAAAGCAGCTAGTCAAGTCATAAGCAGCAGTGCAGAAAATCACGTGCACCACAGTTCCGTGAATTCTATCATAATCTTAGCGTAATTTAGTGAAATAAGAAAAACACAAATAATGTCACAAAATAACATTAAATGGAAAATAAATATTGAACACTTATTCAGTTAGAAATGTTTCTAGGTGAATCAGTATTCAATATGTATTTTCTATTTATTGTAGCACTTTTAGTTCAAAAATACTAATGGCAGAAACAAATGCATCAGAGGTTGAAATAGCGATAGAAAAATTGAAAATGTATAAAGCATCAGGTTCAGATGAGATCCCAGCAGAGCTGATAAAATCATGAGGATAAAAATTGATGGACAAGATACGCCAGTTGCTTAGTATGATTTGGGAAAAAGAAGCTCTTTCAGATGAATGGAAAAAAAAATCTATTATCGTACCGATCTATAAGAAAGGAGATAAAACTGATTGCAACAACTAGAGATGTCTCATTACTATCAACTTCGTACAAAATTCTAACAAATATACTAGTAAGCAGACTTACTACCTATATTAACAACATTCTAGGAGATCATCAATATGGATTTAGAAGAAGCAGATTTTAGTATAAGACAGATTTTAGAAAATAAATGAGATTATAATGGTACTGTACAACAACTATATGTAGACTTCAAAAAAGCATACGATTCAATTAAGAGGGAAAAGTTATATAGCATCCTGCTGGAATTCGGAATTCCTAAAAAGTTAGACTTATACGAATGTATCTAAATGGCACAAAGAGTAGGGTGCGTGTAGGCAAACAGTTTTCGGATACTTTTGAAATTCACAATGGTTTGAAGCAAGGAGATGCACTATCAATTAATTTTGTACTAGAGCATGCAATCGAATCTTTAGAGGATGAAGAAGGCCTACAACTCAATGGTATTAATATGCTATTAGTTTATGCTGATGTAGTACGATTGGCTGATAGCAAAGAAAATTCGTGCATGTCTGACTGACTGACTGTTTTGTGGCAATGACTAGCATTGCCCAGTGTGCCGCTTTTTGGGAACCAGTTGAGGTCCCTTGGCGGCCAAACACCATTGTGTTTATCATTATGGCAGTATTGGGGTTTTGTTCCTTAGCCTTGCTGTCTCGCTGCTTATGTGTTCATTACCGTAGCAGGTATGGATGATATGAAACATGAGTTCACTAGATTTGTCAGGAACACAAACCTTTCCATAGGTGTCGACAGACCACTCAGCAGAGGCTGAATGTTATGGAAAAGTTGTTGTCCCTGATCCGTCATTGGTATAGCAGCCACAGACCCTGGCTGACATGGGACAGTGCCTGTAGTAGGTTTAACTGTGATGCCAGAATTTACCATAGAACTATATGAGACTGTAGGATTAACAGATTTTGATGTGAAAGTTCGAGGTTGGGACGCCGGAGTTGTTGGACTTTGGTTTGGTTTTTCTTTTTCATAAATTTCTTTTGCTGTTCTTATAGGCTTCACAACCCCGGTAGGAAGCGGGATGTCCCTCTTCCCCACAGTTCGCGCCACTTCAGCAGGCTCTTGTCCGTGAGTGCCGCGGTTCTCACCGGACACTCACGATGACTATGAGTACCAGCGCAAATTACGCAAGATGGGGTTAAGGAACACCCCATGAAAGTATGGTTAAACTTCTGGCATCTGAAGCACTGCTTCATGCCAGCTCTAGGTCTGTATGGTTCCACAGCCACCACTGTCAAACAGAGGCGGTTTAAGTTATATATTTCCCTACCAGCATCATTGTTCTGAAGTTCCAGGATGTATAATGGTAAGGGAGTATAAACTTCTCCTTCTTTTTTGGTGATTTGCTTTACCGATATTATTGGATATTCTAGTTCTTTAAGTTCTTCCTTGACTTCATCAGCAGTGATGCTGGCAGGAAGCCTCTTTAGAACAGCCCTCAGAGGCAGATCTTTTTTGAGTTGAAATGTATAAAATTCTTTCTTTGCATTTTTGAAGTACTCTTTGAGTAGATGAAAGTCTGCCTCCGAGGTAGCGTAGTATCTCAAACCGTCCTGGGTTTTAACTACTTTCACGTCTTTTTCGAATTTTTCTTTTAATTCCCGATTCATCCTGAAAAGGTCACCATGTCCAATCACCGTTATGGGTGGTGGGCGTGGTTCCCTTTTCGGCTGCGGCATTACTTGAGGTTCCCTGGACGGTTGGCTACTACGCCTGGTAGCTGCTGTAGTTTGCTTGTCCCATGACGATCCAAGTTGAGGAGCCTGAGGGTCTACAGTGTCCATTGGTTCCGGTAATTCGGATAAAATTGAAAATTTATTTTGCATTGGCACAGTCGACTCCTCATTTTGTCGTGATGTGACCTTAGTTGCCTTATTTGTGGTTGGTTTCACTTTATTTGAAACTGTATTCATGTTAAACTTTTGAATTATTTTGGGATGGTTTCTCTTTACTTGAAACTGTATTCATGTTAACTTTTGAATTATTTTGGGATGGTTTTTCTCTTTACTTGAAACTGTATTCATGTTGTCATTTGAACTATTTTGGGATGGTTTCTCTTTTTCATGTGTTTTAAACTTTTTAGGTTCAGGTACATATTCTGTATTCTTTTCCGCACCTTTGAAAAAACAGGATACAGGAAGTTCTATAATTATTGTTTTCAATTCATGAAGCATTTTTTCCAAATAATCTTTGTTAGATTTCATATTGAGCTTAATCTCATTTAATCTTTTTAGGCAATCATGTGTAACATCACGAGCAAAATCGGACTGACCGAAATCTGGGAACGCGCTTATGAAATTGATAACTATAACAATAGCACCACGCACCTCACTAGCTACTTTTAGGAATTTTGATTCAGATGGAAATTTTTGATTATCTACGTATCTCTCAAATTTTTTGAGCGCAGTTTCCCAAAGTTCGTAGGCCGAGGGCTCCTCATACTCAAGGTCCATAGCCTGCTCGGCACTCACGAATTTTAGTGAAGCAGTCATGGTAAGACTGTTCAGCACTAATTACTTATTACTACACTAGCACTTGGCTTGATTGAACTGAACTAAAAGCACAATAACCAGCAGACAAGGCTTAACAAAGCACTCGCAGTTAATAGAGTTGCTTTGCAGGAACCAAACACCACTGTATAAACACAACACTGAAAAAATTTCACTGAAAAAACACACTGAATACTCTTAAGTGAGTGTGGCCGCCAGGCCCCACCCGGAAAAAAAAGCGACATGCTGCACAACACTATTCACCAATTCACCTATTTTCAGCCAGCAATCCGAAGAAAATAAATAATTTCATCTGCAACTTGGAGTAGAGAGAGGCAAAAGCCCGAGCAGTAGCGCTCAAGTCGCCAAGGTTGGCCACAGGTTGTCCACCAGTTAGCGTTGGCTCGTCGGTGATCCTTACTACCAGTAACAAGAGCTGTCGTTACCGCCAACAGGAAAGTTTGCGTACTCGATGAATCTAGGATGCCTTGACTTGTCTTCACTGTTCCACTGCCATAAGCTGTTTGCACTGGCATCCCTTTTTTTTAATTTCTACTAGTCAGCATCACCCACCCCTCGGGAAATACTCCTCGACAACGGAGTGCATAGACCAATCTTGCTTTTTAGGTTCGTGCATGTATTATGATGATGATAGTTATTTGAATATAGCGGACCGCAGTGAAAACGTAATATTGTATAACTAGGTATATTTTATAATTAGACACACATTTAAGTGGTTTCTTTTTGTTCGTTTTCTTCTGATTTATTTAAAATATTAAATTAACTGAAGCAGCTGATGTAACCAAAAGGATACATTACGAATTTAAGGGTTAATATTGATGTCTTCGATTAACCCAAGGTATGGAAGACGCTTCATGAATAACAGAATGAGTTAAAAGATTGAATTAAAAAAAATAGTTAGCGGTATTTAAAATTAACATTTAAATTTGGCAAAAAGTTAGAGATTGGACAAAAATAAATGCAAGAATTGAATATATTTAAATATCTTGGATCCATTTAAAGGTCCAAAAAAGTAGTTCAACCAAAATGTAGAAAGGAATGCGTAAAGATAGAAAAATAATTGGCATGCTGAATTCAATCCTACGGAGTAAGAATATTTAAAATTGAACGAAAAATATTGTATATCTTTCTTTGGTTAATCCTTAAATAGGCCAAACACTATTTTCCCGTACCAGTTATTTTGTCAGGCCGCAGTGAAGAGTTTTTTACTTCGGTTTCAGGTTAATCTCCGATTCTAATGGTCGGATTTACGCTGATTTTTGGAGAATGCATTCCTGTATGTATCCAATCATAATGACAATTTTTATTCGCATATGCCATCCTACGGTTCTTCATTTTACTTCAATAATAGACCTATATTTCGAGTTTCTTTGCGAAAACTAAAAAATTATGGCAGCTAAAGCAATTTTTAATTTCGTTTCAAGTGAACTACTTCTAATGGTTTGATTGTGCTTGTTGATGGGATCGACTTTACGTTTTTAATGCAGTGCTATATTCAGAGTTTTGTTTGGTAAAAATATGCACACACATCTAGGATCGATGATATGTAATTTTTAAATATTTTCATGACAATGTTATAGCTTTATTCCTTCGCAAATCGCAAAATCTAAATGCAAAAAAAAGTTCTGGAGGATTTTTTTATGAAAAGTGAATATTTTTTCCAAATAAATAAGTCACTATTTACAGGATTCATTATTTTATAGGCCTATGGACATATTTTATAATGCAGTGGTTTTCTTTCAACCTTAGGTAACGAAAAATAATTCGGAAATCTTTGGTTGAAAATATTTTATATGGCGTTGAATCTGGACTTAGACAAGTTACATGTATATAAATTACTAACATTGTGAATTAACTTTTGGCGTAGAGTGGCAAGGAGAAAAAAAATTAAAATCCAAGAAAGAGATATGAAACTCTCTAAGAATATTTGGAATTGAAAACAAAAATTGAGATAGTTTGGGCGTGTTAAAAGGATACGGGAAGGAATAATTCCGAAAAAAATGACAACGGAATGCCGAAGTGAAAGGAGAATGTAGTCAAGAGGAGTATGAACAGAAAGAATAAAGTAGAAATTTATGGATGAATAAATTAGTTTTAGTCTTAATTTTAACTAACATTAACTGGTTGCATTATAGATCGTAATATAATAGATATTATATTTTTGATCAAAATTTTATTTAGTATTTAATATTAGAGTTAACTGTAATTGTTATATTCTGATGTAATGTATGTTTGCCCTGGTGAGTGGAAGAGAAAGCCACATGGCCTTAACTCCACCAGGCTAAATAAATAAAATAAAAAATAAATAAATAAAATCGAATAATAAATTCTATTAGCAGAGAGATTCGCTTATATCACACTTTCTGCGTAAGAAATCTTTAAAATTTAAAAAAGGTGGAACTTTTTTGGCCCCTAAAGGTTATCTAGCTACGAATGGAAATTAATTATTTTACAGTAAAAACTAAAAAATTAAAGGTATTTTTAAAATTTGATTTTAACAGTAAATTGATATTTATATAAATTATAATGAAAAAATCTTATATGCCTCCTACCTTAAAAGACGATACTGCATTAGCTCCTTCTTCAAGAATAATGTTCTCTCACTAGTGGTCGATCGCGTTCTGAAACATATTTCTCACTAAATTTATATTTACTTAACGAAAATCAGGTTACACAACTAAACAAATAAAAAATTATAGAGGCAGGTTTCTCATCTTAATCGCGAAGTTAACCGTTATAAAAGGTATTTAAGTTTTATTTTTTGTTAAAACAAAAAAGTAAATATAAGAAACTGCATAAAAACAAAATCGGTAAACAAATATTTAAAAAAGGAGACTTACAGAAAATTGTGGTGGAAAATATTGATAAAGTCGCGTTCATAAAAGTTGCTATGCTATAACACAAAATTTATAGTAATAAATAGCGTAAAACTCTTATAATACTTCTCTTGAAGAATAACTGAATATTTAAAAAATTGTTCTTGCCTATTATTTAAAATTCCTAATCAAAATTCCTTAAATTACAATTGTAATACAGTTGTCCCCATTAATATTTGATTTCATCTCAATAATATCTACAGTTTATATTATTATTATTATTATTATTTATTTATTATTATTATTATTGTTATTATTATTGTTATTATTATTATTATTGTTATTATTATTGTTATTATTATTATTACTATTATAGTAATTACCTAAATTCTAATGCAATGAATTATACGAATCTTGCAATATTTGGAGATACACACAGTACATGTCCCTATTCGTGCAAAAATCTCCAATAACAATTTATTAATTTGGAATTCAGGCATACATAGGCCTACACAAGACATTAGGAACTGCCGGACATTAGTTTCCTTTAAAACAAATTTACAAATTTCTTTTGTAATTGGTCTTCCAGCGGATTTATAGATGGTTTCTGATTTTTTTGATTCTCTAATTGATATTGACTTGATCATTTTAATTTTAGTTTAATTTGTATAAATATTTACTTATTACTAGCCAATACCCGGCGTGCGCTGCTACGCCTAAATAAATGAAAATTAATGTGCTTTTATGTTTAGTTGAATAAGTAAAAGGAAAAATAATTATAAATGTATATCGTGATTATTTTAAGATTCCCCGTACTGATTACTTGGTATTGCCCGGGAATCTACTTTTCTCGATCTTCTTGGCATAAATGAGCTAAAAGACAAAACTCGTTATTATAAGTTATCCATAAAAGATTACCGGCCATGTGCTGCTATCCTTTCACAGGAATATACTCATCACGATCTTATGGCATAAATGAGCTAAAAGACAAAATTGGTTATTTTGAATTATCCGTAAAAGAATACTCGCCATGTGCTGCTATGCTTTCACAGGAATCTACGTACTTGTCTCGATCTTCTTGGCATCAAGAAAGACAAAAATGGTTATTGTGAGTTATCCGTAAGAGATAACATCACAAAAGTGGCATTTGATTGGAACCCCCAAGGATTGAGAAGCCGAAGGAGAAGACCTAGGCAACGTGGAGTAGTACCATCAGGATGAAGCTGACAGGCAGGGATGAATTCTGGAATTAAATTAAGGCATTAGCAAACAATAGAGAGTGCGTTGGCGAACTTTTATCAAGGCCCTATGCTTCCCAGTGGAGTGATCAGGACTACTACTACTACTACTACTATATCGTTAAAAATATATAAAAAAACAGTACTTACAGAAATATCTCATGCATTTACAAAAAGACTATGCTATGACATACAATGTCCTCCAAAATGTTCAACATTATAAAGTTAAGGAGATAAATTAGCTGATGGGTGGTGCCTGACAGCATGAAACTGTCTAAACTATATAAAAAAAGTAACGTTTTCTTAAAACAATTCCGAAATGTACAAATTGTTACAAAAAATAAATTTAAAAAATAAAAATTTCACTTCAGTGCACCCTCAAATATGCCAATTAGACACGTCATGTTTGGGTGATTGATTATTATTATTCATTTTTCTTTTCTTCTTTAAATTTTAAGTATATGCTTTCGAATTTTTTTAATCGCTTTTGTTGTACCTATCAATGCTGATAATTATTTCTCATGATTTTTCTATCTTAGAATTTTTTAGAGCTGCTGCCGTGTTTCCGTGCCAAACTTCCAAAGCCTACGATCTTGAGCATGTTCAATGCTTAACCCCCTTGCTTGCATTGCTATCCTCGTGCTTTCCTTCCATGTTAACTTTGGTCGGTTGCCATTGATATAGTTGTTTCGGTCATAGCTCATCTTCCATTCTTAAATATGTCCTTTAAATCCTTCTCCTTAATTATTCCAATTATGCTTTCTTCTGCTTCCATTATGTTTTTAATTTCTTTAAGTGTGAGATGTTCTAATTTTGACTTCCTGGAACTTCTGTGCAAATAATCCATTTCGAGAGCTATTATTTCTATTCTAGTAGTAGGCTTACTTATTGGTGTAGCACTTATTCATATTTTTATAGAAAACAAATTCATAAAATTACAAATGTACATTATGAAAAATGCTCTGTTCAAATATGAATTTGTAACATACTTGACAATACATTATACATTTAATATCCGATGCCGTACACTACAGCCGCCGGATCTCCGGCTCTGAAGTTTTAGGTTATACGAGGGGTAAAGGAGAAACTCTCCCTCTATTGCCAATAAGAAAATAGTTTTGTGAGAGTAGATGTCTGCCACAACCAATCACTGCTCTTGACGCAGCTTATAGCGCGCTAGTAAGGTTTGAAATTTGCTGAGATATTGTCAGCTTTGTGTCTGCTAACCGCATACATAAAGCGTGCCCCCTCCCACTGAATATCTGAATATCCATATCGGCAACACTGCCGTGAAAACGTCAGGACTGGAGAATCAGTGGCTG
>JASPKZ010002709.1:1537500-1862500 GCA_030220185.1 Diploptera punctata | reverse complement strand
GCGGTCATACCGTTGATCCAATTTTGATGGGGTTTTTACAAAATGTTCAGAAGATTCCCGGGATGAACATAGGCTATAAAAGAGTTGTGATATTCAACCCCTTTACTCCTAAAAATCAAGTGAAAAAATGAAATAAAGTCCTTATTTTGACGCTTAAATGGCTTACGCTGCCTAAACTATAACAAATACATCAAATTAATATACACAGAATTGAATATCTCAAAAAACTCTACAAAAAAGTCCGCGACAGCATATGTTTATCTTTTACGGATAACTCACAATAACCATATTTGTTTTTCATTGATGCCAAGAAGATCGGGATAAGTCGATTCCCGGACAAGCGTGCTCTGCCATGCTGTTCATCCGATTGAGATGGGGATTTTTGAAAAATGTTCAGGAGAATCCGGGGATGAACATAGGCTATAAGACAGTTATAATACTCAACCCCTTCACCCCTAAAAATCACCCTTTGTAGTGAAAAGCGTGAAATAAAGTCCCTATTTTGACACTTAAATGGCTTATGCTGCCTAAACCATAACAAATACACCAAATTAATGTACATAGAATTGAACATCTCAAAAAACTCTACAAAAAAGTTCGGGACAGCATATGTTTATCTTCTACGGATAACTCACAATAACCATTTTTTGTATTTCATTGATGCCAAGAATATCGGGATAGGCTGATTTCCGAACAGTGGACGGTTGGTGGTAAAAACACAGTAACATTTATTTATGCGTAGCAGCGCACGCCGGGTATTAGCTAGTATATATATATATATATATATATATAATATTTTCTTAAGTACATCCTCAAAAGTTCAATTCCTTCGGAATTCGCTAGAATAAAAGTTTGACAATTAAAAAATATGTTTAAATACAGTAATAAAAAATGTTGACTGTCCCTATCATATGGAATTTGAGACTACTTTTTTCTGAGACTTTTTCCATAGAATACATTATCAACTATTTATATTGGATCACTTTAAGGTCATACGCTATTGTGGTCTATAAGAAATTTATCCTTTTGTTTACTTGGTCCCAACCTAATATTTTTTAAACAACACTGTAATCTACTCGTAGATGTAAATGTTATTGCACGTTATTACAACTTAAGACATAATAATAGTATAAACAAAAACATTATATTTGACTTAGTAAAGTGGAAAACAAACCCTCACAGTCTTAATTTAACAAAGTTTGTTAGTATTTAATTTAACGACGCTAGTTAAATCAATTCATTAGAGTCTCAGTTTAAAGCTGAGCATGGAAGAGCAATCGCATTTTCTCTGAGGTATTTTATTTAACGCGTGACGTCTATCTACGACACGAAGGATGCTACAATCAGATTGTTCATGACTTTAATAGTATATTACGAGATTGGGAAGTGGTATTTACAGAATCGAGGAAAATGTTTAAAACCCGAGCGACACCGAGGTTTTCAATTTCGGAGATTCTGTAAAACACTTCACAAACTTGCGTTGTACATTATTTTTTGCGCGATGGTGTTTTCAAAATAATAAATAATCATCATCATCATCCGGTATCATGGCAGCTGCCGCTGTCTTCCGGAAACCAACGCCATTCCTCTCTATCCATCCATTGATCTTCCTCCATTCCTCTGATATTCATAGCTGCTTGTACCCCTTCTATCCAAGTTTTCTTCGGTCCTCCTTTCTTCCTCCTTTCCATTGGGATCCATTCCATAACAATTTTTGGCAATCCGTGTGGAGTTGCCAATCTCCTATCGGACGCCTCCCCAGGTGGCGGATAGGGGAATGCTCACCAGATATGGCGGGTACTGGGGAAATAAAATACCCAGGGCGGACCAAAACTAGCGCTGCTGCCTTGCAGTAAGATACTGGACTATCAAAGGCTAGAGGAAGAAAACCTTGAACAAAAATTACCCGTCCCCCAGGTTGGGGGTTGATGCATCGGACCAGCTCCTCGTTCATCATAAAAAGAAAAAAAATGCTAAAAAAATCAAACAACATGCCTCGGAAAAACACTCTAGGACGATTAAAGCTAATAAATAATAGTAAAATAATAACATTTGTATTGGAAATATTTGCGTTCATTATAAACAATTGACTGACGTTAGCAGTCTGGCCAATGTATATATGCTAAATGCCGAAAATAATTGTTGAGATTACAGCAGGCCTTGATATCAATCTCGCATAAAATGCTGCAATTATGAATGATTGTAATCAAAACGACGAAATTGAAGAAGCGTGGGAAGTTGGGTGTGCTACTTTAGTGACAGAGAAATCTAAATTAAGATACGAAAAACATAAATTTGATTCAGAAAGTGGGTGGAGGAGAAGAATTGTAGTGTAAGTAAAAACAGTATGGTCCCTTATTTCGTGCTTAGGAGTGAAACATTAAAGTCTCCAGCGAGTTTGTGGTCAGAATATTCAATGCTGATGACAATGATAAATTTAAATGAAGGTATCAATATTGCAGATTTTGTTACACTTCCTCAAAAAGAAGAATATTGGACGTAAAGCTAAAAAGTCTAAAAGTTTTCAGTAGAATTTTGTCAAGATACTTTCAATATTGTTTCAAATAAAGTTCAGTTCATTTAAAATGCAGTGATTTATTTCGTATAATGTATATTAACACTACCTTTTGGATATATTTTTTGTATATACATAAAGGGCAGTGGTTTTACTTCCCGCACGTTGGTTGTAATATGTAATATTACAGTATATTATTTAGGTTGGCAACCCCGAAATGTAGGAAGTTGAACTTCAATCATGGTCGCCATTGCTGGTAAGTACGACAAAACGCACTATCGCACAAAAAATAAATTATCGATCATCTAATAATGACGATAAATTAAGAATCCTGAAATGGTTCACTAATTCTAACCATATCGATACTTTAACAAAAGTACAGAAGAAAATGAATTGAAGATATCTACAGAGAAAAGAAAAATTATAGCATTTCAAGATGTAGATCCTGTCAGAAGTAAAATTGTACTTGATAACAAAATTTTGGAGCAGATGAATAATTTTACATATCTAGGATGCAATATCTTATACGAAGAAGAAAAGGATGTAAATGAAAAAATATCAACATTTTAAGGATATTAGGGTTAAGAAATTCTATCTTCAAGCCACAGTTAATCCAAAAATATGCAAGATTAAACATGTATAAAACACTGGCTATTCCAACTCTTCTGTGTGGTAGCGAAGTATGGACGTTGAAACAGAAGGATATATAGATACTGAGATCTGCCGATATGAGATACCTTCGGAAGACTAAGGTTACACACTACTACATCATAAAAAATGAAGACAGTCTAGAAGAATTACTCATGGAACTTTCAGAAAACAAAATTTCTAATTATAAGTCAAGATGGATGAAACATGTTCATCGAATGCAAGATCACAGGATACCGAAACAAATATTAAGCTATCAACCTGCAGTCATAAGAAGACCAGGTCGTCTATTCAAAAGACTTTGAATTATGTTTCTATTGAGGCCGGTCAAGGTCAACAAATGGCTTAAATTCATGAATGGGCTATGATGATATGATCGAACTTCTCGCTTGTTGTCAACAAGTCTATTTACGTTTCCACTATACTTATTTTTAATGTGCATGTTTACTGGACATTTCAACTTGGTGAAAAGATATATTGCATTTCCTTATATTTCGATACATCTGTGGAGGTTAGATTACTGTTTGGGTGCGTTAGCTACAATTATTTTACGTTATTTTCCATTAGGTCCGCGTTTGTCATAGGTTGGCTTTTTGTTTCACCAGTTGTACTAGAAATGTTCTAACGATAACAAGGCCATTTAAGTTAGATTTATGTTAATGTCTCATTCGTTCTTAATGAATTTCCAGGATTCCTTTAAAAGACATATGTGTTTACGTCCACCGCTGTGGTCTCGAGGTAGCGTGCTGCCTTGTCACGCATCGGGCCCGGGTTCGATCCCCGGTCGGGACAGTTTTTCTGGGTGAGGTTTTTATCGGGGGTTTTCCTCACCTGTAAGATAAATGTCAGGAAAACTTTAAGGCCTAAACGGTCCCCGAAATCATATGGCCATCGCAATAATAATCATGCATGTTCATCTTAGGTTAAGCTTAGGATTAGGGACTCGCCTGACGCACCACTATCATGACCCATCATACATCGGGGCAATGTAACCCCGCCTTCCAGGCGCCCCAACCTCAGAAGTGGGTTAAAAAGTACGCCATGCCAGGAGAGGAAACACCAGGAATGCCGAAAGACAACCTGGGGCATTTGCAAAAAAAAAAAAAACATTTCTGAGACTTTAACTCATGCCCCAAATGGGAGAAAATGACCAATCACGTTTCAATGATTTCTGTTTTACAACCAATCAGAGTCGTGTTTCACGAAATATTTATCAGTGTTATAATTACCATTTTAACGAAAGCTCCTCCTTTTTAATATTCTGAACAGGTCTGACCATTATTTTGCAGTGACTGAGCCTGTGAGAAATACGGCTACCAGATTGTATATATAGTGCATGAATGTCAACACATGCCGCATGCGGGAGTTAATATAAAAACATTTGTAGCAATTGATTATACCACCAAAAAAAAAAAAAACCACTGTTTGCACTTTCTTAAATGTATTTTTTCCCAGGTAACAATACAGAAAAATATAATTGTCATATTTACATCATACGACATCAGAAATGAATTAATATACAGTTTGACGTGTTTCATTTTTTCCTCCTCTAGAGAACATTCTTACAATATTGCGTTCCTTTGGCAATAAATAGTATGATCTGGTTGCAGTGATAAACAAAAGAAGCAGATGAAGCGTACCTATCGTTTCTCTTTTTTTTTTTTCAAACATCGCCGTTTACATTAAATATATAAATATTTTAAAATAAAATAACTATAGTTAAATAATGATTTGTGAGTAAACAGCTTAATTTTATTCGTTAAATAGTCCTAACAAATGCCACTCTTGATTTCCAAATTCTCTAGATAAATTCACTCTTCACTTCGTGAGTCGTGAATTTATCGATAATTTGGAAATCACTCGTGGCATTACTTATGATAATTATCTACATTTTTATTACGCGACGTATGTGTTTTTCTTTTCTTAAATAATGCAGGTAATCATTCCAAGAATACCATAAATTATTGTTTATTATTATTATTATTATTATTATTATTATCATTATCATTATTATTATTATTATTATTATTATTATTATTATTATTATTATTATTCAATTATGGATGGACGAGCAAGAAGGGTTTTAGGATTCCTGAATTCAATATGGTGTGAAAAGAATATTTACAGGAGCACAAAATTATGCATGAAAAAACATTAGTTGAACGTTATTAGAAGATTTCGGGCTAAAAGGCTGGTCCATAACTGTGTTTCTCCGAGACGTTTCTCCCTCGGCAACGGAGGACATCTTCAGTGGCGAGTTCTTCAAGATGGAGTTCTCTGGTCGGAAGCTCGGCTCAGTTATGTACCACGGCCTTATAGCCCGAACTCTTCTAATATCATAATACCGGCCGTGAAAGCCTGTATTATACAATTAGTTGGATGTGTTATAAGCTACAATAATATAATTGAACAATATAAAATAAGACTTTTGGATTGAAATCTATTAATTGAGAACAAGCGAAGGGGTATCAACATTGCAAAGAATCCGGAATTAAGAAATTAAGAGACGGATGATATCAGAGGGGAATGTGATAGAAGGAACTGAAAATGGGAAGTTAAAATGGTTTTCATATCTAATGAGGATGTAACAACAATGATAGTCTAAAAAATATTTCAATGGACACCAGCCGGAAGAATATGGTACCAAAAAGTTGAAGAAACCTTGATATTTTAATCAATACCTTTACGGTGGTTTAACATGAATTTTAAAATTATTGATGGGGCTTTTCTCCAAGATCTTCCCAATAAAAAATTGAAAGTACATCTACTATCTATCAACCATTCGAGCTATATGACCTGCCAATCTCAATTCCTTAACTTAATAACCTTGAGAATATTCCATCCATATTAATTTTGCCCGAGGGCAGCTCTTTCACTGCAATCATAGCATTTTCATGCTATGCTTTGCAGCTTTACTAAGGAATTGTAGGTGTGGTAGCTTCCCGTTGCTTTCCACACCGGTGAAAGATGATGATAATGATAAGGATGATGATGATGATGATTGCAGGATGATTTTCGCGGACCGTTGGGCCCTAAGCTTCCTGACATTTGTCTTACAGGTGAGGAAAAGCCCCGAAAAAACCTCACCTAGGAGCCTGTCCCGACCGGGAATCGAACCCGGGCCCGCTGCATGACAAGGCAGCACACACAATATTAGGGAAACGAAATAAATAATTGTGGAGTTCTTTATTATGGAGCTTCCTTCAGTCCTATTCTTTATGGAACAAAACATTAGCTTTTTTTTTTATTTGCATATATGCTACAAACCGATGTTCCACAAATTTTTTTTGGGTATATCACGGGATATGTACAGTTTTACAATTGTTCCATTATTGTTCTAGTTGTTCTTGTAGTTGACGGAAGCTTCAGGATCCTGATATTTTTTAACTTTTTTCTTCTCTTTAAAATGTATAGCGATCATTCCAAAATAAAGGAAAATATGTAAACATATTGTCCAAGTATTAAGCCCTTTTTCCATGAACTAATAGACTTCCCTTTATCCTTTCTCAAGCGATGTAGGACTGTGTGTGTATAGGCATTAGGATTGGAATGAAGTAATAACAGGTCTTAAAACATCCATCCATCGTAATTTCTGCCCGAGGGCAGGTCCTTCACTGCACTCGATAGCATTTCATGCTATGCTGGCAGCTTTACTATGGGGAATTGTAGGTGTGGCTAGCTTTACACACCGGTGAAGGATGACGATGGCAATGTGATTTTGTTGGGACCGTTAGGGGCCTTAAAGATTTTCCTGTACATTACAGCTCTTAAAGGTGAGGGAAAAACCCAGATAATAACAACGAGTCACCCAGAAAAAACGGCCCCGACCGGGGGTCGAACCCGGACCTGCTGCGTGGGCACGGGCAGCACGCTACCCTCGAGGACCACAGCGGTGGACTCTTATAACATATTTGAAAAATTCACCACTCACGAGCATTTATTAACACATTTTTGCGCGATAGTGCGTTTTGTCGTACTTACAGCAATGGCGATCATGATTGGAATTTCAATTTCCCACATTTTGGGATTGCCAACCTAAATAACTATACTGTAACATTACATTTACACCCACGTGCGGGAAGTAAAACCACTGCCCTCTATGTATACTACATACAATGTATATACAAAAAAATATGCAAAAGGTAGTGTTAATATACATTATACGAAACAAATCACTGCATTTTAAATGAACTGAACTTTATTTGGAACAATACAAAACAATAAATACGTACTTGCGGCCATTTTATCAATAATAATTTGTCTCACGGCCTCCTGTACTTTCAACTAATAAACATTGCCCACACTTTTAACGTTACTCAATTGTTTTAATGAACGCATATATTTCCAACAAAGATGTTATTATTTTACTACTATTTATTATTTTGAAAACACCATCGCGCAAGAAATAAATGTACAACGCACGTTTGTAAAGTGTTTTACAGAATCTCGGAAATTAAAAACCTCGCCATCGCTCGGTTTTTTTAAATTTTCCTCGATTCTGTAAATACCTCTTCGCAACCTCGCATCGTAATATACAGTGTGTCCACAGTGAGATTCCCTCATTTTAAAAGTCTGTAATTTTCTTATTATAGGTTGCAAAACTGTAAATCTTGAAAGAGAAGAAACAGCAACTTAAAAAGTTTATGTGGCAATGTTGTAGTAGGCTGTATTGGCGCTGCAACAAACAATTGTTTCTAAAATGGAGATTCTAAACCAGTGTGCCCAGGTTGTCTGGTGGTATGCTGAAACGAAATCCATTATTCAAGTGCAACGAAACATTCGTCGTGTTTAGAATAAGGATCCTCCGTCACCCAAGAATATAAGGAGTTGGTGTAAACAGTTTTTGGCGACCGGCAATGTTTCGAAAGGACATGGTGGTGGTAAACCCAGGATCCAGGAAGAGACAGTAGAAAATGTGCGGTCATTCGAAAGGAGTCCACGGAAGTCGATAAGACAAGCAACGAGAGAACTTGGTATGAAACGGTCAACAGTTCACAAAGTTCTTCACCGTCGACTGCGGTTGTATGCATACAAGGTTCAAATTGTGCAGGAAGTCAAGCCTGATGACGCACCCCAAAGCGAGAAGTATTTGCAATCACTATCCTGGAACGCATTGCTGAGGACGAAACATTTTTATCGCGCGTGATGTTTAGAGATGAGGCCACCTTTCACGTTTTAGGGAAAGTGAATCGCCACAATGTGCGTATATGGGGTTCAGAAAATCCCCATACATTCATAGAACACATCTGTGACAGCCCAAAGGTAAATGTTTGGTGCCGGTCTTCTGCAAAATCAAATTGTTGGGCCGTTTTTATTTAAAGAGAATACGATCACTGGTAACATTTGCTTGGATATGTTGGAGAACTTCCGGTTGTATATTCCAAGGCTATAGTGTAGCTGATTTTACTAAAAATGTCAACATTTTTGAAACCCTGAAAAATGTAAAAATTAAGTTTGTAACGTTTGCAAGTATCTTTAATACAATAAATCAGATTAAATATTGTATTTCCCGATTATGTATACCAATGCTATTGTCATTAAGTTTTTACTAAAAAAATCAGTATTTTCGAAATTATAAAAACTGCAACAATTGAGTCTACATGGTGTGTCCAGGATTTCTAATGCAAAAAATCAAAATCCAGTCTATGTCTCAAATTTCTTGATTATATATTTCAAGACTAACTAAAATGTAAAAAATTTTTGTAATTTTGCAAACTGCAAAAATTATGTCTACAAGGTGTGTCTGGGATTTCTAATGCAAAAAAATCTGGTCCACATACCAAATTTTGCTGTTTGTATATATCAAGGTGTATTTATTAAAAATGTCAACATTTCTGAAATTTTGAAAACAGCAAATTACAAATTCTAATTTAAAAAATACATTCTGACCAATAAGATTGTGGAGTTTTCTAAGCCAAGTATTAAAAATGCGTTCAAACATTTCTAGGAAATAATCGGGTTGGTAAAGCATTGTGTTGTGGGTGCTGATATTCAAAGAACAAGAAAACCTCATTAAAACATTCCTTATCTACTGTAAAATCTAGGAATACGTTAAGATTACCCACAAAGCAAATGGTTTAATTGATTTTATTACAATCTGTTTTTGCATATTTAGTGTGCATATTTTCTACATTTTTCATGCATATTTAGTACTTTATTTTGCATACATCTACTGCTGTGGTCTCGAGGTCACTTGTCACGCAATGGACCTGGGTTCGATCCCCTGGTCGGGACAGTTTTTCTGGGTGAGGTTTTTATCAGGGTTTTTCCTCACTTGTGAGACAAATTTCAGGAAAACTTTAAGGCCCAAACGGTCCCCGAAATCATACAGCCATCATCATCATCATCCTTCACCGGTGTGGAAAGCAACAGGAAGCTACCACACCTACAATTCCCTAGTAAAGCTGCAAAGCATAGCATGAAAATGCTATGATTGCAATGAAAGATTTGCCCTCGGGCAGAATTACTATGGATGGATGGATTTTGCATACAAATCTGGGCTCTATTTATTATGTAAGATTTTTACTTATTAATCTGATAAATTTAATTTAATTTAAGAAAGAAAAATTACAATTATGCCATTCGAGCGCTGATAAGAAAGTCAACATTTCTTTCTACTGTTCGTCCAAAGGCCGATAGCTGTCACTACCCACACGCCAACTGATGTCTTCTATTCAGAAGTATTTTTATTGACAATTTGTACATTACTTTTGAGTGGTAAAGCTTTATATGTTGATGTTTTTATTTAAATTAACATTTTACAATCCTGAATAGAATTTAATTTAAGAAAGGAAAATTAACACTCTAACCAGGACTTGAACCTTGGATCTATGATTCTGTACATCAGTATGATTCCAATTACACCATTCGACGATAAGAATGTCAACATTTCTTTCTACTTATACATTTCTCGCTTGTCCGAAGTCCGATAGGATTAGAATGTGTTAATTTAAATAAAAACATCAAAATCTGTTAAATGTTTATATTTGTGACTTCGTTCTTTTCATTGTCATTGATTGTTTTTACTTCAAGTAGTTATTTAACAAAGGATATCTGTAGCAATCATCAGGCCATGGCCTAACAGTAGTTAATAAATAGATAGATGCATCTTATATTAGTCATCTTTCTTGGACCAGTTTTGAAGGAATCACATTCATCTTCTGCCAACAATCCACTCATTTGTCCATGAAAGAGAGCTAATATCAGGTGATGACAAGGATCCAACTCAATTTTTTTGATAAAATATTTCGTAGTGTGACTTTGTATAAATTTTATATTAAATTATCAGTATTTGACTTATATTTTCCCTGCTTGATGATTGAATAGGAAACTGGATAGTTAATGTACCTATATTCCATTTATTACTAATAATAACCTTTCGTAATGATTTATGTCCATTAATTAATATTATTATTATTATTTCTATTATGAAAGATGACATTATATTTTTGGTTAGTTGTAAAAACGGGGAGCAAATGGTTGGTACGGCCTCGAGAAGGGTACAGATGCCGACTATCTATACCTTAATAAATCTCGAGTAATGCCACTGCGACTTTTTTAGCAGCTCTGCCAGCAAGTCCTAATCCTACGTTCTCGTTGTGCTCCCTGACTTCAGTCGTAATAGACTGTAGCTAACAGGATGGGACAAAAGGCGAGTTCTCAGCGCCTTAAAACTGAGACCTGTCGGCTAAGGGAGCAAACCCTAAAAAAAAAAAAAACCCAGGTCCTCCGTGTCTGGTTAAACATTAAATTGTACCCGTTGGTAGGTGCCGTTATCCTCAACTTTGTTAAAATATTGTATGTAAGATTAACTGGAGCGCTTTTGGAAGTTATCTTCCATTTTCTGCAGGTTGAGTTTTGGCTACTTGTTGTTGCAACAAACTGCTACAAACAGTTGGAGTATACATCACCGTACACAACAACAAGTAGCCGAAACTCAACCTGCAGAAAATGGAAGATAACTTCCAGTTAATCTTACATCTTCTTCTTCCTTCCAAGTATTAGGCCAAGGCCTGTTACGATCCTATAGAAAATTTTCCCTCCAGCGTTTCATAGGACGGCCCAGTGATCTTCGTCCTCTTGGTATATAATTATAAACAGCTTTGGGGATCCGATTTGAACTCATTCTTTCAAGATGGTGTTTCCAATTTAGTTGGTACTGTTTAATATATTCCAAAATTGGCGTAGTCTTCAATTCTTTTAAGATATCGGTGTTCCTTTTCCGACCCCATCTGGTGTTCTGCGTTGTTCTGCGCATGAATCTCATTTCACAAGCCGTTATTCTGCTTTCATGTTGTCTTTTTAGTGTCCATGCTTCACTACCATAGGTCAACACTGGTCTAGCCAAAGTGTTATATAAACTTAATCTGGTGTTTTTTTGTACAAGGGATGGTGTCATAACTTGATTAATAATTCCTAAACTTTTATTATAACTAGTAATTTTTTCAGGGATATCCTTTCATCCCAGATAGAGACATAATATCCAAGGTATTTAAATTGATTAGATATCTCTAAAATTTTATTCTGGAGACAGATTTTACTTTGTATGGGGTCCTTCCCATGAAATGCCATAATTTTAGTTTTGTTAATTGATATTTCCATATTAAATTTGGCACCTATTTTTTGTAAATTATAAATTGATTGTTGAAAATCATTTTCGGAGAGTGCCAGAAGAGCTAAATCGTCTGCAAAAAGAATAGCATCGAGTTTGAGGTTCCTATTGATGGGTATATATCGTCGTTGTGTTTTCCTCCATTCGTTTATTAATTTATTCATATATATATAATGAAAAGCACCGGTGAAAGTCCACATCCCTGTCTTACTCCAATGTTGATCTTTTCCCAAGAAGATAATTTGCCATCTTGCCCTGTACAATTCATCTTCCTAAGATGATTGTTAATGTTTTCTCCCATCTAAACCATGATTTGCCCTACTGGATGCATTCTCTCTGGTTTCACTAAAGAAGTTTCGTACCACTCTTAATTCCTGTTCGTGCCACATGTCCTTAGCATTTCTTCATGCACGTCATTCCTATTTGTACAAGTAATTATTGCTCCTATAGGTAATCGAATTCAGCCATTTCCTCAAAATTTCCCACATTTATCAATAACTGTCCTTTTCCAGTATATGTATGACCATATATTTAGTTTTATTGATATTCACTTCCAGTCCCAATTTCTTAGCGTTACTAAATAGTGTGTGCTTGTTGGGATCCTCGCTATCGTCCAATAGTACTACATCATCAGCATACACTAACAGCTTAGTAATACCATTTAGTTGTAGGCTTTCTTCGTTCTCTAAAAATTCGATGGCATGCTCTAGAACAAAATTGAATAGTAGAGGAGATAGTTTATCTCCTTCGTTTACCCATTGTGAATTTCAAAAGTGTCCGAAAACTGTTTTCCTAGACGTACCATACTCTATGTTCCATTCAGGAACATTCGAATAAGTCTAACTTTTTTAGGAATTCCTAATTCCAGCAGGATACTACATTTCCCTCTCTTGACTGAATCATATATATTTTTTAACTATAGATACAGTTGATGTACAGGACCGTTTTTATTCTAATTTATTTTCTAAAATCTGTCATATTACAAATCTGATTTATTGTAGACTTTTTTTTTCTAAATCTAAATTGATGATCACATATTGATTCATCAATATAATGTTTTTAGTGTATAATGCTATTGTGTTATTATTTAATTGTAATATTATTATTGTGTTTTCTTTATGTAATTGTAATGTTATTGCTATTGTGTTATTACTTAATTGTAATATTATTGTGTTTTCTTTATGTAATTGTAATGATAATGTTTTTAGTGTATAATGCTATTGTGTTATTATTTAATGGTAATATTTTTATTGTGTTTTCTTTATGTAATTGTAATGTTATTGCTGTTTTTGTTTATTTTTCTTTACACTAGTACCAATTATTACTTTATTGTAACGGACTGTCAACAGCACGTACGGCTTACTGCCCGTGCGACCCATATTTGTAAATAATATTGTAAATATCTTACTTTTTGTCTAATAAAGTCCTACTACTACTACTACTACTAGGTAGTAAGTCTGTTAATAATATATATTTGTTAGAATACCATCGGAGTCTACGATATTTAATTGCTTTTATTACATATGATTTTCCATCTATTTTATCAATTTGCGTCCACCGCTGTGGTCTCGAGGTAGCGTGCTGCCTTGTCACGCAGCGGGCCCGGGTTCGATCCCGGTCGGGGCAGTTTTTCTGGGTGAGGTTTTTATCGGGGTTTTTACTCACCTGTAAGACAAATGTCAGGAAAACTTTAAGGCCCAAACGGTCCCCGAAATCATATGGCCATCATCATCATCATCATCCTTATCATTACCATCATCATCACCATCATCCTTCACCTGTGTGGAAAGCAACGGGAAGCTACCACACCTACACAATTCCCTAGTAAAGCTGCAAGCATAGCATGAAAATGCTATGATTGCAGTGAAGGACCTGCCTTCGGGCAGAATTACTATGGATACTATGGATTATCAATTTGCCTGTCAGTTGATTCCTCTTTGGTCCAAAATATTTTTCGAGAACATTGTTCTTAAATACTTGTAATCATTTCTTCTGTGTTAGTGAAAACCATGTTTTGTATCCATATAGTTTAAGTGGAATAATAATCAGCGTTTTAAATTTAATAATTTTTAAAGGAAGTTGGGATGAAAAGAGTCCCTGTAAAGCAAAAGAGTAAGCATTTCTAAAGTCGAGTTTGTTAAATTTATTTCTCCGCGCCATTACTAAATGTTATTGTTCCTACGTATTTGAATTTCGCAACTTCTAAATTATTCTTATTCGTTCTTAAATAACCATTCCCATTTAATAATACATTTCCGCGTGCAACAGCATATTAGATTTATTGAAATTGACTTCCAGCCCTAGTTTCTTAGTGTAATTTAATAAAATGAGTTGATATTTAGTATTTCCTCACAATATCGCCTAATGATACTTACTCACTGACACTATCGAACCCGTAGGTTCATGGCCGCGCGTACATAAGCTCTCCATACATCCCTATCCTGAGATAATGCTTTCCAATCATTCCCTGTATAATCTACTTCCCTCAAATCATAGTTAATGTTATTCTCCCACCTCATTCTTGGTCTACCAAATGGGCGTCTTCCTTCTGATTTTCCTGCAAGAAACTTCTATGCAAGTCTTTCATTCTCCATTCGTGTCACATGTCCTGCCCATCGCAGTCTACGAGACTTAACTGTTCTTATTAAATCTGGCTTCCTATAAAGACCATGTAGTTCATTGTTAGGTAGTCTTCTCCATTCACCTGTCTGTTCATCTCTCTTTGGTCCAAAAATTTTCCTAAGTACTTTATTCTCAAATACTTGTAATCTCCTTTCCTCCCTTAAAGTAAGAGTCCATGTTTCGCACCCATATAATATAACTGGTAGAATAATAGTTTTATATATTTTCAGTTTAACGTTTTTTTGAAAGGAGTTGGGACATCAAGAGTCTATGCAATGCATAATAGCACGCATTTCCAGAATTGAGCCTATGCTTAATTTCTTTGTGCATCTCATTCCTATTTGTGATTATTGTTCCTAGGTATTTGAATTCAGCCACTTCCTCAAAATTTCCCTCATTTGTCATTAGCTGTCCATTTCCATTATATAATGAATTTCTACGTGTGACCATATATTTAGTTTTATTGATATTTACTTCCAGTCTTAATTTCTTAGTGTTACTCAATAGTGTGTGCGTGTTGTCCTTTAGTATCTCCTCGCTATCGGCCAATAATACTACATCATCGCCTAATGATAAAGTTGATTAATTCCATTGAGTTGTATGTCCTCTTTATCCTCTAAATCAGAGCCGCCCAAACTTATTTGCGTCGCGGGTTAACTGGAAGAAACGTCAAGGTGACGCGAGCCATAGTCTCTATTATAACTGTTGTGGATTATTATTATTATTATTATTATTATTATTATTATTATTATTACGGGCGTAAGACAAGGTTGTGACCTCTCGCCCTTGCTCTTTATCATATACATGGATATAATACTTCAAAATTGGCGACAGATGAGATATGGTTCTATTAAAATTAATAGAAACCTAAAAATAGACTCTCTGCTTTTTGCATGCATGCATTAAATAAAATATGTAAATTATATGATCTAAAGATTTCTGTAAGGAAAACGAAGACCATGGCTTTTAGAGGAAGAGATCCAGTGAGATCCAAAATTATTTTAGAAAATCAAAGTATAGAACAGGTGTCTAGTTTCAAATATTTGGGCTGTGATGTTGGCTACAATGTGGAAAGAGATATTGGCTCCAAAATAAATAAATTTCAGACGGTGTGTGGAACAATACAGAGAACAGTCAAAAATAAAATTAGAAAAGAAACAAAGATAAAAATGTATAATGTTATGGCGGTTCCCACAATATTGTATGGATGTGAAACTTGGGCTCCAATGAAAAAACAGAAGGATATAATACAGACGGCGGAGATAAGGTTCCTAAGACAAGTTAAAGGATGTACAAGACTTGATAGAATAAAAAAATGAGGATATAAGAGAAGAATTGAAAGTACAGGCTTTATTGGATAAGGGCACGAATTACAGACAAATGGATTGATCATATGGATGCAATGAGTAAGGAGAGATATCCATTGTTAGCAAGAAATTATCAAGCAAGAGGAAGACGTGATGTTGGAACACCTAGAAGACGTTGGGCTGATGCATTATGAAGTCGGAACGGGCAATTGCCTAATCCCTGGAGTGATGATGATGCTTTTGCAAATTAATTGGTATTAATAGCTCCAACAGAAACAGATTTACAGTATTCTGTACACAATTTTAATATAATTGCAAATAGGTACACCCTTCGGAAAAAAAAGAGTCATCACTTGAAGGCACATTTCTTCTAAGTCATACACGGCACAGCGCTGGGTTCAAACTAGGAAACAAGTCATAATTGTGCAGTCCCTGAGCTATTGTGTTATGTGGCATGAACTGAAGACTCTCCTACGTGTCCTGATAGGTCAGCGGTAAAGCATGCGGTCGCTGTTTCTGTTAGTGAAGATCGCAGTTTCGCGTCTTCAATTACGCAGTTTTGTTTGTGATATTTGTATTAAAATGTTTTATGAATTAAATACATTTTATTTTGACATTTGAATTAATCTATAGTTTTTAAGTTTATAATTGTTTTTTATACTGTTGATGTTATAACAATGTTAAATTATATATTTTTATACGCCTTATATTAGCTTGATCTGTATCTGTCTATGTAACGGACCTGTATCTATGTAACGGAATCTTTGAACACGATTTTCACCCACTTAAAAACATTGGATCGACTTGAAACGTTGTATACTGGTAAAGGACCCATGACAATACAATAATTTCATATATTTTTTTCTAAAATCCTGGCCAGAATCATCAGAAAATTAAAAAAAAAAAAAAAACCGGTGTAATAGGTTGCGGAGTTATCGGCTTTTTGGGCAATCTTTGTAAGAGCTCAGTTGGTAGAGCGGTGGACTGTAGTGGTATATAATTTCAGTAATCCGTACGTCGCTGGTTCAAATCCGAGCTAGAGGATTTTTTAGAAGAGAATTAAGCAATTAAATTTTCATGGGATTCCGGTTTATGACAATCAATTAAACTAAAAATTAAAAAAATAAATAGTTTAAAAAACTGAAACAACACACTTTATTAGAAAACTAAACTAAAAAATAAATAATTTAAAAAACTAAAACAACATGCTTGATTAGAAAACCTAACTAAAAAATGAAAAATAATTTTAATTTCCAACACGCTTGGGATAAAATTAAAGTGGCCAACAAAAAAAATCATCTCCAACACAAATAGAATAAAACTAGTTATCTACAAAAAAATATTTTTACCATCAAAAGCGTGGTTTCCTTTGTTTTTACAATTTTAAGGGTTCAATTGGTAACCCTTGCCTATATGGCAGTGCAAGTGGGAAACTAAAATGGATAAATTTTATTTCAGTTGCGAGCTTATTTAAAGTTGTCAGACTGAAGTGAAAACAAATTATGCATAACTAAGTTATAACCTGTCTGCATATTGTTTGACATTGACTTTAATATTTTAATCACTTTATTAAAAAAAAGTGTGTTATACGATACAGTACCAATTTAAGGTATAATTGAATTGTTGGGTATAAATTACGACGAACGAAACAGGATGGCCGCTAGACCCAATTTTAAATTTCGAGTTTCTGGTAAAACCCCACTTCTAATGATCTGATTTCCTGATTTTTGCAGAATATCTTCCACGGCTTATTTCAATAGCATATATTAAGAGTTTCGTTACGAAAAATAAAAAAATTGTAACCGCTAGAGGAATTTTAAAATTTTCGTTTCAGGTGAACTCTTACATCTAATGATTCGATTTTGCTGGTTATCGAACCGAACTTTACTCTAATTATTTGTTATATACCAAGTTTGGTTCTGATAAAACAAAAACTGCGGCCGCTAGAGCATTAGCGAACTTTTTCTTACCGATCCATACATAAACTCGAAAATATTTTCATGAAAACACCTCCATCGTTAAAACTGAATTTTTTAAATCATGTCCATATAAAATTTTGGAGCAGGTGAATAATTTTACATATCTAGGATGCAATATCTCTCATGAAGAAGAAAAGGATGTAAATGCAAAAATATCTAGATTTTTAAGAATTTTAGGGTTAATAAATTCTATCTTCAAGTCACAATTAGTACAAAGGCATTCAAGACTAAAAGTGTATAAAACACTGGCTCTTCCAACTCTTTTGTATGGTAGCGAAGTATGGACGTTGAAACAGAAGGATATACAGAGACTTAGATCTGCCAAAATGAGATACCTTCGGAGGACTGCAGGATACACACTACTAGACCACAAAAAAAATGAAGACATCTTAGAAGAATTACACATGGAAACTTTAGAAAACAAAATTTCTGATTATAAGTCTAGATGGATGCAACATGTTCATCGAATGGAAGATCACAGAATACCTAAACAAATTTTAAGATATCAACCTGCAGGAAGAAGAAGACCAGGACGTCCACTCAAAAGACTTCTGGATGGTGTTTCTCTTGAGGCCGAAACAGGTCAAAAAATGACCTAAATTCGTGAATGTACTATGATATATATATATATATATATAAATAATATTTATATAATTCTTATGTACGTGTGTTTGTCACTGGACTACTACTAAACGACTGGACCGATTTTGACGTATTTTGTGTATGTTTGATGGTTTTGATTCACAATTGGGCCCTCTAAAACCATTAGGTTTAGTTGTTCATTTGAAGCGAATATTAAAAAAATCGCTCACAATTTTCGATGTTTTACAACGAAACTCAGTATATCCTATTAAAATAAACCGAGGTAGGTATTATATATATATATATAAAGGCAAAATCTGACAATTATAAGTGGAGGTTTACGTGAAATCCGAAATTAAGAACTGACTGCAACCGTCATATTTGGTTCATATCAGCGTATACCATACAATTTAATTAATATTTGGTACGGTATTTCATTTATTTAGGCGTGGCATCGCACGTCGGGTATTAGCTAGTTCTAATGTAAAGTAGTCATGAAAGAGTAATATTAATGAATTTATTGTAAAATATATTTTACCAGAATTTCTCATTTAGAAAAAGAAAATTAACATCACTTCGATTTATCATCAACGAAATAAATTATCCAATACTTACTTACTCACTGGCACTATCGAACCCGTAGGTTCATGGCCGCACGGACATAAGCTCTCCATACATCCCTATCCTGAGCTAATAAATTATCCAATAATATAATAATATTAATAAATTGTTTAGTAATTTTATAATGTTAATAAATTACCTAATAATTTAATAATTTTAGCAAATTTAGTAAGCTATTAACTGTAATAAAATTTAAATTTATTTTAAATTGGATTGTATATGTAAGATACATTGGTTTAATTATTTAATATTTTTAATAGAACAATAGAATAACGAAGGAATTGAAATTTGCGTTTAATTTCTCAAGTTACACGTGATTTTATTTTCACTTCGTTCCGAACTTTAAATAAATAACACAATGTTAAATAACAATTTACGGGTAAATTATAATACTTAGGAGACAGAAATATTATTCCAAAAATAAAATCGCGAAATTTTAAAATTATAATGAGAAAATCCTATGGGTCTCTTACCTCAGAAGATGACACTCCATTACGTAGCTCCTTCTTCAAGAATAATCTTCTCACACTAAATACCAATCGCGTTCTGAAACATAATTCTTACTACAATTTATATTTACGTAACGAAAATCAGGTAGTACAACTAAACAAATAAAAATTATAGTGGGGAATTTCTCATCTTAGATTGCGAAACTAAACATTATATAAGGTATTTAAGTTTTATTTTTGTTACAAATAAGAAAAATATATAAAAACTTGCATAAAAGCAAAATCGGTAAAAACATTAAAAAAAGAGATGTACAGAAAATTGTGGTGATGTATATTGATAAAGGCGCGTTCATAAAAGTTGCTAATCTATAACATAAAATTTGTAGAAACAAATAGCACAAAATTCTCATAATATACTCTACATGAATGACTGAATATTTAAGACTTTCCTGCCTAATATTTAAAAATCCCTAATAAAAATTCCTTAAATTCCAATTCTAATACAGATATTCCCATTAATATTACGTTTGATCTTACTAGTATAAAAATATTATTGTTATTATTGTTATTGTTATTGCTGTTATTATTATTATCATCATTATTATTATCATTATTATCGTTATTATCATTATTATCGTTATTATCATTATTATCGTTATTATCATTATTATCGTTATCATTATCGTTATTATCATTATTATCGTTATTATTATTATTATTATTATTATCGTTATCATTATTATTATCGTTATCGTTATCATTATCGTTATCGTCATCGTCATCGTCATCGTCATCATCATCATTATTATTATTATTATTATTATTATTATTATTATTATTACTGCAATTACCAGAATTCTGTTGTAATGAATTATACGAATCTTGCAAGATGTGGAGATAGATAGCATACAGTAGTATTTTATTGTTACATTATTATACTGTTTGTCTATTCTACTGTACCCAACAACTCATAAATCTAATTTATGATCCTATACTTAAATTTTCTGCTTATAATTTTTATTGTGAAACTCCTGCATTTTGAATCTTAAAATAATAGCGAAATTAACCACAATACAATTAATTAATTAATTATTTCTTACAGTCAAAAATACAAAAGAAGTACCTGATATTTTTAAAAGATATAAAAACAGTACTTACAAAAACTGCTCATAAAAATATATATATAATGTGCACATTTACAAAAAAGTAACTGTGCTGTGACATAAAATGTAACTACAAAAATGTAACATTCTTATGGCGCTTTAATCTCTTCCAAAATGTTTAACATTATAAAGTTAAGGGGATAAATTAATAATGGGTGGCGACTGACAGCATGAAACTCTCTAAACTATAAAAAAGTAACATTTTCTTAAAATAATTCCGAAAGGTACAAATTGTCACAAAATAAATAATAGTTAAAAAAATAAAACAACACGCTTTATTAGAAAACCGAACTAAACAATGAAAAATAATTTTAATTTCCAACACGCTTGGGATAAAATTAAAGTGGTCAACAAAAAAATCATCTCCAACACATCTAGAATAAAACTAGAGTTATCTACAAAAACAATGATTTTACAATAAAAAGCGTGGGGTGCTCTACATCAATTAATATATTTGATAACAAACAGATATTGGTAAAAGTAAAGTCTCTAAGAAGAAAACGTAAAAACCATAAAAAGCACCCCACGCTTTTGATGGTAAAATTATTTTTTGTAGATAATTCTAGATGTGTTGGAGATGATTTTTTTGTTGACCACTTTAATTTTATCCCAAGCGTGTTGGAAATTAAAATTATTTTTCATTTTTTAGTTTGGTTTTCTAATAAAGCGTGTTGTTTTAGTTTTTTAAAACTATTATTTATTTTTATTTCTTAGTTTTGTTATCTAATAAAGCGTGTTATTTTAGTTTTTTAAACTATTATTTATTTTTAAAATTGTTAGTTTGATTGTCATAAACCGGAATCCCATGAAAATTTAATTGGTTACGATATTTTTAGTGTCTAGACACGAATATAGGCCTAATTATATACATTTTAAAATTATTATTATCTAACATTATTATAATATTTTTGAATATTTTAATATACATAAATAGTTACAGTTAATCGTATCCTTCTCATATTTTTTGGATACATTTCAATGTGATAAGTTTACAAAATTGTCATTAATATTTTACAGAATGAGATAAAAATGTAAATATCTTTAAATTCGATACTATTGTAGTATGAGCTAAAAGTAACACTCTTCTAAAAAAATCCTCCGGGCCGGATTTGAACCAGCGACCTATGGATTACTGAAATTATATACCACTACAGTCCACCGCTCTAGCAACTGAGCTACCAGAGGATATCATATTAATTACTTATAATGATGGGCTAAAAAGTCGATAAGTCCGCAACCTATTATAACGGTCTTTATTTTTTTGATGTCCTGATGATCCTAGCCAGGATCTTAGAAAAAAAAATTATAAAGTATTGTATTGTCATTGGTCCTTTACAGGTATACAAGTTTCAAGTCGATCCAATGTTTTTAAGTGGGTGAAAATCGTGTCGGAAAATTCCGTTACATAGACAGATACAGGTCAAGCTAATATAAAGCGTGTAAAAAGATAAATTTTCACTTCAGTGCATCCTCAAAGATGCCAACTTAGTTACGACATGTTTGGGTGATTGATTATTATTCTTAATTTTTCTTTTCTACTTTACAATTTTCGTTGCGAAAAACAGAAAATTACGAGCGATTTAAATTTTGTCCTTCAGATTAACCCCCACTCGTAGTGGTTCGATTTTCATGATTAACAAATTCGATCTGTTGTAAATTGAATCCGATATATCGAGTTTTTATTAGAAAGAAAAACAAAAATTATTGCCGCTAGAGAGTTAACAGAAAAAATTGAAGAAGTGGTTGAATTCAAATAGGCCTATCTAGGAGCAATAACTACAAACAGGAATAAGATGCAGAGAGAGATTAAACATAGACTCAATTCTGAAAATGTATGTTATTTCGCATTACAGCGACTCTTGTCATCCCAACTGCTCAAAATAAAACTTTGAAGTAAAAATACACTAAACTGCTATTCTTCCAGTTTTTTTTGGATGTGAAACTCTTATTTTAAGGGAAGAGAAAATATTACTTTTTGCACTAGAGTGAAACAGTTAATTGAATAGAGAAGAGTACATTGGATGGGGAATGGAATAGGTGTATGGAAACTCCTTATAGAAAAACCTGAGAGGAAGTGTCGAGTAGGCAGACCAAGAATGAGATGCGGGAATGATTTCAAGGAGGTAAATTTTACATTGGAAAAAAAAAAAGCTCAGGATAAGGATATTAGAGAGCGTATGCCTGCGCTGCCATGAACATCCGGATTCGATAGTCCCAGTGATTTAGCTAGTTACAGCGTTAACAGGCATAAAAACCACACCATCCATTCATCCATAATAATCCTGCCCGAGGGCAGTGTCTTTCACTGAAATCATAGCATTTTCATGCTCTGCTTTGCAGCTTTACTAGGGAATTGTAGGTGTGGTAGATTCCCGTTGCTTTCCACACCGCTGAAGGATGATGATGATAATGATGATGATTATGGCCATATGATTTCGGGGACCGTTTGGGCCTTAAAGTTTTCCTGACATTTGTCTTAAAGGCGAGGAAAAACCCCGATAAAAACCTCACCCAGAAAAACTGCCCCGACCGGGGATCGAACCCGGGCCCGCTGCGTGACAAGGCAGCACGCTACCTCGAGACCACAGCGGTGGACAAAACACACACAAATATACAGGGTGGACCGCTCGAATGGACCTAATTTCAATTGCTTGTTACTGGCAAACGGTTGAAGATAGAAACTTAAAACAACGTTCATAGTACAGAAAAACTCACCAAGTTTCGAATCCTGTCGGTAGATGGCACAAAGATACTTTCTCGTTCTTAGATTTAATTGTTTGTGAAAATGGCGACTCCGCAGATGAAAGCGCAAGCTGTTTTGTGGTATGCGGAGTTTTAAATCAATCATTAGAGTTCAAAGGGAGTTCCGGCGTGTGTTTAACCGTGATGCTCCAACTGCTAGAAGCATAAAGAGTGTGGCGTGATACATTATTAGCTACAGGATCTGTGTTGAAGAAGCATGGTGGTGGTCGCAGAGCATCCGATGAAATGGTAGCAAATGTTCAAGCCGCATTTGAGCGAAGCCCCCGGAAGTCATTAAGAAGAGCTTCGCGGGAACTTCAATACCAAAATCGACATTACAACGGATTGTCCACAAACGCCTCAAACTGCACGCATATAAAGTGCAGTTAGTGCAACGTCTGGAGCCGAATGACATGCCGAAACGAGTGGAATTCGCCAATACGATGCTGGACCGTCTCGGCGCTGATCCTGACTTCATGACCAAGATTTTCTTCTCGGACGAAGCCACTTTCCATTTGTCAGGCAAGGTAAACCGGCATAATGTGCGGATCTGGGGATCGGAGAATCCTCACGCTATTCAAGAGCATGTTCGTGATAGTCCGAAGATGAATGTTTGGTGCAGTTTGTCACATAATAAGGTCATTGGACCGTTTTTCTTCGCCGAGAAAACTGTTCGTGGTACCACATATCTTGACATGCTGGAGCAGTTCTTCTTTCCACAAATTGAACAACTGCAGCCTAACATCGTTTTCCAGCAAGATGGTGCTCCTCCCCACTGGTCCAATGAAGTTCGTTACGACTTTGGACAACATTTTCCCTGGCCGTTGGATTGGTAGGGGAGGACCAATCGCGTGGCCCCCGAGATCTCCCGATTTAACACCACTGGATTTCTTTCTCTGGGGCTATGTCAAAGATAAAGTTTACACCACCCCAGTCAAAGACCTTCGTGATCTCGTGAGCGCATCATAGAGGCTATTGAGAACATTCCAGAAGACATACTCCAACGTACTTGGCAAGAAATTGTTCATCGCTTTGATATCGTCACAGTGACTGCTGGGGCTCATATAGAGATGTGGTGATCTGGATATCAAAACTTGGTGAGTTTTTTCTGTAATATGAACGTTGTTTTAAGTTTCTATCTTCAACCGTTTGCCAGTACAAGCAATTGAAATTAGGTCCATTCGAGCGGTCCACCCTGTACATATTTTTTCATGATCATATTTCGATGTCAAGAAAGTATGGCCGAAAGAGATATTATTTAAAAAAATATAAACTCTTTCCTTAAATACAACCTTAATAGTTCAACTTCCTTCGGAATTCGTTAGAATAAAGAGTTTGGTAATTAAATAATATGTTTAAATACACTAATACAACGTTTCTGTTGCCTCTTATCATGTGGAATTTGAGACTATCTTATTTTTCTGAGCCTTCTTCTGTAGAACTCTTTCACGAACTTATTTATATTGGATTACCTTAAGGCTACATGCTATTGTGGCCTATAAGAAATTTATCCTTTTGTTTACTTGGTCCCAACCTAATATTTTTAATACAACACAGTAATCTACTCCTAGATGTAAATATTATTGCATGTTATTAAAACTTAAAACATAATAGTACAATCAAAAGCATTCCATTTGACTTAGTAAAGTGGAAAACAAACCCCTACATTCTTAATTAATAAAGTTTGTTATTATCTTATTTGACGACGATATTTTACAAATCAATTCATTTGCGTCGCAGTTTAAAGCTGGACTTGAAAGAACAATCTCATTTTCTCAGACGGAAGAGAACAAAAACATAATAGTAGGTATGGTAGGATTATTAATCATAGTTATCTTAGGGGGCTCAATATTAAGATGGTATTTTATTTGGGGCATATGGTTTCCTACATGTGATCTCTATCTACTACACGGGACCAAAGGTTTTTGTTTCTTTCGAAGGATGTTAGAATCAGATTGTTTACGCCTTTAAAATAAATTATTTATCATCTAGTATTGATGGCTATTTAACTCATGCCCCAATGACCAATCACATTTCAATGATTATTTTTATCTACAACCAATCACAGTCGTGTTTCGCCTTAAATTTATCAAGTAAAGGTTTATCATAATAAACAGAGCACCTCCTTTTTAACATTCTGAACAGGTCATAGCATTATTTTGCAGTGACTGACTCGCCAAGAAATACGGCTACCAGATTGTATATATAGTACATGAATGTCAACAGATAGAGCATGCGGGAGATAATATAAAAACATTTGAAGCAATTGATTATACCACAAAAAAATAACATTTTTTGCACTTTCTGAAACGAATTATTTCCAGAAATGACGTTGCAGAAAAATATAATTAACATATTTACATCATAGGATATCAGAAATTAATTAATACCTATAAGTAGTAGCAGTATTCAAATGTTCTGAAGCTCTTGATTTGTCATCATTCGCTTGTTAATACCTATAATGTTAGTTATAAAGTTCTCCACTAGGGTGCATTCTTACAATATTGCGATCCTTTGGCTATAAATAATATGATCTGGTTGCAGTGATGAACAAAACAAGCAAATGAAGCGTACCATCGTTTTTTCTCATTTTGTTTCAAACATCGCCGTTTACATTAAATATATTAATATTTTTAAATAATGATTTGTGAGTAAATAGCTTAATTTTATTCGTTAAATAGTCTAACAAATGCCACTCTTGATTTCCAAATGGATAATTTGGAAATCACTCGTGGCATTACTTATGATAAACAAAGAATCTTGAAATGGTTCAGCAGTTACTAACCATATCGTTAGTTATCGTTTGTTGCCAACATGTCCATTTACGTTTCTGCTATAGCCATTTTAGCTTGCATGATTACCGGACATTTGTACTTGATGAGAAGGTATACGTATATTACATTTCCTTACGTTTTGATACACTTCGGAAGGTTAGATTACTGTTTAGGTAGGCTAACTTCAATTATTTTATGTTTTTTTTTTTCAATAAGTGCACGTTTATCATAGGTTGGCTTTCTATTTCGCAAATGGTAATAGAAATGTTCTAACGATAATATGGCAATTTTTAGTTTAAATTTATATTAATTTCTTATTCATTCTTAAAGCATTTTCAGGATTCCTTTAAAAAAAACATAAATTTACATTGCAAAGGTAATTATTTATATTTTTATTATGCAATTTGCGTGTTTTTCTTTTTTTAATTAATGCAGAGGGACATTCCAAGAATCACATATAATAATAATAATAATAATAATAATAATAATAATAATAATAATAATAAATATTATTATTATTTATGGTGGAATAAGAATATTTACCACTCTAACTAACCCACAAGCACTATCAAACCCGTAGGTTCATGACGCGCGGACATAAGCTCTTCATATATGCCTATCCTGAGTTAATGTTTCCCAATCATATCCTATATAATTTATCTCCCACAATCACGATTAATGTTATTCTCCCACCTCATTCTTAGTCTACCACCTGGTGTTTTCTCCTCTGCTTCTCCTACAAGATACTTCCATGCGCGTCTTCCATTCCCCATTTATTGCCACATGTAGTGCCCATCTCAGTCTATGATACTTAACCGTTCTTATTATATCTGGCTTCCTATAAAGATCATGTAGTTCACTCTTATGTAGTTTTCTCCATTCACCTACCCGTTTATCTCTGCATGTCGAAAAATATTCCAGGTACCTCATTCATCAAAAGACTCTAATATCCTTTCCTCCCTTAATTAAAGTAAGAGTTCATGTTTTGTATCCAAATAACAACTGGTAGAAATACAGTTTACATATTTTCAGAAGAGTCCACCGCTGTGGTCTCGGGGTAGCGTGCTGCCTTGTCACGCAGCGGGCCCGGGTTCGATCCCCGGTCGGGACAGTTTTTCTGGGTGAGGTTTTTATCGGGGTTTTTCCTCACCTGTAAGACAAATGCCAGGAAAACTTTAAGGCCCAAACGGTCCCCGAAATCATATGGCCATCGCTATAATCATCATTCATATTCATCTTAGGTTAATCTTAGTATTAGGGACTCTCCTGGCGCTCCATTATCATCATCATCACTCATCATATCATCGGGGCAACGTAACCCCGCCTTCCAGGCGCCCCAACATCAGAAGTGGGTTACAAGTACGCCATGCCAGGAGAGAAACCAGGAATGTCGAAAGACAAACCTGGGGCATTTGAAAAAAAAAAATATATTTTTTTTTCAGAAGAATATTTACAGGAGCACAAAATTACATATGAAACAACATTAGTTGAATGTTATTAGAAGATTCCGGACTATAAGGTCATGGTTCATGACTGGTGTTTCTCCCAGACGTTTCTCCCTCGACTACGGACATCTTAGTGGCTAGGTAGTGTGCCCTGGACGGAAGCTCGGCTCAGTTACGGACCACGACCTTATAGCTCGAAATCTTCAAATGCCATGACTACCGGCCGTAAAAGTAGTCCTTTCCGTTAACCTATCTGTTCGTCTCTCTTTGGTCCAAACATTTTTATAAGAACTTTATTCTCAAATACTAATAAGCTTCTCAGTTTTCTCCAAGTAACAGTCCATGTTTCTCATCCATAAAATATATCTGGGAAATAACAGTTTATATATTTTTCATAAGTAATGCCACGAGTGATTTCCAAATATCGATAAATGATAAATTCACGACTCACGAAGTAAGGAGTGAATTTTCTAGAGAATTTTGAAATCAAGAGTGGCATTTGTTAGGACTATTTAACGAATAAAGTTAAGCTGTTTACTCACAAATCATTATTTAAATATAGTTATTTTAAAATATTTATACATTTAATGTAAACGGCGATGTTTGAAAACAAATGAGAAACGATTGGTACGCTTCATTTGCTTATTTTGTTCATCACTGCAACCATATCATATTATTTATTGCCTAAGGATCGCAATATTGTAAGAATGCACCCTAGTGGAGAAAAAATGAAACACGTCAAACTGTATATTAATTCATTTCTGATGTCCTATGATGTAAATATGACAGTTATATTTTTCTGGAATGCTATTACCTGGGGAAAAATACATTTAAGAAAGTGCAAACAGTGGTTTCTCTTTTTTTTTTTTGGTGGTATAATCAATTGCTGCAAATGTTTTTATATTAACTCCCGCATGCGCTATGTGTTGACATTCATACACTATATATACAATTTGGTAGCTGTATTTCTTACAGAGTTAGTCACTGAAAAATAATGCTATGACCTATTCAGAATGTTAAAAAGGAGGCGCTTTCTTTATTATGATAAACTTTAGTTGGTAAATTCTAGGCGAAACACAACTGTGATTGGTTGTAAATAAAAACATAATTGACATGTGATTGGTCATTGACTCCCATTTGAGGCATGCGTTAAATAGTCAGTGTAACGTTTTTTGAGAGAAGTTGGGATGGGTTAAATTACAGTGGTATATTTTTCGTTAACAATAAAAGTGCAACCATTGTGAAAAGTAAAGACTCTACTTGTGTCCCGGCGTAATAACAGGTCGAAGGTTGAAATGAGATGAACTCCCTATTATTGTGCTATACCAGGATATCGGCAAACCAACATTGTTGCACTATCTCAGGGGCAGATCAAATGGAATCGACCAATATGAATGACATGGGTATGGGGAAGTACTGGAAAGAACATTCAGGATTCAGGGGACATCCCTAAAAAATTTTAAATTACAACAATTTTGTTCCTGAATCAATTATATTCGTATTTTACGCTAATTTACAAAATCGAAAAAATTGAGACTTACGCCACTTAATATAAATCTTGTGACATCTAGATACAGCAGATGGTTAGAATGAGCATAGGGCCTCCACGAAAGATCGCCAACGGATTTTATTCTTTGCCACAATTTAATTTATCTTGTTTGTGTACATTTTATTATTAGTTTTAGTCTTAATTTTAATTATCATTAACATAATTATATTATTGATCTTAATCTTATAGATATTACCTTATTCATCAAATTTTCATTTAGTATTTAATATTAGAGTTAATTAAGATTGTTGTATTCTAATGTATCATATGTCTTTTTTAACATATGTTTATCTTGGTCAGTGGAAGGAAACGTCACATAGCCTTAACTCCAACAGGCTAGATAAATAAATAAATAAAACAAATAAGTACACTCCAATTGTTCCTCAATTGCTCTGCTTCCCTTCTCACGGTTTTTCACCAAATAATTCAGCGCCTTCCTATTCTTGTAGGCATTCAGTGGGGGTTCCATTCCATAGCCGTTTTTACTACAAGCCTATTCTCATCTTCCCTCCTAAAATATGATGAATCCATTTCCATTTTCATTAATTTCATTATCATGAAGGCCCTATTAGGCATTTTACAAGAAAAGATTCTGCTAATATAAATATAGACCTAACTATAGCTTATGCAGCCCATATGATCAAGGTCATTCTCTGAGGCTTCCATTGGTTCCTATCTTCAGTAAACTCAATCCAGTGTTGCATCTCCGATATCCAGTTCTTTACTAATCTGAATATTATCCTCCCATCTAAGTCTTCCTAATGAGTTTAAAATATTAAAATTGTAAAATACGTACCTGATGTACCAATCATCCTCAACTAAAACAAACTTCTGTTTATAAAACATCGTCAAAAATTAAAAATATAGGCTTTTCAGAAGACATCAATCAAGATGAATTAGTTGAGGATGACTGATACAGAAAATACGAATTTTACAATTTTAATATTTTAATTAATAACCTTTCATTAATTCATTAAATCCCACTTGATGTGAAAACAGGTAAATGTCCTAATTTCATGAAGAAGTAAAAATAGAAGAAGTAGAAGAAGTAGAAGACGTAGAAGAAGTAGAAGAAGTAGAAGTAGAAGAAGTGGCAGAAGTAGAAGAAGTAGACGAAGTAGAAGAGATAGAAGAAATAGAAGAAGAAGTAGAAGAAGAACAAGTAGAAGAAGAAGAACAAGTAGTAGAAGAATAAGTAGAAGAAGTAGAAGAAGAAGCAGAAGTAGTAGAAGAAGAAGTAAAAGAATAAGTAAAAGAATAAGTAAAAGAAGAAGTAGAAGAAGAAGTAGAAGAGGAAGTAGAAGAAGAAGTAGAAGAATAAGTAGAAGACGAAGAAGAAGAAGAAGAAGATTAATAACCTCAACTGTGGTTTATCATGAATATTAGAAGTACTGATCGGGGTTTTCTCCAAGGTCTTCCCAATAAAAAATTTGTAAGCACATCTACTATGAATCATTCGAAGTACCGTATATGACCTGCCCATCTCATTCCCTTAACTTAATAATCCTGACAATATTAGGAACACGAAATAAATTGAATAGGTTATTTGGAAAAGGTCATATCTCCACATTTTCAAACTTTTACAGGATAGAATAGAACAACAATAACATAGAACCTGTAAGAGAAACTAATATTTTCCTTCTAGATTTATTTCTACGATTCTACCTCACACAGGAGACTGGGAGAAATGACCCTTTCACTGCGAAATGACGGATATGTTAAGAAAATACATTCAAACAATACATATTTGGTAAATTTTAACATATGACCTTTTGAAATAACTGATTCAATTATGGAGTTCTTTGTTATGCAATTTCCTTCATCCTCATCCTCTATGGAATAAAATATTCGCTTCAGGATCCTAATATTTTGAACTATTTTCTTCTCTTAATGTTAGCGGCCATTCCAAAAGAAAGAAAAAAATATGTGAAAATATTGTCTAAGCATTAAGCACTTTTATATTAAACTAACAGACTTACCTTTAGCATTCTAAGTGATGTAGGAATTAATGCATTAGGATTTCAATAAACTAATAAGAGGTCTTATATTTTTTTCAAAATTCACACTCAGAGAAATTATTGAACACCAGCATTCAATAACATATGGACGGTTATAAAGGATTTATTTTCGGAAACTTAATCAGGTGTGTCAGACTCATTTGGGCCCCAGGCCATTTCTATTTTACCAAACACTCTGTGCCACATATTATCTGTAGATTAACCTATCAATCAGTTACTTAACTCTCTTGTTTGTTTCCTATTATTTTTATGGAGGACCAAAAGATAATACGGAAAAGGCCACACGCGGCCCACTAATCTGACATACCTTCCTTAATAAAAGCCTTAATCTTTTAAATTTAATATATTTATTCACAGATTTCAGGTGTACAGTTGAGAATCTACGTCGTCCTTATTAGTTGTACACCACTGGATGATAGCGCCATTTTCTTGATGAAATTAACTCAATCTGAAATAAAATTGTACTTTACTATCATAAAGTGTTTATTAATTAAATAAAAATAAAACGTAGTTTTATTTGATTTTCATATTTATTATATAATTCAGTGACAGCTGTTTCAGTACACTGTACCTTCTTCAACATGTCTGAAGGAGGTACAGTGTACTGAAACAGCTGTCACTGAATTATATAATAAATATGAAAATCAAATAAAACTACGTTTTATTTTTATTTAATTAATAAATATGTATTTTCATCAAGTAAACACCAACTCAATTGATTATAAAGTGTTTATATTATATAGTGTGTCCACATTGAGATTCCCTCATTTTAAAAGTCTGTAATGTTTTTATTTCAGGTTGTACAGCTATGAATCTTGAAAGAGCAGAAACAGCAACCCAAACAGTTTATGTGGTAATGTTAGTGCGCACAATACCTGTAGTGGCGCTGCAGCAAACGATTGTTTCTAAAATGGAGATTCCAAACGAGCGTGCCCAGGTGGTATGCTGAAACGAAGTCCATTTGTACTGGACTTAAAACAACGCATTAGAGATGTTATAAACTCAGTGACAGAAGACATGCTGTTCCAACACATGGCGTGAAATTGACTATAGGTTGGATATTCTTCGCACCACCCGAGGCGCACATGTCCAAGTGCACTGAACTAGAGTTTGTCACAAACACAAAATTAAAATTTTATGAGTTACTTATTATTTTCATGTATAGTAATTATAGTACACAACATTTCCTTTGAGTTATGTTTGTTTGAAATGAGGGAATCTCACTGTGGACAACCTGTACAGTACATGCTAATATAGAGCCCTGGAACACAATATTTACAATTGAATAGTTGCCCCGAAAACAGATCTAACTCGTAAACTGCTGTTCTTGACTTGACACTAAATTCTTCGCCATTTTGTTTTATGCAGATCACTATTCGCTTGAATGTCAACTTTTAATAAATAATAGTTTAAAAAACTTAAACAACAGCTTTATTACAAAACCGGGATATGCTATCCTTCGGGTCGAACGAAAATTTTTCTAAGTTCTATAGAATCGCAGTGCGCATGCGCTAGTGCTCCAATTATCCCAGGTAGATAAATGCAACCTCCAGCAGTTGGCGGTATCTCTATGAGAAGTCAGTATGACCAACATTGACACAAAATTCCCAGAACTTGTCTAAAACTGTATAATTTATTTTACGTATCAAATCACATTTAAAAAGCAAGGAACCTAAAAGCTAACCAAACCTAAATCAATTACTGTAACACAAATCAATTACTCTAACGTAGGTGAAATTCAGGGAACGTGGAAATGGTTGGGAACATCTGGAGTATTTTGTGTTGTTGGTGGTGGCAACGCTGGAACAACATAGGAAGTGGAGGGAAAATAACAAAGAGGAGGAAGTAAGCAATGTAGCACTACCGTGTTTTACGCAAATATATAAATATGAAAAAAAACTCGTTGCAACATTGGAAGATGTTTAAAATGTGTTTAAAAGTGTTGCAAAATGTTTTAAACGTGTTTAAAAGTGTTTAGTGCATCAGTGGAATAAGATATTAAATTGAAAAAAAATTTGCGACCTGAAGTGTACAACAGCCCAAAACCGAACTAAAAAAAATAATTTTAATTTCCAACACGCTTGGGATAAAATTAAAGTGGACAACAAAAAAAAAAAATCATCTCCAACACATATAGAATAAAACTAGAGTTATCTACAAAAAAAATATTACCATCAAAAGTATGGGGTGCTCTACGTATATGAGTTAATGTATTTGATAATAAACAGATATTGGTAAAAGTAAAGTCTCTAAGAAGAAAACGTAAAAACCATAAAAAAAAGCACCCCACGCTTTAGATGGTAACATTATTTTTTTGTAGATAACTCTAGTTTTATTCTAGATGTGTAGGAGATGATTTTTTTTGTTGACCACTTTAATTTTATCCCAAGCGTGTTGGAAATTAAAATTATTTTTCATTTTTTAGTTTGGTTTTCTAATAAAGCGTGTAGTTTTAGTTTTTTAAAACTATTATTTATTTATTTATTATTTTTTAGTTTAATTTTCTAATAAAGCGTGTTGTTTTAGTTTTTTAAACTATTATTTATTTTTTTATTTTTAGTTTAATTGATTGTCATAAACCGGAATCCCATGAACATTTAATTGCTTAATTCTCTTCTAAAAAAATCATCCGGGCCGGATTTGAACCAGCGACCTATGGATTACTGAAATTATACACCACTACCATCCACCGCTCTACCAACTGAGCTCTTACAACGATTGACTAAAAAGTCGATAAGTCCGCAACCTATTATACCTGTTTTTTATTTTGTCCTGATTTTTTTATTGATGTCCTGATGATTCTGGCCAGGATTTTAGAAACAATTTATGAAATTATTGCATTGTCATTGGTCCTTTACAAATATACAAAGTTTCAAGACAATCCAATGTTTTTAAGTGGGCGAAAATCGTGTTCAAACATTCCATTACATAGATACAGGTCTGTTACATAGACAGATACAGGTCAAGCTAATATAAAGCATGTAAAAAATAAATAAAACATCTAGAAGAGCAGGCATAGTTTTACATCCACCATGCCGTGATATTCTCCGGATATATTACTAGTAGACTGGAAACTCAACGTTTGAATTTTTGTAAGTTAGATATCTTTTTGGGCCAACTATTCCATTGATTTTATCAAGAAAGATAAAAAATATACATAGTGATGCATAGAAAAATTCATGTTTGATTTTTTCTATCAAGCAAACAGAAATAACGTTTTAAAATCGCTTTACTCAATCAACTGTGATACTGACATGTCTCATATAAGATACATTTGTGTGATTTTTATTTAACATTCTTAATACAACAATTTAAAAACAAAAGAGTAGACATTATTTAAATTTATGTCGAAATAAGCAATATACACTAATATCTTAGTTACAAATGATTTTGTTTTCACTGCGGTCCGACAATTTTAAATAACTGACACGTGAAATTAGTATTTCGTCAATTTAAGGGTTAAAAACTTAACTTCATTTTTATGAGTTTGAAGCCTTAATATTAAATAATATTTCTTAGGATAATACTGTACGATAGCCCACTACAACTGAGTTTACCAGTAAATTTAATCAAGACTGCTGCAGTATAATTGCTTCCGCAAACGATGTTTAATACTCGAATTAGTCTAATTAAGAATGCTAATAAACAAATCACATCAGAGAGGCTCCATCTTATTGTAAAAATTGTCTCAATGTGGGGTATTAATAAAAAACTCTATTTCAAACCTAAAAATAAATATATAAATACATAAAACTGAAATGTTAATCGCAAGGAAGAGAAAAGCGGAAGTATCTGATTATTAAAGCTACAATTTGTATGTAAGTACACATTGCTTCCCTCTGCCTTTACATGGATAAAGTTGACAAATGTCTACGAATTAGAAACTTACTCATCATATATGAAAATTTATCATTACATATTTTTACATATTTTGATCATAATTACATATTTTTACATATTTTATGTAAATTTACATATAATGCCTCTTCATTAAAAAGAAATTCATGGGATATTAACAACAAACTCTATTTCAATCTTAAAATAAATAAATAAAACTGTAATGTTAGTCACAAGGAAGAGAAAAGTGGAAGTACCTGATTATTAAAGCATTATTATGTAATTACATATTCTTTCCCTTTTGCCTATACATGATAAAATTGACAAATGTCTACGAATTAGATAGAAACTGACTTACCATATATGAAAATTTATCATTATATATTTTTACATATTTTGATCATAATTACATATTTTTACATATTTTAAAGATTTTTATGTAAATTTACATATTATGCCTCTTCATTAAAAACAAATTCATAATCGGAAAATAATTAAAAATAATATTTGTTTACAATAAAAATCTTAGATACCTAGTTGTACACTGGAACTATTTTTTCCAACTTATACAAAAACTACTGAGAAACGGTCAAAGGAGAATTATATTTACTAAACACGATAAACATAGAAACAAGAAGACACTGACAACTTGAGTAGAGGGTTCCACATAGCAAGATCTCTTTTATAACCTGAACGAACTACTCTGTTTATGAATAAAATAATATAAATATATAGGGGTCACACCGTGGTATACTTGGTTAAGGCAATATCCTACAAGCTGGAAAATCGAGGGTCGATGGGATCAGGATTTTTAAACTGCTTATTAATCTTCTGGCGGCATTATGACCCTGGGATCGACTCTGCCTATAAAAATAATAGGCCTACCATACTACGTTGTGGAGGTAAAGACTATCACACATTGTCTGGAAAGATGGGAGCCTTAACCTCCCAATACGCCTAAGACCTGTAGTGCGATCATCTTATAATAGAAACATGGCAATATCTTTCTTACCAGGTTGTCAAGTATTTAACTGTACATTCCTTCAAATTTGATCTCTCTTAAAGTTAACATTTAATATAAATTTATATAAAATTAAATTTTCTCTTTATATCTTCGGGTTATATAACTTACAGAGAAAATAAAGATATAGAAAATAAAGTAAATACATTTCAGGCTATTTGTGGAACCATAAAAAGAACCTTAGGTCGGAAAACAAGGAAAGACACGAAACTTAAATTATATAAAACAATGGCTGTTCCTTTGTTGTTGTATGGAAGTGAAAATTGGATAATGAAATCAAGGGATAAAAACAGGATACAGGATACAGACTGCGGAAATGCTATTTTTGCGTAATGTGAAAGGATGCACAAGAGCGGATAGAATAAGGAATGAAACTATACGAGAAGAATTAAATATACATAAAATTGAAGATAAAATCAGCGAAAATAATAAGAAATAGACAGAACACTTAATGAGAATGAACAACGAAAGAATACCAAAAAGAACCTTCCTGTATAATCCCAGAGGAACAAGAGATGTTGGCCGACCACGTAGAAGATGGACTCCACTTTTAACTTCGCCAGAATAGGCTGCATAGCCTAAACCTTGTAGTAGTAGAAGAAGAAGAAGAAGAAGAAGAAGAAGAAGAAGAAGAAGATATTTGGGTTTTTATAGCTGCTGCCGTCTTCCCGTGCTAAACCTCCAAAGCCTACGTTCTTGGGCATATTCAATGCTTAGCCCTTTTGCTTGCATTAATGTCTTCATGTTTTCCTTCCATGTTAACTTCGGTTTCCCTCTCTTCCTCCTTCTGCTCGGATCCCATTGATATAGTTGCTTTAACCATACATTTTAATGTATTTAATATTACATATTTGAAGGAATTTTTATGCAATCTTACATATTTTACAAAATGTTATTACATAAATATCTATATATTTTGCATGTTAATATTACACAAAAATCCTGGCCTTAACGATTATTGTCTAATAATTAATTTCTCTTTATTTATTTAAATTTATACTATGTCATTAATATTTTTTCTCGTTTTTTTATACCTTCTACATATTATATATTTAATTCGTTAAATTTAGAGTAAATCAAAATAGATTATAAATATCGTTTGTATTGTATTGTTTTTATAATATGTAATTGTTTATGTAGTTGTAAGACTATTTTTTTTGTATTTTGTATTTTTTTTAAAAACCTGGTTGAGTGGCAGACAAGGCCTTAAGGCCTTAACTCTGTCAGGTAAAATAAAGCTATTTATTTATTATTAAACCTGATCTAAGTCGGTTTTCATATAACGCGTCATGATCGCATGTTTCACTTCCAACAACCTCCTAAGCAAGTCTGCAAATTTAATTTACCCCCTTGCCATTACCACTAAGCCAATCCGGGAACTGAGTTCGGATGTACCTCGTGTTATTTATTATTGAGTATCTGAACTGTTGATACTTTACTGTGCTTTCAGGTAATTATTCAGATACTGGAACAATAATATATTGTTTGTTTTTTTACTTGGAAAAAGCCGTACTGGCTGTAATGTATAATTCCCAAATATGTCTTCTTAATAAAGGAGCCGCCATTTGCAAGATAGAAGCATGGCTTCACAGCATTTGGTGGATGGGAATTACAATGTATATAGAGAAAGATTTGCGTTTAGATCGGTACTTGCTCAGGTAGCTCAGTTGGTAGAGCACTTGGTCTAGAGAACCAAGGGTCCGGGGTTCAAGTCCCGGTCTGAGCGTATAATTTTTCTCTTTAAATATAATATATTGTTTGTTTTTCTCCGTTAATTTAAATTTATATAGATGGCATGATGGTATAGAATCTCCGAATAAAGGAGAAACTACTGTAGTGCAGAAAAATCCTAAAAAAATATTATTACTATTATTATATAATTATTATTATTATTATTATTATTATTATTATTATTATTATTAATATTATTATTATTATAGTTTATTTCATCAGAAAGAGTTAAGATAGTAAGGTCTTCTCTTCCAGTTCACCAGAGTTAAATTATACAGATATTAACAATAATGGATTATCTGTAGTTACGTATGATTGGAGCAAATTATAAGAAGCATCATGCGAGTTGTTAAATCTGAATTGTTGTTGTTGTTCTTCTTCTTCTTCCCGAATCAAGGATTAGGCTCTTAAGCGTGTTCCGGCTTTACTTATTCTCCAACCCCAACGTTTCCATGGTCTTCCCAGATCTCTCTTTCCTTCAGGTTAAAAAAAATCATCTAGCTACGATTGTAGCCCATTATTCCTATGGTAATCTCTATGATGATTAATTTTTTCACTAATGCTATTTTTTCTACTTTCTAATACCCTCATATTTAAATGTATATAACCTATAGGAAGCCAGATATAATAAGAACAGTTGTCTCGTAGACTCGGAAGGGCAGGACATATGGCACGAAAGACGTGCATGGAAGCTTTTGTAGGAAAACCAGAAAGAAAACGCCCAGTAGGTAGACCAATAATAAGAATAAAATTAACCATAATTTGAAGGAAGTAGATTATACAGGGAACAACTGGAAAACATTAGCTCAGGATAGTGATGTATGGAGAACTTATGTCCGCGCGGCCATGAATCTACGGGTTCGAAAGTACCAGTGAGTTGGTTAGTTACTTATAACATCCCTTAACTTATCTCAAAAACATGGGCGACCAAAGGAATAATTCTCTCTAACGAAAACTTCCTGTGTTGTGATCGAGAATCGAACTCTGGATCTGTAGAACTGGATTCAGAAGGTCTGACAAAAAGAGCATGTGACTTTCTCAAAATGAAATTAAAATAGGTAGTCTATGTGCTTGCAATGGGCAGGACATGTGGCACGAATGGGGAATGAAAGACGTGAATGAAAGTTTCTTGCAGGAAAACCAGAGGAAAAACGCCCAGTTGGTAGATCAAAATGAGGTGGGAGAATAAAATTAACTATGATCTGAGGGAAGTAGATTATACAAGGAATGATTGGAAAACATTACCTCAGGATAGGGATATATGGAGATCTTATGGGTTCGATAGTGCCAGTTAGTTAGGTAGTTTATATGCTTTGTTTAAGCAGTTATGTGTAAAATGACAGACTTGTGTTCGGCGAAGATGCTCAGTTGCACTAAAAACGTGTGTGCGACGGTTGGAGTCATAAACGTCATCGGAACTCAATTACCTTGGTATTTATTTACGATCACCAGAGGACGCATCAATTCTGCTTGAAGCTCCGAGGCGTACGTTGATTTACAGCCTAGCGAATCTCTTTCATATGTAGTCCTAGACCTAGTCTCTACTCTGTGTTTCCCCCAAGAGAGTCGTTTCCCCAGTCTTCAAGGAGGAGCGAGACCTATTTCAAGAACAAAGACGTCACAACTTTTATCATTTGCTTGTGATCATACAAAAACTATAAAAAATAATTTTAAATACACTCTACTGTATATCGTCAACAATGAACTACGCAGCCTATTTCTTCGGCGACGCTCTCGCCGTTGAATCTAAAGGCTGTGGATTCAAATGTTCTCCAGGTCTGTGCATTTTAAGTTTGTCATCATCATCATCATCATCATCATCATCATCATCATCATCATCATCATCATGAACAAATTCGTTTTAGTCCATGTGGCCTGTACGGTAAACCTAGCGAAGATGATCTTGATCTTTCCACCGATGTTTTGGTCTTCCTTGGTCCCTATGTCCAGTTGGGGTATATTGGAATGCCAATTTTGGAAGTCTATTTTTTGCCATTCTCCTCAGATGATTTTTCCATTCTTGTTGGTATCTTTGTATATCTTCATTTAAACTTGTTACTCCAAGTTTTCCTCTGATAATAGTGTTCCTTTGGTGATCCAGTATATTAACTCCTAACAATGATTGTAAGAAGCGCATTTGGTTTACTTGAAGTTTATGAGAGTTTCTTTTATTTAAAATCCAAATTTCACTTCCGTATTTTAGAGAAGCTTTTGATGTGATGTTATGTAATCTTAGTTTTATCTCTGTCCTCATGTGTTTACCAAAATGTCTTCGTATTACCCCATTCATTTTATTATATTTTTGCAATTTTGAATCAATGCCACTCTTATACTCTGCAAATACACTTCCTAAGTAAGAGCAATCTGACACTTGTTCTATAATGTTTATTTTAAGTTTGTTAAATTCAGTACTAGTAAGATTCCATTGAGATATTAAATCACATTAATAAAATATACGAATAAAAACTATAAAATAGTCACCTTGTAATTCCGTCTCTCCAAATTAAAATATTTTAACATCCTGTAGGCCTTTCGGGACTAGTCCCAAAAGGCTTCAACAAGGGTCAATAAATACAGACCTACTTCGTTCTGCTGATGATGGGACTAATCCCGAAAGGCCTACAGAATGTTAAAACATTTTAAATTGAGGAGACGGACCTACTACGTGACTCTTTTGTAGTTTTTATTGGTATATTTTTATTGTAAGATTAGGATTGATTCAAAGAATAGTACATCCAGTTTCGGTGGTAAATTCGTGATATGACCATAACAGTTAAAACACCTATAAATAATTTTTATTATTGATTTCGTACATCTCAATGATGGATAAATCATATTTGAAGAGAAAAACTATACGCTCAGACCGGGACTTGAACCGGGACCTTTGGTTCTCCAGACCAAGTGCTCTACCAACTGAGCTACCTGAGCAAGTACCGATCTAAACGCAAATCCTTCTCTATATACATTGTAATTCCTGTCCACCAAATGCTGTGAAGCCATGCTTCTATCTTGCAAATGGCGGCTCGTTTATTAAGAAGACATATTTGGGAATTATACATTACAGCCAGTACGGCTTTTTCCAAGTTTTTATTATTGATTTCGTACATCTCAATGATGGATAAATCATATTTGAAGAGAAAAACTATACGCTCAGACCGGGACTTGAACCCGGGACCTTTGGTTCTCCAGACCAAGTGCTCTACCAACGTTTACAAGATAGAAGCATGGCTTCACAGCATTTGGTGGACGGGAATTACAATGTATATAGAGAAGGATTTGCGTTTAGATCGGTACTTGCTCAGGTAGCTCAGTTGGTAGAGCACTTGGTCTGGAGAACCAAAGGTCCCGGGTTCAAGTCCCGGTCTGAGCGTATAGTTTTTCTCTTCAAACCTATAAATAACTTGATGAATAGGAAGGGAGGTAGGTAGGGAAATACATAGGCGTGCGTGTGTGTAATTCGTTCTGCTGATGATGGGACTAGTCCCGAAATGCCTACAGAGTGTTAAACATCTTAAGTTGAGGAGACGGACCTACAAGGTGACTATTTAATAGATTTTATTCGTATATTCTATTACGCATGTATTGATGGGGCTATTGGGAAATTCTTTACATTTTTCTATCCTGTGATGCGATTAACAACTTTGATAAATTGTTTCAGCAGATCGAACGGTCCTCAAGTGGAAGAAAGACATATGTGCAATTATGTTATTGAAAAACGCAGTCTGTTCTAAATTTTATTTATATACAGAATTTTAATGTTTACACATCTTTCTGTGCCTAAAGTTTTATTTTTCTTCTCCACTCGTCTCTCTCCATCCAATCCATGTCATCCAGTCCTCTTGCTCTCATTCCAGTTCTTATTTCCTGCATCCACGAGTTTCGAGGTCTTCCTCTCCTCCTTCTTCCAGGTGGACACCATTCCAATGTTTTCCTGGGTAATCTTTCTTCTTGCATTCGTCGTACGTGCCCATACCAATTTAATTGCTTATACCGTATATAATCTACTATTGAATAACCAATATTCATTTTTTCTCTTATGACAGTATTTCATATTGTGTCTAATTTTGAACATGTTACTGCTCTTCTCAAGAAATCCATTTCCATCGACATAAGTTTTTGTTCTAAGTTTTTGTTGAATTTCCAAACTTCAGCTCCATTATAAATAATGCATTTAATTATATATTTTACGAAGAATAATTGTAAACGGAAGACAAAAAAAGTTAATAATGGCTTCGATATAAGGAATAAAGTGTTAAAGATCCAATTATTGAAAGTTAAGACAATGCAAACAAAATAAATAAATGTAATTATATGTCTGACACCATAAAACTAAGTCTCTAAGGAACTAGAAAGGAGACATTTTAAACATTTTTTAACACTGTTCCAACACTTATATGTCTCGGGACACTGGAACGAGGAATAGAAACGTTAGAAATGAGGTTTGTGAGAAGTGTGGCTGGCTATACAATAACATCGAAAACCAAACGAAAATATACGAAGAGAACTAAATATATACAAACTATTAGATAGAATTGCAACAATACATAGATGAATGGATAGACCACATCAATAGAATGGATAACAATAGAATTCCGAAACAGATTATCCATTAAAAACCACTAGGACAAAGAAATGTAGGAAGACCCAGTAAACGATGGACATACCAATTCTAACGTGAGATCAGAATAGACCTTAAGGTCTAATCCTTGATGCTGCTGCTGATGCTGATAAGTAAAGTAAAGTAAAAGTAAAGTAAAGTGATCCCACAACAGGCCCGGAGGCCCTTGGGGTAGTAGGAGGTCAAGGCTCCCACTTTTTCTAGACAATCGGCACTATATGTCAGCCGGGTTGTCAGCCCTGCGTGACGGCCGCCTTTACCCCCAGAACAAGTGTCTGGTACTCATTTCCGTTAGAGGCTGAGTCGACCCCAGGACCATAGTGCCGCCAGAGGGTTTGGGTCAGTTTAAAAATTCTGACCCCAACGGGACTTGAACCCTCGACCCTCCGGCTTGTAGCTCAGTGCCTTAACCACTATGCTACGGCGTGCCCCTTAAGTAAAGTGATCCCACAACAGGCCTCAGGAGGCCCTTGGGGTAGTAGGAGGTTAAGGCTCCCACTTTTTCTTGACAATCGACACTTTATGTCAGCCGGGTTGTCAGCCCTGCGTGACGGCCGCCTTTACCCCAGAACAAGTGTCTGGTACTCATTTCCGTTAGAGGCTGAGTCGACCCCAGGACCATAGTGCCGCCAGAGGGTTTGGGTCAGTTTAAAAATCCTGACCCCAATGGGACTTGAACCCTCGACCCTCCGGCTTGTAGCTCAGTGCCTTAACCACTACGCTACGGCTGATGCTGATAATCTAAACTAAATAAGGTATTTGTCATAAGTAATGCCACGAGTGATTTCCAAATTATCGATAAATTCACGACTCACGAAGTGAGGAGTGAATTTATCTAGAGAATTTTGAAATCAAGAGTGGCATTTGTTAGGACTATTTAACGAATAAAATTAAGCTGTTTACTCACAAATCATTATTTAACTATAGTTATTTTAAAATATTTATATATTTAATGTAAACGGCGATGTTTGAAAACAAATGAGAAACGATAGGTACGCTTCTACTGCTTCTTTTGTTTATCACTGCCAAAGGAACGCAATATTGTAAGGAGGAGCTTTCTTTAATATGGTAATTATAACACTGATAAATATTTGGTGAAACACGACTCTGATTGGTTGTAAAACAGAAATCACTGAAACGTGATTGGTCATTGACTCCCATTTGGGGCATGAGTTAAATAGTCACTGTAATGGTGTAACAAGCATAATAATCGAAGGCATGAGAATGATATGTGGATAAAGACTACTTTTTGTGAATTTGAGTTATTAGCACAAAATACAATTAGAATGCATGTTCCATCTGTTGGTGTGAGAATGGTAATAAAATACTTCACCATTGCCAATAAATCAGAAGAAACTGGATGATATTATGAAGTTGGAAAAGTTTATTCCTCCAGTGTATAAGCAGTGGTATCAACTTGGTGCGGATAATGAACGTGAAGACTATCACGTACATTAATGTGACGTTATATTTTCTAATTAATTGCTTAATTTTTTTCATAAAGCTACATAATAATATTATCTGATGGCACGCCGTAGTGTAGTGGTTAAGGCACTGAGCTACAAGCCGGAGGGTCGAGGGTTCAAGTCCCGTTGGGGTCAGGATTTTTAAACTGATCCAAACCCTCTGGCGGCACTATGGCCCTGGGGTCGACTCAGCCTCTAACGGAAATGAGTACCAGACGCTTGTTCTGGGGGTAAAGGCGGCCGTCACGCAGGGCTGACAACCCGGCTGACATAAAGTGCCGATTGTCTAGAAAAAGTGGGAGCCTTAACCTCCTACTACCCCAAGGGCCTCCGGGTCTGTTGTGGGATCACTTTAACTTTAAGGGGTACGCCGTAGTGAGTGTAGTGGTTAAGGCACTGAGCTACAAGCCGGAGGGTCGAGGGTTCAAGTCCCGTTGGGGTCAGGATTTTTAAACTGATCCAAACCCTCTGGCGGCACTATGGCCCTGGGGTCGACTCAGCCTCTAACGGAAATGAGTACCAGACGCTTGTTCTGGGGGTAAAGGCGGCCGTCACGCAGGGCTGACAACCCGGCTGACATAAAGTGCCGATTGTCTAGAAAAAGTGGGAGCCTTAACCTCCTACTACCCCAAGGGCCTCCGGGTCTGTTGTGGGATCACTTTACTTTAAGGGGTACGCCGTAGTGTAGTGGTTAAGGCACTGAGCTACAAGCCGGAGGGTCGAGGGTTCAAGTCCCGTTGGGGTCAGGATTTTTAAACTGATCCAAACCCTCTGGCGGCACTATGCCCCTGGGGTCGACTCAGCCTCTAACGGAAATGAGTACCAGACGCTTGTTCTGGGGGTAAAGGCGGCCGTCACGCAGGGCTGACAACCCGGCTGACATAAAGTGCCGATTGTCTAGAAAAAGTGGGAGCCTTAACCTCCTACTACCCCAAGGGCCTCCGGGTCTGTTGTGGGATCACTTTACTTTAAGGGGTACGCCGTAGTGTAGTGGTTAAGGCACTGAGCTACAAGCCGGAGGGTCGAGGGTTCAAGTCCCGTTGGGGTCAGGATTTTTAAACTGATCCAAACCCTCTGGCGGCACTATGGCCCTGGGGTCGACTCAGCCTCTAACGGAAATGAGTACCAGACGCTTGTTCTGGGGGTAAAGGCGGCCGTCACGCAGGGCTGACAACCCGGCTGACATAAAGTGCCGATTGTCTAGAAAAAGTGGGAGCCTTAACCTCCTACTACCCCAAGGGCCTCCGGGTCTGTTGTGGGATCACTTTACTTTAAGGGGTACGCCGTAGTGTAGTGGTTAAGGCACTGAGCTACAAGTCGGAGGGTCGAGGGTTCAAGTCCCGTTGGGGTCAGGATTTTTAAACTGACCCAAACCCTCTGGCGGCACTATGGCCCTGGGGTCGACTCAGCCTCTAACGGAAATGAGTACCAGACGCTTGTTCTGGGGTAAAGGCGGCCGTCACGCAGGGCTGACAACCCGGCTGGCACAAAGTGCCGATTGTCTAGAAAAATAACTCACTTTAGGCTGACTTAATATTTACTTCAATACTAAAAAATGTTGAAAGATATCGGTAACATTGCAGTGACTACAAAAAAAATTACTAAAAGGTGAAATAAATTGATTAAAATAGTTTTTCTTGATTTTCTCAAAAGTACTGAATTGGTCTTTATCCACTTATCATTCTGATGCCTTCAATTATTATGTAGGTTATTTAGTTATATGGTGTTTCCCTTATTTAAAATGCCACGCTTCGCCACTGCACAGAATTAATATAACTGCATCTCATTTATATAAGCTTTTAAAAGTATTATCTCGAACAACAAAAACTGAAAAAGTGGATACTGATAGCATAAATAATAAAGATATATTGGATCTCAAAGACTCTTAATTGGCAACTTTCTGGAACGTGCACATCTTGGAAGTTTATTTATAAGCTTCTTATTTCTTCTTATAAATTTTCCTTCGTGAAACATGAAACTAATCGCATTTTCAAATAAGAGCACATAAAATATGTTTTCATAAACAATAAAATATATAATGAAGTAATCAATTTTTCATAAGTACGTCACGAGTGATTTCCAAATCATCGATAAATTCATGAATCAAGAAGTGACCAGTGAATTTATCTAGAGGATTTGGAAATCAAGAAAGGACTATTTAACGAATAAAATTAAGCTGTTTACTCAAAAAAACATTATTTAAATATAGTTACCGGTATTTAAATATATATATATATATATATATATATATATATATATATATAATGTAAGAGGCGATGTTTGAAAACAAATAAGAAATGTGAGGTTATGATCATTCACTGCAAATTGATCATATTATTTATTATTTAAATAGGATCGCAATATTGTAAGAATGCATCCTAGTGGATAAATAATTAAACACATCAAACTGTATATTATAATCAACATTATAGATTATTCATTTATTTTTTAGTAAACAACTCAGTAAAATCAAGGAATCTGTTTATTATTTGCTATATTCAATATATTTGTTGGAGAAAAATAATGCTCTGACCTGTTCAGAATATTAAAAAGGATGAGCTTTCTTTATCACAAAAGCAGGAGCAGATAAAGAGATATCGAAAAAGAACGAGGCGAAACAAGACTGTCATTGGCTGTAAAACAAAATTCATTGAAACGTGATTGGTTATTACTACCATTTGGGGCATGAGTTAAATAGTCTCCAATGTGTAACATAGACTATATGCTTAATTTAGTAGTAGCCTTCTAAGAAAAAAAGTAAGAATCTATGTTAATATGTACAAATGAATCCAATAATAATAATAATAATAATAATAATAATAATAATAATAATAAATAATAATAATAATAATAATAATAATAATAATAATAATAATAATAATAATAATAATATAAATAATAATAATGTTGTTATTATTATTCCACCGCTATGGTCTCGAGGTAGCTTGCTGCTGATGGAAGAAGTGGAAGAGGAAGGTCTAGAGAAAGATGGATGGATGGAGTGAAGGGAAGTATGGAAGCTAGAGATTTGAGGGAAGAAGATGCTTTAGACAGGAACCTCTGGCGACAAATCACTTTGGGCTAAAGGAGAAACACTGTATCTTGGAATATTTATAAATAAAAAATATTATTATTAATATTAGGCCTATTATTATTATTTATTATTATTATTATTATTATTATTATTATTATTATTATTATATTATTATTATTATTATTATTATATCTCGAAACTCGTGGATGCAAGAAATAAGAACTGGAATGAGAACAGTGCGAAGGAGTATATTCTCAGCTATCCGAGATGTTAAGTGTGTCGGCGGTAGGATATTATATATAATTCTAAATGGTAAACAATATGATTTTATAATCGTAAATATATATATGGTCCCACAGAAGATTAAGGATGAGTTTTATGAAGAATTAGGATGTGTATATGTTAGTTTTTCCTGGTATCATATGGAAATTCCTAACATTCCATGTTCCTAGGAACATGTCCCTGTGTTTGAGCCTTTGGCATAGGTTCCCTGAAGTAGTTCCCGCCCGGAGAACCGAATGGGGGAAATGGGGGACTATTTGACCTCCGGAAAATTTTACCCCAGTTGAACCCATGTCCGCATTTCTTGACGGTTGTATTTTTACGGTGAAAGATCGTCACTCTTTCGCCCAAGGTACTTTTTTCGTCTGGCTTATCACCTTCGACCAGTCCGGCATGGGTAACCCTATCGGCAGTAATGCTACCGCCGGCATAGCTCCATACCCATGTTGCACGTATGGGGAATGAAATACTTGCATGGAAGCTTCTTGTAGGAAAGCCAGAGGGAAAACGTCCAGTTGGTAGACCAAGAATGAGGTTGGAGAATAACATTAACTATGATTTGAGGGAAGTAGATTATACAGGGAATGATTGGAAAACATTAGCTCAGGACAGGGGTGTATGGAGAGCTTATGTCCGCGCGGCCATGAACCTACGGGTTCGATAGTGCCAGTGAGTAAGTAAGTAAGTATCATATGGAAATTGTCTTAGGATATTTTATTACGAAAATAGGACGGGAAGATATATTCATGCCAACAACAGGCAAATTCAGTCTTCATAAAGACAGTAACGACAACGGGGTTAGATTAGTCACCTTCGCCACATCAAAGAATCTCATTGTTAAGAGCACAACATTCCAGCATAAGGATATTCATAAATACACCTGGACGTCTCCAGATGGTTAAACTCGAAACCAGATAGATCATATAGGTTATTAGAGGATAAACCCTGGCAAGTAGCATCATCGACGTTTGATCAGTTAGAGGGGCAGATTGCATTTCAGATCATCTGATCAGGATAAAAATCAAACAACGGTTATCGCTTATGAGAGGAACAAATACGAATATTATATTGAAAAAGTTTAATTAAACAATTTGAGAAATGATGAACTGCATCAAGAATACCTGATAAAAATCGTTAATATATTTGAGATACTGGAATGTTCAGATGAAAATGTGGCAACCGAAGAAGAAACTGGTATAAATAAGTAATGGGAGACTATAAGAGATATTATACTATTACATTATTGGCAACAGAAAGCGTAGGTTATTTAAAAAATAAACAAAATAAGAAATAGTTTGATGAGGAATGTGCTGAAACTGTAAATAAAACAGAGGTAGCAAAAATAAATTGGTTACACGAACCAAATGAAGTACAGTACATTTAGAATAGCTGGGTAATATCAGACGAGAAGCACTAGGTTATTAAAGAGTAAAAATATGGAATATTTGAGAGAGAAGATTAATTATCTTGAAATGAATGCAAAAAATAGGAACATCAGAGAATTAGGATAGAGAGGATAGGGTAACAAGCTGATTCGATACACATCAAGCGTTCACACACATGACTCTATCCGCCATTCATTTGGGCTGGGCCCAAGATCTCGAGGAGAGTGTACGACCTTCCCTTTAGCCCTTTTCTGTCACAAGTTGACACACAGGCCCATAGTCACGGGGAACTATATGTGCGTGACCCATTAAGTTATCACATCTACATATTTTTGCCAAACCAGACTATTTTTTACTTAACATGTGATAAGGTGAAAGGTGAAATGAATTAATGAAGACGAAATGTCATGATGGGGAAGGGAAGAGGAGAGTGTTGATGTGAAGCAATTCGGGTAAAAGGAGAAACCCGGAAAATCCCGGTGTGGCCCACGCCATTACTCCTCCGGTACCGCCAATCCTAAGATTATAGTTGGTCAACGAGATTCTTAGAAGTGTCCGGCTACTGAAGATGTAGTTAGCATTTAAAGCTGATATTATTGGCAAATAGCCCGCGCGCAAGAAAAGGCGTGGGGGTGTTAAATCACGAGATATGTTGGAGTGAATCCAGATGAGACTCCTATATGTATAAATCTGCCAGCTCCAGTGCTCAGACGTGTTGAAGGTGGAGCTATCACAACTCACACAATACGTCAATTTGAAGGTCCTACTTACTGTTACTCTCATGTCACACAGTGGCGGATCCTAAATTACCTACATATTTAGGTTAGATACTGCGCTACAAGCCGGAAGGTCGAGGGTTCAAGTCCCGCTGGGGTCAGGATTTTTAAACTGACCCAAACCTTCACGCGGCACTATGGCCCTGGGGTCGACTCAGCCTCTAACGGAAATGAGTACCAGACGCTTGCTCTGGGGGTAAAGGCGGCCGTCACGCAGGGCTGACAACCCGACTGACATCAAGTGCCGATTGTCCAGAAAAAGTGGGAGCCTTAACCTCCCACTACCCCAAGGGCCTCTTGAGGCCTGTAAGTGGGATTACTTTGGGGGGCACGCCGTAGCGTAGTGGTTAAGGCAGTGCGCTACAAACGGGAAGGTCGAGAGTTCAAGTTCCAAGTGGGGTAAGGGTTTTTAAACTGACCCAAACCTTCTGGTAGCCAATGGCCCTGGGGTCGACTCAGCCTCTAACTGAAATGAGTACCGGATGCTTGTTCTGGGGGTAAAGGCGGCCGTCACGCTGGGCTGACAACCCGGCTGACATCAAATGCTGATTGTCTAGAAAAAGTGGGAGCCTTAACATTCTCCCGAGGTCTGTAATGAGAATACACTTTACTTTTACAGCCTTTGAAAAAAAATGATGGTGCAATCTTGATGATGGAAAGTTAAAGAGTTTTGAAGAGCGATTCACACCAGTGCGTTGTTACATGTTCTGACTCGTTTGAGTATAAAGCGGACGGCGTAAGTCTCTCTTCATGCAGCATTCGTATCGCACGCTTCAGTGGAGCAGTCGGTAAATTGTTCTTTTTCCGACGACGCGGGCCCATGTTCGATTCTGGTCAGGTATATATATTTTTTTATTATTATTAGAATAACGTCGTTAATTTTCATAATGCCTACATATTATCAGGCTTCGTTATATAAATACATTTGTATATATATATATATATATATATATATGGAAATATTCCCGGTGGATACCGGTGGGGACAGGCACCTGGTTTTTCCTCACATGTAAGATAAATATCAGGAAGCTAAGGGTCCAACGGTCTCCGAAAATCATCCGATCATTATCATCCTGATCATTATCATCATCATCCCTCACTGGCGTTGAAATAAACGGGAAGCTACCACACCTACAGTTTTCTAGTAAAGCTGCAAAGCATAGCATGAAAATGCTATGATTGCAGTGAAAGACCTTTTTCACTATAAAGGGTGTTTTTAGGGGTGTAGGAGTTGAGTATCTCAACTCTCTTATAGCCTATGTTCATCCAGGGAATCTCCTGAACATTTTGCAAAAAACCCATCACAATCGGATCAACGGTATGGCCGCGCATAAAGTACAAACAAACAAACAAACAAATATTAATTTTTATATATTAGAGAGATCGGAGTGTAGGCAAGAGTTGAGCGCCTTGTCGTACTAGTTGCTCATCTGTTGGAGCTTGCGAGCTCCGTGCTGGCCCACAACAGCTGCAGAAGGCGTCCCTGGGGGCACACCAGGGCTCGGCTCGGACCGGTCCAGAGGGGAGCTACTGTACTGGTTCCTGGCTCGGCCTACGGGCCCGTCGACAAACTGTGGGGTCGCCAGGAGATGAGCACCTGGATGTACTAAAAGTCTCACACTGTAGGGCTTGTAGCCCTAGCCGGTCTCACAACGGCTGCAGGACACGTCCCTGGAGGCAGAACAGGGGAATGGTCGGTGGATCTGCGACAGCAGTCCTCCCGGCTAGGCTCATGGAGCCCGTGGACCAACTGTGGGGTCGTCAGGATTGAGCGACCTGATGTACTATGTAGCTCAGCAATTCCCAGAACTGCAAACTCCAACACTCTCTCCCTGGGGTGTTGGTTTAAGGACCGTGAACTTGAACGTGGACGTGAACATAGAATAGGGAGGACTAGAACTAGGACTTGGGAGTATGGTCAGGACGACCGAGGTATCCCAAGGGGTGGACGGATGGGCCTAGATGGATGTAGGGTGACTGTATGTTTAAGTATTTTTGTAGTTAAGTGTGTTGCATGAAGGTGAAACCCGGATCGGCACATAACCTACTCTGTTGAAAAGCACCCTAAGGGAAAATCAGTTTAACGTCCCCTTACCACGGACAAACTTGTATCAACATTTCCACATGCCTATTCAACATATTTACTACAGAGGGATTTGAAATTTAACCCACACATCTGATACACGACGGTAGGCGATTAAAATTGCTCACTACTATCGTTTATAACTCTGAATATGAAAATTTTAGAATATTTTCAACGGAGCCAGGTTTCGAATCCGGGTCTCTAGTCAGAATTCAAGCAGGCATACTATCCCCCGAGCCGGTATGGCATACCAATCTGACGACGAATCGCTGTCGTGCCATAGACTAGCTGCCCAACACATGTACTACAGTGGGATTTGGAATTTAATCCAGGTATTTGGGGCAAACGGCTCCGTAGCGCAAGTAGTTAGACACTCGACTCTCACCGCTGGGATCCCGAGATCGAGTATCGGTCACTCGATGTGGGTTTCGTGGTGGACGAAACGGAACTTGGGCAGGTTTTTCTCAGGATTTTCTCTCGTTTCGCCTGCCACAATTTCATTCCACTATTTCTCCATACTAATAAATTTCATTTCATTACATTTTATTTCATTCATCTGCCCCTTGATGGCGCGTCAGTCGTGGTCGGCCGGCACCCTTGTCATTCATAGACCTCTGTATAGGGGGATCATCTCATCTCATCCCTTGACCGACCCTGAGTTGGACACGAGTTGAGGATATTTATTTATTTATTTATTTATTTACTGCATAATCTAATGATTAAAACTGGGCACCAATAACCCTAGTAGCACCGAGGAAATAAAACATAGAATTAAAATTTACAACCCCGCCGGGAATAAAATCTGAACCTCTTACTAGTTCACTAACATCTAAGTTAGCGTGACTTTAACACCTAAGCTAGCGTGGAGAGCCGATTATCTGAATTTCGTTAACTAAATCAAGGATATAAAGTTTCCTTGATTCATATCCTGAGAAAATGTTTTCCAATCCTTGTATATTTTACCTTCCTCAAATCATTATTAGAGTTATTCTTTCAACACATTCTTTGCCTTACGAGACTTAACTGTTATTACATCAGATTTCCTATAAAGATTATGTAACTCATTGTTATGTAGTATTCTCCATTCACCGTCTATCCGTCTCTCTGCAGCACCTAAAGTAGAATGAGTTAAATAACACTGAGCAACAAAAAATAAACTTTTTTTTGTCTCAGAAAGAAAAATATATGATTCTGATAGTATTTTTTTCTCCTGAATTCAAATATGATATCGGGTTTTCTCCATCACGCAAGGTTTCCAAGAGACAGGCATTTATAATTTCAAACACTTTAATATTTTCTACATTCGTAACTACACAATATTCGATCGGACTCACCTAGAAAGTAAGAAATTACGATTTTCTGCTATATTTCGCCTGTGGAGCATCCCTCTTAATGGTCCAAATAATCGGCCAGATTATTATTTCCATTTGCCTTTATATCTCTTTTTCACAGCTGAAATCTCCTGAGTTAGCTCATTTGGTTTTATTTTAGAATGAAAAAAATGGACGAAAAAAGTTTATTAAAAATAATTATTCAAATCCATTAATTGAAATTGAAATAAAAAAAACTGTGGGTGATGGAGAGATTCCGAATACATATTTGAAAACACGATAAAAAAACTGCATTAAGTACAACTATTGGTACTCATGAGACAAAAATCATGTTGACCAGTGTAATTAAATATCGGGTTCCAACGGCGAACAGATAGTCCAATTACCTGCATTCTAGTAAATCCTCTTTTTTGCTACAATATAATAGGTTCTTATCCAGTAGCACATAAAGGAAAGGAAGAGAAAAAGTTAAAGTGGTACGTAGTTGAAATTAAACTCCTCGGTCAGTAAGGTATTCAGAGACAATTATTTGATCTATGTTCTCACAGAGCGACTGAAATATGAATTTTTCTTCTCCATCAAACTCTTTGCTAACTTCACTCCAACTCCTTTTCAGCTGGCTCTCAAATGGAAAAGTTTGGAAATTAAAAAGAGATGAACGGTTCCGATAGAGTCATTTGAAATTCTAGGCAAATGGAAAAAAATCTTCTAACCCTCTCTTTTTCTCTTTTTTATACCGAGAGGAGATATATTTTTAAAATGCTTATATTTTACTCAGTTCTTATACAGTTAGTTTTATTCTTTTAAAAGCTTTTCAGTGTAAAATTTATTAAGATCTTATATTGTGAAATCTCATTTCAGATTCCAGACTCTTGATATCTCAGATCACAATCAGGCACATTTACATCAGTAGAGCACCGAATTAAAATTATTAATAAATAAACATAAAATGAAGACTTCCCTCGAATAAGAATGTAATCAACAATTTTCAATGCTATTATAGTGTTGGTATTATTTATCGCCTCACTATGATGTTGTCCAGCTGTTATACACGGTGTAACAAAACTCAACGGCAAAAAAAAAAAAAAAAATGAATTCCTCATATTAAGAGAAGAAAAATAATGTACGGGATGAATCATAAATATGGCTATACGTTTTAACGCGTTGTGTGATCAAAATATTATCATTACAGGAAATATGAAATTACCGTTGGAAAGGCAATTATTCAAATTGCAACAATGAAATAAAACAAAACAGTGTAGAACTTACGTCATTAGTCGAAGTGGCGTTGAATATGCAACAGCAAATTACAATTGATGCATGGGCAATAACGTATGCTAATGATCGTGAGGCCACAAGACGGGCAAGACGTGAGTTTAACGTAGCATTGCAGCCGTCGACTGTGGGGAAGTGGAGAAAACGACTGCTGGAAACTGGAAGGATGTAGAAAATCAAACCTCATGGAAGGCCTCGCATTAGCATGGATGCAGAAACAACGAAGAGAATTGTGGAGGCGTTGAACAGTGATTTGTTTTGTTTTGTTCAATTGTTGTAATTTGAAGGATTCCCTTTCCAAGGATAACACCATATTTCCTTTAATAATAATATTTTCGTCACAAAATTCGATCAAACGTATAGCCATATTTCTGAATCACTCTGTAGTACAATATGGGTCCGCAAATTTATAATTACAGAGTTATTTGGACTTAACGAATATTAGAAAACCACTGAAAACAGACGCAATACTCACTTTCTCAGCACTCTGTAAAACCACTGAAAACATTCTTTTTCTCAGCACACTGTAAACCACTGAAAACATTATTTTTCCCAACACACTGTAAACCACCGAAAACAGACCCTAGACAAACCGATCAGTTACGGCTAAGTAGCCTAGATATGACGGGAAAACATTTGCAGGTGCTAACAAGTATTCAGGTGGAAAACAATTTTATTTGCAACATGTTTCCTTATTTACAATGTGGTGGAAGGAAGTATGTTTTCAGTGGTTTACAGTGTGCTGAGAAGGTATTATGTCTGTTTTCAGTGGTTTACTAAATTCATAAAAGTTCGAATAACTCTGTAATTATAAATTTCTGGACACATATTCTACTACTTTTTTCTCCTCTCAATATGAGGAATTCATTCCTGAAATTTTGCCGTTCAGTTTTGTTACACCCTGTACATAATTAAATACCGCCACTATAATAATTCCTCTCTCAAGACACACAATTTTAGACACACTCTTATATACAGATTATCAGGCTCTTTTCGGCAATAATGAAGATGAATTACAACATTCCACTCATCATCTTAATATAATAGCCCAACGATTTAATATGGAAACATCAACTACAAAATCTAAAGTTATGGCCTTTCAAGGGAAATTCCCAGTAAGAAGTAAAATTTGTATTCAGAATTCAATATTAGAGCAAGTAAATTCATTTAAATACTTAGGATATAATCTAACTTATAATGAGGAATGTGATACATACTTTAAAATACAAAACTATAATAAAGCTTTAAGAGTTATCAACCAAGTTTTTAAACCATCAAAAGTGCAGAGACACACAAGAATGAAAATCTCTAAAGTTCTCGCTAGACCCATAATCTGTTATGGCAGTGAAGCTTGGACCATCAGAACTCAGGATGACCGTCATATTACAGCCACGGAGATGAAATTTCTGCGACGAACTGCAGGTTATAGCCTTCTAGACCACCAAAGAAATTCAACAATAGCCAGAGAGTTAAACATCGTACCTATATCTGAATACCTCAAAGAATACAGAAACAATTGGCTAGTCCATATTCAGTGCATGGATCGTTACAGAATACCAAAACAAATTCTTCACTACATTCCTCGAGGCAGAAGATCTGTGGATCGATCTTTTCGGAGATGGTGGGAGACCGTAACGGGCCTCTGGGCCTAATACTTGAAAGGCAGATGATGATGATGATGATGATAATTCCGCATGTTAATCATTGTCAAGGTGGCCAAAGGTATATTATGTGGTCTCGAGGCGGTGATACTTGCTGACGGTTACACTCCACCTTTAAATTCCAAGAAATGACATTTATTCCTACAAAGTCCTATGCATGTATGTCCTTTTCGTGACCCCTGGGTAATGCAAAACATGCAAGGGCGAAAAAGCAAATTCCCGACGCTTAAATTGGGACCAGTCAGCTAGGGGAGAAAACTCCGACAGAAAGCATCGTCTCCTCAGGTTTGCTGACTAGTTGGACATGGGGCTAACAACCCTATTCCGTAAAAAATAAAATTGTTCGGAAACCTCACACTTCCAGTATTTGGGCTGCGATATAACTTATGAAGAAGAACAATATATAAATAAGGAAATACAGAAATTTCAACATATTTGTGGAACAATCAGATGAACACTGAGGAACAAAGTAAGAAAGGATTCGCAGCTAAGCTTTTACTCAACGATGGCACTACCAGTGGCAATGAATGGTAGTTAGGCCTGGGTCCTGAAGGAAAAAGAAAAAAAGTAAAATTCAGGTAGTGGAAATGAGATTCCTACGGGCTGTGAAAGGTTGTACAAAAGAAGAACATGTTAGAAATGAGAATATTAGAGAGGAGCTAAAAGTACAATCACTTCTTCAACAAATAGAAGAACACAGTAACAATTGGATAGAACATCTACAAAAAATGACAGAGGATAGGATACCAAAGATGGCATTGTATGATCCTGAAGGACGAAGATCGGTAGGAAGACCAAGAAAGCGCTGGGCTGAACAGATGTGAGATCGGAACAGACAAAGACCTAATCCGTGAAGGATGATGATGATGAACCTCAAAGCAACTGCCTGACTGAAGAATTGGAAGTTGTTATGAAGGAGGCCAAGGTTCTTAGAGGACCGTAGAGTCAAAGGAAGAAGAACAATCACTGCCAAGCATTGTCGCGTGGCACCCGCTTTTATATAAACAGACAACCATCATAGTGAGGCGATAGTATTTCGTTTTGTGCATTTTAGAATGGGCCACATGTTACGAACTATTTCAACTGTTTTACAAATATCATCCACTTAATCTCGTGCTACAAACGTAATCCGAGTTGAGTGGCCTAATTCAAGTAGGAGAAATTGAAGTAGAGTGACCTATTTTTGTTAGCTTCTAAGTTCAATTGCTAACAGTGGAATCCAATTAATAATAATAATAATAATAATAATAATAATAATAATAATAATAATAATAATAATATATGATAATATTTGTTAGGAATTTCTCTACAATACAGTAGTTTTCCTACAACCATTGTAAATTTTACTCCTCCGTAAATATCTATTCTCTGCATCACCCTCTGTTAATCCTCTCGACACCATACTCCTATGCACTCCTTGAACCCACTGTCGTTTTGGTCTCCCTTTCTTCTGTTGCTCTCCGCTTCAAAATTAAGTACCATCTTAGATATTCCGTCATCTGACATCCTCTTCACGCGGACAAAGCACTTCAGTCTTTTTCTTCAATAATTTGTGGAACATCTTTTTGAACATCAGTTATCTGATTTTAGCATTTCTAATTTTTAGAAAACAAAAATTATGTCATTTAAAGGTGTAGATCCTGTCAGAAGTAAACTTGTACTTGGCAATAAAACTTTGGAGCAGGTGAATCATTTGTATATCTAGGATGCAATATCTCATATGAAGAAGAAAAAGATGTAATGCAAAAATATAAACATTTTAAAGGATTTTAAGGTTAATGAATTCTATCTTCAAGCCACAGTTAGTCCAAAAACATTCAAGATTAAAAGTGTATAAAACACTAGCTCTTTCAACTCATTTGTATGGTAGCGAAGTATGGACATTGAAACAGAAGGATATACAGAGACTTAGATATGCTGAAATGAGATGCCTTCGGAATCCTGCAGGATACACACTACTAGATCACTAAAAAAATAAAGACATCTTAGATGAATTACACATGAAACCTATAGAAAACAAAAATTCTGATTATAAGTCAATGGATACAACATGTTCATCGAATGGAAGATCACAGAATACCCAAACAAATGTTAAGATATCAACCTACAGGAAGAAGAAGACCAGAACGTCCACTCAAAAGACTTCTGGATGGTGTTTCTCTTGAGGCCGAATACAGGTCAACAAATGGCCTAAATTCGTGAATGTACTATGATGATGATGACGATGATGATGGATTTTGTCTCTTGTTTAATTTCTAGAAGCTCTCTTCCAAAAGTCCATATCTATCACTAAATATTTTACGGGCTTGCTCTCTGCTTAATGTCCACGTTTACGCACCAATGAACTATAAGTAAGTTTTTTGTTTTGTTCAGAATAAAATAATAGTACAATAATGCGAATAATAATAGCAATATTAATAAAAAATGGTAATAATAATAACCCAAGTAAAATTGTAGGCCTAGTGGCCTGTTAGGTCTGCAAACATCTATTGTGAGATCTCCCGGTAGTCTCTGAGATATAGTAAAGCATTATGTCCGGATATCCTGGTACGTTCCATTCTTTTCACATGCTGAAGACTTTCTTGTCATTTTGTTGTACATTATAAACGATGTGTGTTGTTTTTAACTCTTCTGTAATAATAATAATAATAATAATAATAATAATAATAATAATAATAATAATAATAATAATAATAATAATAATAATAATAATAATAATAATAAAGACAAAGAAGACAATGATGATGGGCACATCACGGAAAATGAAAAGGGAATGAATTCACAAATTCATACATGACTGGGAAATGAATGGAAGAAGGCAATGTGGTAGACGAAATAATACTTGGCAGAACAATATTGAATATTCCATGAATAATTCAGTTCTATCAAAAGCTACATAAGACAGAAATATATGGATAAGTAAATAAATATGAACTATTTATTACTGATATTAATAACCTATAATTAAATCACTGGAACTATTGAACCAGTAGGTTCATGGCCGTGCGGACAAGCTCTACATACGTACCTTTCCTGAGCTAATGTTTTCCAGTTGTCCCTTGTATAATCTGCTTTGCCCAAATCATGGTTAATATTAATATCCCATCTCATTCTAGGGCTACCTATTGGTTTTTCCTGCAAGAAGTTTCTGTGCCCCTCTTTCATTTCCCATTCGTGTCACATGTCCAGCCCAACCCAGTCTATGAGGTTTAACTGTTCTTATTATATCTGTTTTCTGTAAAAAGGTCATATAGCTGACTGGTATGTAGTCTTCTCCTTTCATGTATAAAATACATAGTATGAAAAGAAACCTTTATATTAACAAGGGAACTGTCTACCATTGCATGCCGAAATCTAACATGAAATTTCTCCCAGAGAAGCGTTGTGATGTGCCAAGGCCGTGTCCAAAAATGATCTGCCTTTTTAAAAGTAAGGCACAGAAATCGAAGCTACTATTCAGCAATGACCGCCCACTGTACGCAGCAGATGGTCTCCCTGCATGAATAAGAGTATAGTGAAGTGAGGCGGGACGCGTCGCGGACGGCAGGTAGTGAGAGTAATCCAATCTATCAATTAAATTGTATTACTTTCCTATAATTTAAATGAGTGATTTTACGTTGTATTTTAATGCCGTACAGATACTTTGGACATGGCCTTGGTACACCACAACAGTTCTCGGGAAGAAATTTCAAGGTAGGTTTCGGCATGAAATGTTGACAGTTCCCTTGTTAGAAAAATCTATATTTAATAATAATAAAATATTCCGTAAATTCCTATTTGTTCATCTTCTTCTGTCAATTTCTTCCTGTATATAGCACTATTCCTTCTGACTCCTTCCATCTATATTTCTCGTGTCTTTGCTCTTCTTCTTATTATTCTTCTGCATTCAATTCCAAGACCATTTTCTAAATCATTCTTTCCCCCAACTTTTAACATGTCTAAATCATCGTGAAATAATCTATGCGTTTCTTCACTTATCTCCAAAATATAGGATGGGCATAAACACCTGACGCTTTTTAAAACGCTAGGAACACTGCGTGCTTTGTCAAATATATAGTTTATTCATGTTGAAATGTACACAGTTACGTGGGGTTTCAGATTACATGGTTCATTGATGATTTAACATTTCATTTTTGCAATGAATTTCGAACATTGGCGCATGACTATTCTGATTTGCTCGAGTTTAATTTCAACGGATATGTGAACAAACAGTGCCGCTACTGGGCTGAACATAACCCCTGTGATCTACGCTCTCAACCATTGCACAGTCCAAAGGTAACGGTTTGCTATGTCATCAAATGCAATTGTTGGCCCATTATTTTTTAAAGATGAGGAAGATGCTTCAGTGACTGTCGATTCTGCAAGTTTCTGCGCAGTGCTGGATTTTTTTTGTCATTTCTTTATAACATCTCTTTGCATTCAAGATGGAAGCTTTGATTTCAACAAGATGGAGCCACTGCTCACTTAGCCCAAGTTAAGAAGGATGTTTCCCAGGTACCTCATCTCTCACGGTTTGGTGACATGCAGTGGCCCGCCAGTTCACCAGACCTAACTGCACCATAATTTTTCTTATAGGGATATATGAAAGATACTGGTTACACAAAACGCCCAACAACCAACTTGGAGCTGAAGCAATGCATTCAAGTGGCCATAAAGGAGATCCCACATAATATTCTATGGTGAGTAATGCACTCTATTGCTGCTAGAATGGAACAGTATGTGGAAAACCAGGGTGGACATCTTATAGTCATATTTTTAAAACGTGAACCATGATATCTTAATTTTGTATTAGAGCATGCCATCAAATTTTTGGTGAATGAAAGAGGCTTACAACTCTACGATATTAATACGCTGTTAGTTTATACTGATGATGTATTACTGAACGATAGCGAGGAGATACTAAGGGACAACACGCACACTCTATTGAGTAACACTAAAGAATTGGGACTGGAAGTAAACATCAATAAAACTAAATACATGTTCACACATAGAAATGCGTTATACAATGGAACTAATGACAAATCTGGGAAATTTTTAAGAAGTAGCTGATTTCAAATTTCTAGGAACAATAATTACAACAGAATGAGATGCACATAGAAATTAAACATATGCTCAATTCTGGAAATGCATGCTATTTTGCATTTCAGGGACCCTTGTCGTCTGAACTTCTTTCAAAAAAAGGTAAACTGAAAATATGTACAACTGTTATTTTCTGTTATAATATATGGATGTGGTCCACCGCTGTGGTTTCGAGGTAACGTGCTGCCTTGTCACGCAGCGGGCCCGGGTTAGATCCCCGGTCGGGGCAGTTTTTCTGGGTGAGGTTTTTATCGGGTTTTTTCCTCACCTGTAAGACAAATGTCAGGAAAACTTTAAGGCCCAAACGGTCCCCGAAATCATAGGCCATCATCATCATGATCATCCCCTACACAATTCCCTAGTAAAGCTGCAAGCATAGCATGAAAGTGCTATGATTGCAGTGAAGGACCTGCCTTCGGGCAGAATTACTATGGATGGATATGGACATGGACTCTTACTTTAAGGCAGGAAAGAATATTACGAGTATTTGAGAATAAGGTTCTTAGGAATTTTTTTGGGCCAAAAAGAGATGAACAGGCAACTACATAATGGTGAGCTACATTATATGTTTAGGGCAAAATATAGTAAGAACAGTTAAGTCTCGTAAACTGCAATAGGCAGTTGGGGATGGAAGAGGTTTATGGAAGCTTCTTGTAGGAAAACAAGAGGGAACACGCCCAGTTGGTAGACCAATAATGAGGTGGGAGAATAACATTAACTATGATTTGAGGGAAGTAGATTGTACAGAGAATGATTGGAAAGCATTAGCTCAGGATAGGGGTGTATGGAGAGCTTACATCCGCGCGGCCATGAACCTACGGTTCGATAGTGCCAGTGAGTAAGTAAGTAAGTAAAGCTAATTTTATAAATGGGCCTATATTTTTTTAATATGTGTGATACAAACGTGTTTTTTTTTGCAAGAGCTTAAATAAGGATAGAGAAATAATTTATCATTTTTTTTTCATTATTTGAACATGAAATATGTTAGATTATGTGTGATTTGAGAGAAGCAGATTACACAGGGAAAGATTGGAAAACATTAGCTCATGATAGGGATGTATGGAGGGCCTATGTCCGCGAGGCTATGAACCTACGGGTTCGATAGTACCAATCAGTTAATTAGTTAGTTAGTTAGAACCATGCCATCTGAAACTTCACGTAATTAATTACATTTCAACTTGAGTAAACTATTTATTTGACCAAACACGCAGTGTTCAGAGTGTTTCAAAATCATCAGGTGTTTATGACCCACCCTGTAGTAGTCCTGCCTGTGATAAGAAATCCGCCACTGAACCGAATCACTGTATCAAGCTTTACAAAGAGAACATATTCATTAATTGCTCTCCATAACATGATGGATTGACACGAGTATTTGCTCATTGTAGGATAATACAAAAATCGATAAGTATTTATTGCTTTAGCCGTAAACCAATCTAATGCGTCAAACACTGCCAACAGGCAGTACATTAAATTCAGGCTCTTCACGCATATGAAATATCACTCTATCAATTTATTCTCGATTTTCAATGTTGCACAACATTGTGACGTCAGCTAAGTGAAAAATTAAAAGCTCAGTATGAAGTTTATTGATGCGAATCTTTTGTTTTTCGTAAAATATAAAACATGGGTCCAGAAATGCAATTGTTAATGATCCAGAAATTCTAATTTTTAAGCGCACGGTAATATGAAACCATTAATTTGTGAGTCTGCTTATAATATGACGTCACAACATATTCAACATGTTTCACTATCTACAGCGTTAAAAACTACAATTGGGTTTTGACTCCAAGTTAGAGTTAAAAAAAAACTAAAAATGGGTACGTAGATCTCTAAAACTTAACTTAACTTGTAAGGCCAAGTTTCCCTTAACAGAGATTTAGGCGCTCTCTCCCTACAGGGAAGAATTGAACCATACTGATTTAGTTACACTTCTTTTCGTGTAGATGTCATTTGAGTTGTTTGTGATCAGCGTTCCGACTCATACTGATATCTAGAAAACCAAGGTAGTACTAGGACGGGGAAATTCGGTAAATTTTGCTTCGAGGCCTTTTCATTCAGGCTTAAGGATCTTTTACGAGCCTGAAAATCTTCAGACTCGGGACCCACGGCTTAAAATCCCTCCCGGAGGACTTGCTCCTTGGATTTTTCCATTCTAAAGAATCCATCGACCCTGGCCGGGTTTGAACCCGCGACCCTTGGGACCAGAGGCAAGGAGCATAACCACTAGTCTTCAGCGGCCGATTTCTCTAAAACTAAAAAAAAATCTAAACTCCAACTTAGATGGCCTCACATCCATATGTGTTAATCACAGAGATAGATGATCATCGAGCCAGTGTAGAGGTGATAACATTAAGAGCAGTAAGTAAATTAAATTATTTGAAATATACAATTTTTGGAGGCCTTCAGCTGGAATTTCGAGATAAGATAAAATAAGGAGCAGTGTGTAATTTAACAAACGGCTAAATTTCATGAAACAATTCTAAAACTTAAAAATTTAGGGTTAAAATAAAATTTGTACCTAAGACCTCTACAACTGAAAAAAAATCCATGGCGCGACAGGCCTAGATGGCCTCACATCTACGTATGTTAATCACAGAGGTAGACGATCATCCAGTCAGTATAGGGGTGACATGTGGTCAGTATGTCGGGTACCCCAGCCGTTATACCGTTTTTCTCAACCTAGAGCCGCTACTTATTGTAGCTACCCAAATTCCTCACGAGATTTTGGGTGTACAAGGGAAGCAGGACATCATAGATATTATAGAAAAGAAAATATTACAGTTTCAGAAGAATGCCAGAGCAAAGATTACCTAAGGAAAATATAGAAAGGATACAGTACGAAATAAAGAAATAAAGGAATCTGTTGGTGTACAAGAGAAGCAGGACATCATAGACATTCATTCATTCATTCATAGTAATTCTGCTGGAAGGCATAGCTGTGCTTGCAGCTTGACTAGGGAATTATAGGTGTGGTAACTTCCCGTTGCTTTCCACACCGGCGAAGGATGATGGTGATGATGATAATGATAAGGATGATGATGATGATGGCCATATGATTTTGGGGACGGTTTGGGCCTTAAAGTTTTCCTGACATTTGTCTTACAGGTGAGGAAAAACCCCGATGAAAACCTCACCCAGAAAAACTGCCCCGACCGGGGATCAAACCCGGGCCCGCTGCATGACAAGGCAGCACGCTACCTCGAGACCACAGCGATGGACTCATAGACATTATAGAAGAGAAAATATTAGTGTCAAAAGAATGCCATAGCAAATATTACCTAAACTTATTATGGAATGGATCCCAATGGAAAATAAGAAGAAAGGAAGACCAAAGAAAACTAGATAGAGGATGTGCAAGCGGCTGTGTTTTGTCAGAGGATTGGGGGAAGATCAATGGATGGACAGTGTTATGAATACATAGTCCTTTTATATACATTTTTAATTGTTTTATAGATTATTTTAATTATTCAAGCAAAGTCTTTTGAAATAAAGTTTTAGACATTCAAAGTCTGTTGACATAGAGTTCAGACATGATATAGTTCAGAGCAAAGTTTTGCTTCGCTAACTGTAAACATCCCTACATTTAGTTTACTGGAATGTTAGAGAGTACAGTTAGGGTAACTAGAGGTCAAATTGAGTATATAACCCTGGGGTAGTGAGGGTCTCGTGTCTGTTGATGTGTGACAACCAGAGGGGTTGATGGGTGAGTAAGCTACATTTTTCTTAACATGTATTCTGTACTTTTATGTTTTGAATCAAGTACAATTAACATTTTTGGATATTAAATTTTCAAAAAGGGATATAACATTTTTAATCATGTAGATTAAGTTAGATTTATAAATTCCACAACTCCCTCTTGTCAACCCCCCAAGGAAGTACTGTAGTTTTTAATATAGGCTTAGATTAGATTTAGGGCTAGAATACTTAGGGTTTCTAATCATTTATACTTTAGTAATAAAATAGTTTAAAATAAGACTCCATTTGTTTATTTCAAAACATGTATACTGTACATCCTCATACTAACGCTCGGCTAGATAAACGCTACCAGATTTTCCAAGTCCTGAAGGTCCTTTATGCCCTAAAATAGCTACCATAGGTATAACAGACAGATATGAATGGCGTTTGGTTTCTGGAAGACGGCGGCAGCTGTCATGATACCGAATGATGATAATGAAGATGTAAGAAATTATGAGTAGGAACAGACCAAATGATAGAATACTTGAAAACGACGATGATTATGATGAAGTAGTGGAAATAAGCTTTTTCTTGGAAAAAAAAGGGAGAAAAACCAGCCCTGGCTTCGAATCCTCCTCCACAAACCCCACATGAAGTTACGGAGACGCGAACTCGCAAACCAGAGATGAAGAGCAAGTTTCTAACTACTTGCACCACGCAGCCCACATTATATAATGAATTACTTGTATTGACGTTATGTGTACAGGAGCCATCGTGTGTTTTGAGAGCGTACAAGAGTGTTATGACTGAGGGTGACATATGTAAAGTCCCCACCCCTTGCTGATACTAGCCCATCCCTCAACTCATCGCTCTGACAGCTGCGTGTCCTCTGTCTTTTGTGTTGGTGTCATTTATAAAAATGACGTTAGTTCACATTGTCCTTTTCCCTTACTTTGTTATCTTAAAGAAAGAGTATTATTTACAAGAAATTAGCCACCAAGCTATAGGACCATTAGCGAGATGAATGACCTTGCATGTCATGGAGTTTTCACATGTATCATCTTCGTCACAACCCCAGCTTTATTAAATTGAGTCCTAACATACAAAGAAAAATATTACAATGTAAATTAACTTTTTTTACACGGTCTTTCCTTCTTGTTTTACCTTTTATTAACTTTACTTTATTCTCACATATAGACACAAGAACAGAACACACACCCAGACCCAAGGTGGATATTTTAAAATCCCCTACCCCGCCAAGAATCGAACCCGGATCGACTGTGCCACGGCAACGGACTTAAAATTGCGTTTAAAACTAAAACTGTTTGGCCTAATACAGATTTGAATTTCTTCTTCTTCTTTCTTTCCAGGATTAAGTCAATGTGACCTGTTCCGGTCAGAAGTCCATAGTTTCCTTGGCCGTCCCAAAGATCTTTCCCATGTGGTTTGTAGGTGTTGATCTTTTTGGGTAATCTTATACTGTCCATTCTGTCTAAATGTTCTTTCCATTGGTATTTGTGCTCTTCTAGTTTATCACTATTGAAAATATCTCCAGTTCATTTCTTATTGATTCATTGTGTAATCTATCCATGCGTGTACACCCTTTTACAGATCTTAAAAAAATTCATTTCAGTGGCTTGAATGTGTGAGATATATTTTTTGTAAGTACCCAAGATTCAGACCCATATAAAAGAACAGGAACATCCATCGTTTTATAAGACCTGAGTCGTAAGAAGCACAAAGAAAACTATTACAATGGAAATTAACTTTAAAATTGCGTTTAAAATTAAAACTTCTTCTTCTTCTTCACTTGACGGGCTAGGCAAATTGCCTGTTCCACCTCACTGTTCTTTTCACTGGCCTTCCTAAATTCCTTGAACCTCTTGGCTTGTAGTTGAATGCTGCTGTTGGTAAACTTGATACATTCATTCTTTCCACATGTGTAAACCTAAAACTGTTTGGCCTAATACGGATTTCAATTTCAAATTTGTTTTAATAACATCTATCTATAAGGCAGTTCCGTGACGCAAGCGATTAGACGCTCGCTTCTCACCGCTGGGTTCCCGAGATCGAGTCTCGGTCTCTCCATGTGAGTTTGGTGGTGGACGAAACGAGCTTGGGCAGGTTTTTCTCGGGGTTTTCTCCAGTTTTCGTCTGCCACAATTTCATTCCACCATTTCTCCATACTCATCTCATTCATTTAGTTTCATTTTGTTAACCTGACCCCTTGATGATGCCTCAGGAGTGGTCCGCTGGCACCCTTGTCATTCACAGACCTCTATATAGGGGGCTCATCCCATCTCATCCCTCAACTAGACCCTGAGTTGGACACGAGTTGAGGATATTTATTTATTTTAATATAGGCTATATCTATAGTGTTGTTCCCGATGGCATGTCTTTCACTGCAATCTGAAACAGACTTGTAGTCGGGGTATGTTTTAATTAGGTGTCCAAGATTATAGGTTCATGGACACTTATGCTCCGGATTAGTTGGGTTCAGGTTTCGGTAGAACAATGGACTTAAATCTCGGGAATCCGTGAGAAAGGATATTCACTGGGGATATATATATATATATATATATATAGCAGGCCCGGTGTGATGTCTTGAAATTGACGTTCCACTCTTATTGATGCTTTGAATTACATTTGTCGTATTGGACGACGAGTTTGACGCGAAGGCTGTTGGTGGGTCAGAACTAACAATATCTATATCACTCAATAAAGCACTGAAACTTATACAAAAGCGATGTGCCGTCTCTACCGGCACATTCGCCAGTCGCGACTCTGCTCGCAACCGACTACTGGCTGCCTACTCCACGCTACTGCACTGCCTAACTAACACTCGTTTTCGCTAAGTAAAAATATTTATTATTTCTGAGTGGGCCGGCATTAGCCCCTTCCACCAAAAGTCTTAGCGTCTCACAAAAATTTATAAGTTACACTAATTTTGATTGGTAAATTTTATCTTAAGGGCGTTATCGTGGGTGTTAAACTTGGGCGTTTGTGGCCTCGTCCCCCTCCCTTTATATTAGTTGCACCCTAATATAATATTTGAAGGGTTGACCTAATAAGAGTGATATTTAATATAGGGCGGCTTTCTTTGTAGTCATCTACCTTATCCCGCCAAAGAAGTCACCCGCTGTTAGCGACATGTCCTAGTTAAAATTGGTTTGGGGATAACTCTTTCCACAAGTTACATAGGAAAATCCAATTGCTTATTTGCGACTTCCCAGCCTTTTGTATGAAGTTTTTCGGCTTAGCATTGTTATAGCAATTTGATAATAGTGCAGTCTTGTAAGTCCACTTAACAAAGGAAACTGCAGACTTTTTACCCATTGTATAAGGGCTTACGGTTCCATTGTATGATGTTTACTAGTTTCGTTCATTACAATAGCAGAGGTCCAGGTCTATGACTGGCGCTAATTGCTTGATACTAGTGTTTTACTTATTGCTTATGAAATTATTTTGTGGTAGGTTATATCATTTTAATTTTGTTACCAATGAATTCCTGTTTTAATTCTAATTCATTTGAATATAAATATGCCCTACTTCTGATAATAATTGCAGGTTCATAAATTATTCATCTTTCATAATAGTACTTATTTTTCTGAAATAAGAGGCTGAGTGAATGACTTGCCACAAATCATAGCCATTTTCATTCTATGCTTTGCAGCTCTACTAGGGTATTATAGGTGTGGTAGTTTCCTGTTGCTTTCCACAGCGGTGAATGATGATGATGATGATAATTATAAGGATGATGATGACCGGATGATTTTCGGGGACAGTTGGGCCATGAGCTTCCTGGAATTTGTCTTACACAGGTGAGAAAAAAACCAGAGAAAAACTTCACCCCGGAGCCTGTCCCGACCGGAATTGGACCCGAACCCGTTGCGAGACAAGGCAGCACGCTTTCTCGAGACAACAGCGATGGACGTTTTAATATAATAATAATAATAATAATAATAATAATAATATAATAATAATAATAATAATAATAATAATAATAATAATAATAATAATAATAATAATAATAATAATAATAATAATCTATTTATCTTCGGGTTTTTAGAGCTGCTGCCGTCTTCCGTGCCAAACCTCTTTTCTTCTTTCTGGTCGGTTGCCATTGATATAGTAGTTTGTGCCATCGCTCATCTTCCACTCTTAAAATATGTCCTAACCATTTTAATATTCCTCTCCAATAATAATAGTAGTAGTAATAATAATAATAATAATAATAACAATAATATAATAATAATAATAATAATAATAATAATAATAATAATAATAATAATAATACATTATAATTTGCGACAATGTAACACCTAGAGCCAAACTGTATACAGTAGAAACAAAAATGGGCAAATTGAACTCTTCCCATAATTTAAGTACTTTGATGGAATAATTCAGGAAAATGGAATTGAAAACAAAGCAAATAAAAATAGGGACAAAAAATGGAAACATCATATGGAACCATTCAAAATATTTATAATAAAAGTTGCTATCTGAATATATATCATTAAGACGATCTGTCATTTGTTCTGGAACGAAATATTCCAATTCTCATGTCTACTAAATAACATCGCCTGTTTAAGTGAACCACCCGTTGCAGAAGTGCTTATGACAGAAAAGAACTACAGACTTTTTATTGTTTTTTTAAATAAACTTCATAAAAAAGATTAACTTTAGATAAAATTATATAATAACTCGTAATTTTGTAACAAACTCTAGCCCTAATGTTCCTTAGGTGAAATAGGATTTATAAATTTCGGATAATAATAAATAAATAATTACAATATTCTTATTAAATCCGAACTCATTAGACATGAGAAATAACATCAAAGATTACACAAACTATTTATGCCTGTCTTGGATACGAGGGCACTAGGGAACTGTTGGGAATGCCTGTCTTGGATACGAGGGCACTAGGGAACTGTTGGGAATGCCTGTCTTGGATACGAGGGCACTAGGGAACTGTTGGGAATGCCTGTCTTGGATACGAGGGCACTAGGGAACTGTTGGGAATGCCTGTCTTGGATACGAGGGCACTAGGGAACTGTTGGGAATGCCTGTCTTGGATACGAGGGCACTAGGGAACTGTTGGGAATGAACTTGCTGAGCAATTAGCTAACTCCGTGGCATCTTCTGAGTTTCATTTTTCATTTTCAAAGTGTCCAATATCCTATGTTAAAAAGAAAATTTTGAACTATATCATCACTGATTGGAATGAACATTGGATAAGAAGTGCAAATTATGCTTTGACTAAAGAGCTCTTCTTTCCTACAGTACACTATAGGCCAAATATAAAACATTTTATTCCAAATTTCATTTTAACTCAATTTATGACTGGCCATAGAAAATTTGGAAGTTATTTTAGGAGATTTAATATTAACCCAGACAGGGATCATAATTGTAAATGTCAAGAATCAATACAATCTGTAAAACATGTTTTATTTGATTGTCTTATATTCGAAAGACAACGATTCTGGTTAAACTTACTTTTAAATGATGATGAGGCTTCTGCCTTAATGTGTGAAGTGATTTTTAAGAACCAAAATTATTATAAACATTTTATAAAATTCGTTACGAACATTCATAACAATATGTGGTATTTTCCAAGACACTTATAGACGCTTTATGTAATTCATAAACATTCATTCAAAACCAAATATAACATATCTGTTTACAATGTATAGTATAATATTGTTATAGTAAGTTACAACCCTAACATGCCTTGGGGCGAAATAGGGGTTCAAAATATTTGGAGATTCAATACAAATATTAAATATGAATCTCTATAGAAGAGAAACCCTAATTTTGAAAATAAAAGCAGATATTAATAATAATAACAATAGTGAAAAGAGAATGCAAAATTGTAATACGAATGTTAAGTCCACAAGTTATAGGTCAACAATACAAACTCAGAATATAACATGAAATATATAGTGATATTAGAAAACGAAGGTTAAAATTTTATGAATATATCGAACGAATTGATTCTAACAGAAACCAAACCGAATAATTGAATTTTGCGAAAATATAGGTAAAGTACAAGAAGATATTATAAAATGTATTGGTAAAGTAAGCAATGATTTAAAATTAGCAGGAATTACTCAAGAAGATATTCTAAACAGAGAAATATTTGAAATCAACTTTGAAAAATGGCCAGTTGACCAAGTGTGCAAACAGAAGGAAAAACATGCATAACAACAAGAGTGAAAATAAACCCACAGACAAAAGAATGACAGATCTATGAGGCTCATTGGAAAACAAAAAAAAAACAATTGTAAGTATTTTGCATAGCCCTACAAGGGTTCATTCGCAAATAAAATAATAATGATAATAAAATACCTCATTTATTTGTTGAACGAAGCGAATTTCATTCTAACTACTCTAAAAAGAGTTTAACAACGTATAAAACGTTTTTATCTACCAGTCTTCTTAGAGAGAGAGAGAGAGAGAGAGATAGAGCGAGAGAGAGAGCGACAGATAGAGAGCAGATCTACGCTAGAGAGAGCGAGACAGAGAGATATAGAGCTATAGGGACATAGATAGATATGACTATCTCGCACGATGTCAGCTCTCCTCCCTCCCTCTCTCCCTCCCTCCCCTCTTTGCCGCCCGCCCTGCGCGCTAGCCCGCTATCGCACCGCGAGCCCGCGCCCGCTCGCTCTCGCTCCGGTTCGTGCTCTTTCGCGCCTCTCTCGCTCCCTCTCTCTCTCCCTCCATCTCCCTCTCACTCTCTGCTCACTCCTCTCTCCCTCTCTCTCTCGCTCTCTCCTCCTCGCCTGCTCTCGCCTTCCTCTCCCTCTCTCCCGCCCTCCGCTTTCCTCTCTCTCCCTCTCCATCTCTCCTCCCTCCCCTCGCTCCACCTCTCCCTCGATCCCTCTCTCCTCTCTCTCTCCGCTCTCCTCGCTCGCGCCCGCGCGCCCTCTCCACTCTCTCTCTCTCCCTCTCTCTCTCCCTCCTCTCTCTACCCCTCTCGCTCTCTCCCTCGTCCTGGAGAAATAGAGATAACGACCTCTCTCCCCCCCTCCCTCTCTCTCTCCCCCTCTCTCTCTCTCTCCCTCTCGTCGATCTCTCGCCCGTCCCCTTCCTCTTTAAAGAAGTAAAGGTAAGTGATCCCACACAGGCCATAGGAGACCCTTCGGGTAGTAGGAGGTTAAGACTTCCAATTTTTCTAGACAATCGACATTTGATGACAGCCGGGTTGTCAGCCCTGCAGCCGCCTTTATCCCCAGAACAAGCGTCTGGTACTCCCTTTCGTTAGAGACCGAGTCGACCCCAGTGTCATGATGCCATCAGAAAGTTTGGGTCACTTTTAAAAATCCTGACCCCACCGGGACTCGAATCCTCGACCTTCCGGTTTGTAACACACTACCTTAACCACTACGAACTCACTTCTGTATTAAATTATTAATATTTAGATATTAGAATGTTATATTGCATTCAAATTGGTTGTATATGATTCCAATAGGATGAGAGATTAAAATGTAAGTGATAGAATAAAGAAAATACCCTAAAAATTAACACAATAGCTACTTTTTTTTCGTTTTCCCAACAAGTTGTAGTTTGTGGGTTAGATCTCTTTTCGGGGCACTATTCAATTATAGAGTACTAAAACATATAATATTATTATATTTAATAAGATCTGCCCAATATGATATTTCCATTAAAACATATTAAACATATATTCAGTTCTTTCACTTTATTTTGAATCATTTTGGAAACTTCGCAACTGTTGCTTAAAGGTCCCTCCATATTTTATATGACATTCTAAATGGCATCATCTAGTTATTTTATTACGCCAAAATGACGCGAAAACTGAACCCACGGTATCCTGTTACAATACGAATATGTAAGTTACCCCAGCACTGCTGGGTAGCAGGGATTGAATACAGGGTGTAACAGGACCTCACTGACAAAATTACAGAGATGATAGGCCATGTAGAGAGGATCATTTTTTGTGAAGGAACATATAGTCGCAAACATGTCGTTTATGAGTTATGCGCAGATGAAGGTGTTCACCCGTAAGGGTCGCAATTGAATAGAAACATTTGTACACGTATAATTTTACTGAAAAGGCATGTTTTTACAATAAGTGTTCAAATTGTCGACCCTGTGCCTCATTGTATGTTTGATATCGTCGCAGCAACGATCGGCCAGCACGGCCGAGCATAACAGGTATCTCTTTGACGTCGTCAAAACACTTATTGTAAAAACACGTCTTTTTCAATAAAATGATACGTGTACAAATGTTTGTATTCAATTCCGACCCTTACGAGTTAACACCTTCATCTGCGCATAACTCACAAACGACGTGTTTGCGACTATATGTTCCTTCACAAAAAAATGATCCTCTCTGCATGGTCTATCATCCCTATAATATTGTCGTTGAGGTCCTGTTATACCCTGTATACATATTAGGGTGGACCGAAAAAAACTATTTTTTTTATTTTGAAGTTGTAATAGCGCGGAAAAGTTGCGAATTATATAGCTAAAAAAATGTGAAAATCGGTTCACATCTTCCGGTCACGCAAAGGCTCTGAAGTTTGGCAAAAATATAAAAAAAAACATTTTTGCAATTATTGTTTTTTTTAATATCAAGTAGGTATTGCTTATCTTTGCTAAGCACGTTTATGTCTATCTGTGGGATCTGACAATCTGGAAGTTATTTATCAAATACCAAAAATGCGTAAAAATATAACTTGTTCATTATTCTGGCAAATTTTGGAGCTTATGCGCGACCGGAAGATATCAGCTGATCTAAACCAAATTAAAACACAATGTTTTTAGGCTCTATTTGAAGACGTTACAAACTATTACATTACGAAAACATCTAATTAAAAAAGTTAAAGAAATAATCTCAAAAATGAAGTTTTTTCATATTTTGTCAAACTTTAGAGCGATCGGAAGATGTCTACCGATTTTGATATATTTTTCTTCTTTTCTTTTGTCTACATAATTCGCAACTTTTCCGCGCTATTACAACTTCGAAATAAAAAAAAAGAGTTTTTTTCGGCCCATCCTAGTATGCGTTCCACATTAAAAATGAGTGAGAAAAGTTGAAAGTAAGTTGTAAGAAACCTGGTATTGTTTTTTATTGCCTCGTTTATCGACTCTGCTATAAACATTTCAATTCGCACGTAAAACACTGTCTTCCAACCCTGTATCATAATATACTATTTTAGAAGCTAAAATGTAAATATGATTAATTTTAAACGGGGATACATTTACCATACATAGGCCTACAATATGGTGTATTTAATAACCGAGTAAAATAATATTGGAAGTCGAACGTTTAAATTGCTACCTTGCCAACTGAACTATTGATTTCAGTAAATTTAATCACTTGTGGGATATTTATGTGGAGTTTATCAATCTATTTGGAAAGTTTCTGCGTATTTTCAATAAATTTGTTGTCGATGAAAGCGAATTCCCTTTGAATTCTTCATGTTTAATCGGATTACATTGATTGGGACTTCCCCCCCTCTTTCTATATAAACAACATTCCTATACCCTATAATGTTCATATGTAGTATAGGCTATATTAGTTTATATAAAGAGCGAATTCAATATAAAACTGTAACTCCATTCACTGCCGACTACTTCAAAATGTCATGAGTTATTTATGTTGGAAGTTTACAAGTCACATAGAAGGGTTGTGTGAATATAAACTGTAAAAAAAGTTGATACAGGAAAAGTTCGAATATTTATATCAAAAGTAAGACATTTCTTAATTTAATTACATAAAGTATTTATTATTAATTTAGCTTAGAAGGGCTAAGGCCATGTGGGCTTCTATTCCACTCACCAGTACAAACATAGCCTACGTTACATTAGAATATAACAATTACAATTAACTCTAATATTAAATATTCAATGAAAATTTATTTTTTTTAAATAGGAAAAAATACGAGGCTCTGAGGACCGAGTCACGGCGGTATAACCGTTCCATCGGGTACTGAATAAATACGGTATACTAATGTCTGTCCAGAGCCTAAAAGGTAGCAGCCCTATCACTGGAATACTTAGCGTCGGGCCAGTAACCCGTCCTAAGGATCCACAACTTTACTTACAAGTCTCAACACGAAGACCCAAACAAATGTTAAGCTATAATCCTGCAGGAAGAAGAAGACCAGGACGTCCACTCAAAATACTTTTGGATGGTGTTTCTCTTGAGGCCGAAACTGGTCAACAAATGGCCTAAATTCGTGAATGTACTATGATGATGACGATGCATTGTTTCTATGGCTATTCCTTTTTTATATTAAATCTGATCTATCCCAACAGTCTATTTCCATGGATATTCATTTAGAATGAGTTTCAAATTTCAAGCAAGGTTCTGAGCTGTGTGTTACTATAATGTTGAGTGATTCCGGGTTCTGTGGCCGTGGTCCATAGTTGGTGTTGATACCAGACGTTTCGCCCTCAACTGCGGAGGGCATCTTCAGTGGCGAGTGCTTCTAGGCGTGTTTCCTGGTCGGAAGCTCTACTTAGAGTGAACGCTGCGGGGTGTTGTATTGATACTAGTGGTGGGAGCAGGGTGAGCGGGCGTGGCTCTTGCTGATTGGCTAATGGTCATCTCCTTGTTGTCCCTAGTGTTGATGCATTTATTTTCTAGTGTACGGTACCAGGCCTTGGACAGTTTAATACCTTCCTCTTTTCTGTTAATATTTTCCTTATGCTTGTGTATTTCTATAGCCTCTCGATATAATCTAGGGAAATAATAGGAAGTTGTGGCTAAAACTTGTGTATCATCGAATAGAATCTGGTGTCCATTCATAATGGCATGTTCTGCTACAGCCGATTTATCCATTTCTCCTTGTCTGCAGTTTCTTTTGTGTTCTGATAAACGGGTGGCTATACTTCTTTTTGTGGTCCCTATGTATGGTTTACCACACGAACAAGGAAGTCGATATACGCCGCAAGTGGAGAGAGGTGGCCGAGGATCCTTAGCTGAGCGAAGGCAGTCTTCTATTTTTCTTGTAGGTCTGTAAACTGTTTTTATGTTGTATTTTCGTAGGAGTTTTCCGATACGATCTGTGACTCTTTGTACATATGGTAAGTAGGCTATGCTGGTTGAGGGTGTGTTATCCATTCTGACGTGCTGTCTTCGTGGATGTATGGTTTGTCTTATTTCCTTGGATGTGTAGCCATTTTTCTGGAAACAATTGAACAGATGGTGTTGTTCTTGTTTAAGGTGTTGTGGTTGGCATAACTTAGTCGCTCTGTCGAACAGTGTCTTAATGACACCTCGCTTTTGTATTGGATGGTGGTTAGAGTCTTTGTGCAGATATCGGTCTGTGTGTGTAGGTTTTCTGTAAACTGTATGTTGAATTTCCCCATTGCCAGTCCTTATTATTTGAACGTCCAGGAAAGGAAGTCTTCCATTATCTTCTTTTCCATAGTGAACTGTATTTTGTTGTGTCTGCTGTTAAGGTGTTGAAGGAAACGTTCCAATTCTTCACTGCCATGTCTCCATACTACGAATGTGTCATCAACATAGCGAAACCAATGTTCTGGAGACTTGGGAGCTGTTTTTAGTGCTTCTGTTTCGAATTTCTCCATGAAAAAATTCGCTACTACTGGGCTTAGAGGACTGCCCATGGCTACTCCGTCGGTCTGTTCATAGTAGCTGTTGTTCCATTGGAAGTAAGTAGTAGTTAGTACATGCCTGAATAAATTGGATATTTCTTCTGTGAAAATCTGTCTAATGTAGTCCATGGTCTCATTTACTGGCACCATGGTGAAAAGGGAAACCACATCGAAGCTAACCAGTATATCTTGAGATGTTACGTTTATATTCCGTAGTCTCTCAATGAAATGTGTCGAGTCTCTGATGTAGCTGTCCGTTTTTCCAAGGAGTGGTTTCAGAAGTCCTGTAAGATGCTTTGCCAGTAAGTAGGTCGGAGAACCGATGGCACTGAACAATTGGCCGGAGTGGAATGTTGTTCTTGTGTATTTTTGGAAGACCATAGAGTCTTGGAGGTTGAGCTTCGGATACGCGTAATTTCTTCTTAATTCCTTCTGGCAAGGACGATTGCTTGATAAGATTGTTGGTTTTTCGAAGAATACCGGATGTAGGGTCTCGCTTGATAGGTTTGTATATATCTGGTGTCAGAATCTCTATTATTTTCTCTTTGTATTCATGTGTATTCATAACAACTGTAGAGTTTCCTTTATCGGCTGGTAAAATAGTGATATTATTATCATTATTTAAAGTTTTTACATACAACTCAAGTGAAGCAACCATGGTAAAGTCTACTAGAACGCAGATGAAGAAATTTGACTTTCTAAAAATACAATCGCGACCCTCACAGCAATCAGTCGGTCTACAACATACCGTAACAAACCTGTCATCACGCACGCTGTCAACTGAAGAAACATCTGTACTATCAAAAGGAGGCAACTACGCTATCACACACCCACATCAATACCTGTAGAGGACATTATCTCTAACATCGAGGCAAGCATCAAGAATCTCCCCTTGCAAACAACTGATGAAATTCGTTATGAGGCTGCAAGAATACTCCGTCGCGCCCAACCACCGAAAGCAATTTAACTAAGAAGGAGAGACTAGCGCTAAAAACTTTAAATAATGATAATAATATCACTATTTTACCAGCCGATAAAGGAAACTCTACAGTTGTTATGAATACACATGAATACAAAGAGAAAATAATAGAGATTCTGACACCAGATATATACAAACCTATCAAGCGAGACCCTACATCCGGTATTCTTCGAAAAACCAACAATCTTATCAAGCAATCGTCCTTGCCAGAAGGAATTAAGAAGAAATTACGCGTATCCGAAGCTCAACCTCCAAGACTCTATGGTCTTCCAAAAATACACAAGAACAACATTCCACTCCGGCCAATTGTCAGTGCCATCGGTTCTCCGACCTACTTACTGGCAAAGCATCTTACAGGACTTCTGAAACCACTCCTTGGAAAAACGGACAGCTACATCAGAGACTCGACACATTTCATTGAGAGACTACGGAATATAAACGTAACATCTCAAGATATACTGGTTAGCTTCGATGTGGTTTCCCTTTTCACCATGGTGCCAGTAAATGAGACCATGGACTACATTAGACAGATTTTCACAGAAGAAATATCCAATTTATTCAGGCATGTACTAACTACTACTTACTTCCAATGGAACAACAGCTACTATGAACAGACCGACGGAGTAGCCATGGGCAGTCCTCTAAGCCCAGTAGTAGCGAATTTTTTCATGGAGAAATTCGAAACAGAAGCACTAAAAACAGCTCCCAAGTCTCCAGAACATTGGTTTCGCTATGTTGATGACACATTCGTAGTATGGAGACATGGCAGTGAAGAATTGGAACGTTTCCTTCAACACCTTAACAGCAGACACAACAAAATACAGTTCACTATGGAAAAAGAAGATAATGGAAGACTTCCTTTCCTGGACGTTCAAATAATAAGGACTGGCAATGGGGAAATTCAACATACAGTTTACAGAAAACCTACACACACAGACCGATATCTGCACAAAGACTCTAACCACCATCCAATACAAAAGCGAGGTGTCATTAAGACACTGTTCGACAGAGCGACTAAGTTATGCCAACCACAACACCTTAAACAAGAACAACACCATCTGTTCAATTGTTTCCAGAAAAATGGCTACACATCCAAGGAAATAAGACAAACCATACATCCACGAAGACAGCACGTCAGAATGGATAACACACCCTCAACCAGCATAGCCTACTTACCATATGTACAAAGAGTCACAGATCGTATCGGGAAACTCCTACGAAAATACAACATAAAAACAGTTTACAGACCTACAAGAAAAATAGAAGACTGCCTTCGCTCAGCTAAGGATCCTCGGCCACCTCTCTCCACTTGCGGCGTATATCGACTTCCTTGTTCGTGTGGTAAACCATACATAGGGACCACAAAAAGAAGTATAGCCACCCGTTTATCAGAACACAAAAGAAACTGCAGACAAGGAGAAAATGGATAAATCGGCTGTAGCAGAACATGCCATTATGAATGGACACCAGATTCTATTCGATGATACACAAGTTTTAGCCACAACTTCCTATTATTTCCCTAGATTATATCGAGAGGCTATAGAAATACACAAGCATAAGGAAAATATTAACAGAAAAGAGGAAGGTATTAAAACTGTCCAAGGCCTGGTACCGTACACTAGAAAATAAATGCATCAACACTAGGGACAACAAGGAGACGACCATTAGCCAATCAGCAAGAGCCCACGCCCGCTCACCCTGCTCCCACCACTAGTATCAATACAACACCCGCAGCGTTCACTCTAAGTAGAGCTTCCGACCAGGAAACACGCCTAGAAGCACTCGCCACTGAAGATGCCCTCCGCAGTTGAGGGCGAAACGTCTGGTATCAACACCAACTATGGACCACGGCCACAGAACCCGGAATCACTCAACATTATGATTACCGGCCGTGAAAGCCTGCATTCAACTGTGTGTTACTATGCTTCTTGTTATTGTTTCACAGTTTCCTGATTTATTTTATTTTTCTTTCTTTTTTTTTGTCCCAAAGAATGATATTTAAAACTATTACTGATTTTTTCCAATGTTATTCTCCTCTTTATTTCATAATCTTATTTACCATCTTCGGTAATTATAATGATTCTGGCTAGAGAGCACATTTTTCGGTTTAATTATTTCGGAAATTACTTTGTAGGCAAAGTCCCACGAACTTAAATAAATATGAAAGAAAAAATGATAATTTAAAAAAAAAATGAATTTACATCACATCCAAAGAAAATAACACAAATAACATTCGTTCCTACATACTTAGAATTTTCACAATGTTTAAAATTTTCCAATCGTCTCCCAACTGTAAGTCTTAAGCCTGATCATCTATAGCTATGTACTCAGACTTTCTTATATATAAAATAATGATATATAAAATAATTATATACATATATATTTATTATATTTTTATTAGGAATATTCCACAATACAATGTTTCTCCTTCAACCCAAAGTGATTTGCCGCCAGAGGTTCCTGTCTAAAGCATCTTCTTACCTCAAATCTCTAACTTCCATACTTCTCCTCACTCCATCTATCCAACGTTCTCTAGGTCTGCATCTTCCACTTCTTCCATTAGTTTCCAATCAAGGATATTCTTTGGTATTTTATCTTCTTCCATTCTTATGAGATGTCCATACCATTTTAAACGTTTATGTTCAATTTTTTCTAATTTTCTTTTCAACTTGCATAATTTCTCTTATTGTGTTGTTTCTGACCTTATCCATTCTTTAAATTCTTGTCGATCGCCTCCAAAAATCCACTTCTACTGCTAACCACGTTTCGGACCCATATAATAAAATGCTTTGTAACAGAACCTGTAAGTAAGTAAGTAAGTAAGTAAGTAAGTAAGTAAGTAAGTAAGTAAGTAAGTAAGTAAGTAAGTAAGTAAGTAAGTAAGTAAGTAATAATAATAAAATAATAATAATAATAATAATAATAATAATAATAATAATAATAATAATAATAATAATAATAATAATAAATAATAATAATAATATAATAATAGTAATAATAATAATACGATTTCAACGAAATTATAAGATATGAATTAAGAATTTTAATTCTTATTTTAAAAAATGGTACTTCAACAATTAACCGGTTGAAAACTGAAATAATATTATTGCCAAATACAATTCTACACAAATGGTTCCAACACGTCCAGAGAATGTCAAATTCCCGTTTACCAAAGATGATTTACCACCTCAACCCTAATGGCAAAAGAGACCTCGGAAGACCCTTCAACCGATGGAAGGATCAGTTTTTGTAGTCGCAGAACGGGCATCATCACCCAATACTGCATTCGGAAGAAGAAGAAGAAGACAATTCTACACCTTTCACCCAACTGTAAAAACAGAAGGAAAAGAATTATTTTTCGTTCCTTAACGAGATGAAAGGACACAATCTCTTGATGTGGAAACAAGTCAATACTCGAATTCCAGGAGGCAGAAAGGAAGGTAATCATTATTGTAGGAATCTTTCCATGTTACATGGTTTGACTCAAGCCAATTCTGTTATCTTTCTACTCCAAATAGCAACAACAACAACAACAACAATAATAATAATAATAATAATAATAATAATAATAATAATAATAATAATAATAATAATAATAATAATAATAATAATAATAATAATAATAATAATAATAATAATAATAATAATAATAATAATAATAATAAAATGATAATATTAAGATTATGATAGTAAGGATAACAATAATAATGAAGAAAGTATTAGTATACGTAGAAATAATAATAATAATTTTTAAAGACATTTTCTATAGTATAGTAGTTTTCTTTCAAATCAAATAAATTTTACTGCATTCCAAATTTCTGTCTTTAGCAGCATCTTCTGTTGGATTCTTTCTGTTCATACTTTTTCAAATTTTCTCATCTTTTGTCTTAGGAATTCTACAGGCCTCCTAAGATCAAATTATTTTTTCAGGATTGTTTCTGTTATTTACACAGGTATCATCAACCAAAATATACAATTTTTTTCTTCCACACTTCCCGGTCTTGCGTGTCTGCTTCTGTCATATTTCTCTTCTTCATGTTGTCTTGAATTCTCTTTATCCACGTTGACTTTGGTCTGCCACGTTTCCCTTTTCCAGGAGGTATTCATTTCAATATGTCTTTGTTTGTTTCTGTGTTCAAACATATTAAATTCTATTTTATGGAGTAAGCATATAATCAAGAGGACTAAATTATTAATATATAACACAATTGTGAAGAGTATTTTATTATATGGTGCGGAAACATGGACGTTGAAGCAAAAACACAGAAATAAATTATTAGTCACAGAAATTGTCTTTTTAAGAAGATCGGCAAGAATCTAAAATTAGATAATATAAAAAATAATACAAATAATGATAATAACAATATGTAAGGACAAATACAGTACTACAGTTTTCCTTTGACCCAAAAGAATTATACTCGACAAAAAATTTGTCTTAAGGTTCTTCTGTCAAATTTTTCCTGTTAATACTACTACTCACTACATTCATCGATTGATTGCTATTTCCTCTATTTTTTAATTCTGCATTCAATTCTAAAATCACATAATAATAATAATAATAATAATAATAATAATAAATAATAATAATAATAATAATAATAATAATAATGATAATAATAATAATAATAATAATAATAATAATAATAATAATAATAATTCATTCATTTAGAGAATTTTCCTCATCATTGAGGTTTTCTCCACCAATCTTAGAATTAACATGAATAAAAATAAATAAATAAATAAATAAATATAATGACTACGGACTTATAGACTATCAGTTTGCAACAAACATTCACAAATTTTCCTTAATTAAAGTTCTCCATCGTTCTCTGTCCTCTGTGTCTTCAATAATAATAATAATAATAATAATAATAATAATAATAATAATAATAATAATAATAATAATAATAATAATAATAATAATAATAATAATAATAATAATAATAATACTAATAATAATAATAATAATAATAATAATGATTAATAATAATAAAATAATAATATAGTGAAAAAAGAATGCAAAATTATAAGAAAAGTTTTAGGTCCACAAGTCATAGATGAAGCATTTAGATTCAGAAGTAAAAAGGAAATAAAAATATATACAGACATTCATAGTGATATTAGAAAACGAAGATTAAAATTGTATGGCCATATTAAACGAATGAACTCAAATAGGCTTACAAAACAGATCGTGGAATTCTACGTAAACAGAAGTAAAGCTCCAGTGGATACTATGAAGTGGATTGATGAAGTCAAAAAGGAATTAAAATTGGCAGGAATTACTAAAGAAGATATCCCAAACAGAGATATATTTAGAATTAAGGTGAATAAGTGGCAAGTTGACCAAGAGGACAAACCGAAGAAAAAACTGGAACAACTTAGACAGATGATAGAAAACATACCAAAAGAATGAGAGAAATTTGGGCTCAAAGGAAACGCCTCTAATTACTTTGCGTAGTCCTACATGGGCTCATCCGCAATCAAAAAAAAAGAATAATAATAATAATAATGACGATAATAACGACGATAATAATAAAAACAATATTAATAATAATCATGATGATAATGATGATAATAATAATGACGATATCAATAAAAACATTATTATTATTAGTAGTAGTAGTAATAATAATGATAATAATAATACCGTATAGCATTGTGTCGTTTTTATAGGAGTGTAAATTTTCAGTCTTTTATACAAAATTAAGCAATGATGGCCTGCTTCATCAACAATACTAGACAAAAGTAAACGATATCAGTAAGTAATCGAATTTGTATTTTACGAGTAACTATGTGTTCTAATTTGTTTTAAACATTCTCTCCTATTGAAAATTAAAATATATTATGACAGTGTAGCCGCTAAATCTAATATACATAACTGCATAATCTGAATGGCAGATCAAAATTTATGCAAGGTGAAATGTTTGCATCCAATTCAACCATTTTCATATCATCAGGTAATTAGAATCTGTAACTGTCAGCAGTTGATACAGTTAACTAGCTGGTCTCTTGAATACCAAATTACGCAAGATTATTGTAATCTCTATTTCATTAATAAAAAGCATAAACGTGTACACTCAGATACATTAAAAGTTACTGGATCTTGCATCACTATACCTCTTCCGTGCTAAGTTCCAGTTAGAATGTAAACAAACAAGATGAATACTGCAGCCACTGATTCTCCGACCTTGACGTATTCATGACAGTATTGCCGATATGGATATTCAGTGGGAGTGGCCGCTATATATATATATATATATATATGCGGTTAGCAGACATACAGCTGACAACTTCTCTGCTATTTTAAACCTTACTAGCGCGCTATAGCTGCGTCAAGAGCAGTGATTTGTTGTGGCAGACATCTACTCTCAAACAACCATTTCCTTATTGGCAGAAGAGGGTTTTGTTTATAAAAATAGATTATTTTAAGTTTAATATGAAGGATATTTTGATGCACTCGAAAATTCGAAAAAATGCACTGATATTTTGCCTGTAACGGGAAAATGATACGTTTTCGGACACAAGTTCTCGTGCTAAACGTAACCGCCTTGGTCTCCACTACACGTACTCAAAGTCTGTGATGGGAATTTAGTTACACGCTGTGTTTGAAGAAGTCTAGGTTTATTACAAATCGATATGAGGTAACATTATTATTTAAGAAATATGATGACACGTTTCAGACAGTTAAATCAAATAAAAATAAAGTTATACACGAAGCAATAAATTAAGATATTAGTCGCATTAACGTCTGTGACATTTGCTGTTAGCAGGTTCCTCTTAACTTTGTTATGTTACCAGCTCTTGAATTGATGTGCTAATTGCGTCTGACATCCTGCCACAAAAGGAGCTCCTCGTCTTGCTTCATTTCAGAGAATTGTTAGAATATTATCCCCGTCCAACTGGTTTCTCATTGAGATTATGATTGTATTGTCTGCTCCCATCCCTAATACTGCTGTTACTTACGAGATAAAGGTGAACATTTCTATTTCAGGTTATTAATTTTAAAAGTTTAACTAGATGGAGCTATCATCGTATTGGGGGGAAAAAAAGTGAAACATCAGACTGCTCTCGATTATCATGTAGTCATACATTTCAAAGCAGTAATTAACACAGCCTAATATAATTACATCATCATCGTCATCGTCAATCCAAGGATTAGGCAATTGTGCGTTCTGACTTTATAATGCATTCTTACTTACTCACTGGCACAATCGAACCCGTAGGTTCACGGCCGCACGGTCATAAGCTCTCCACATGTTCCTATCCTGAGCTAATCCTTTTGAATCATACCCTGTATAATCTACTTCCCTCAAATCATAATTACTGTTGTTCTCCCACTTCATTCTTGGTCTACCAACCAGACGTTTTCGCTCCGGCTTTCCTACAAGAAGCTTCCATGCACGTCTTTCATTCCCCATATGCGCAATATGTCCTGCCCATCGCAGTCTACGAAACTTAACTGTTCTTATTATATCTGGCTTCCTATAAAGACCATGTAGTTCATTGTTATGTACCCATCTCCATTCACCTGTCTGTTCATCTCTCTTTGGTCCAAAAATTTTCCTAAGTACTTTATTCTCGAATGCTTGTAATCTCCTTTCCTCCCTTAAAGTAAGAGTCCATGTTTCGCACCCATATAATATAACTGATAGAATAATAGTTTTATATATTTTCAGTTTAATGTTTTTTGAAAGGAGTTGAGACGTCAAGAGTCTCTGGAATGCATAATAGAACGCATTTCCAGAATTGAGCCCATGTTTAATTTCTTTGTGCATCTGATTCCTGTTTGTGATTATTGTTCCTAGGTATTTGAATTCAGCCACTTCCTCAAAATTTCCCTCATTTGTCATTAGCTGTCCATTTCCATTATACAATGTATTTCTACATGTGGCCATATATTTTGTTTTATTGATATTTACTTCCAGTCCCAATTTCTTAGTGTTACTCAATAGAGTGTGCCTGCATTGAACACTTTTAAAATTGATTTTACAGCACTGTTGAGGTTATGTAATAAGATCATCATCATCATCAATCATGGATTAAACCCGTGTGGCTTGTTCTGGTCTCATAGATTCTCATTCAAAAAGTTGAATCCATCTCTTTTTCGGTCTACCAACAAATGTTGGTCTCCTTTTGGTTTGTAATTAAGTTTAATTTTAGGTATGCGTTATCTCTCATTCCTTGAACGTGGTCTTTCCAGTTTTTTCAAATTATTTTATTTTATCTAAAAGTTTAAAAATATTTTGTTCATTTCTAATACCTTCACTTCTTCTTTTATCTAGAAGTTTGCAGCCAGTACTCTTTTCAGAAATCTCATTTCAGCTGCTTCTATGATCTTATCTTCTCTTTTAGTTACAACCCAAAATTCGCTACCATACAATAGTAAGGGGACTGTCACTGCTTTATAAAATTTTAGTTTTATTTCCTTTCTTGTCTTTTTGAATACTCTTTTAATTGTGCCACATATATAATTAAATTTATTACGTTTGTTAAAAATATCTTCATTTTTAAAATAGGAGATTTCATAACCCAGGTATTTAAAATGGTTCATTTGTTCAATGGGTTTCCCCTCCAGAATTATTTTAGCTCTCATGGTACCTGACCCCTTATAAGCTAAAATGTTCGTTTTACTTATTCATATTTTGTAATTATAATTGTGTATAATTTTATTTAATTGAAAGAGTGATTTCTGTAGACCATCTTCGGAGCTAGATATTAGAACTTGGTCGTCTGGAGAAAGTAAGATGTCTAGGATCTTATTTCTTATTTTTAAATGTAAGTCAATATTTATCTGCCAATTATATATGATATCGTGAATATAAATATTAAAAAGGGGGGGATGAAAGCGGACATCCCTGTCTAACATTTCTATTTATTGTTGCTGTTATATTATTTTTATTTTTACTCCAGTTTATATCGTTATTTTATTTTTATACATATAGACTTTTATTGCAGATATTAAGTGCTGAGGCACGCCTTTTTGTTTCATTATATTCCACAATTTATTTTTATGAACTTTGTCGAACGCCTTTTCATGCCATAAAAGTTGGTAGATTATAATTATTCATTATGTTCCTTACATGTTTCCTGGTACGGAGACTGTTTAGCTGCCATCTATTATTCTCTAATACCAATAGGTGTGGGAGTTCACCTGAAACAAACATTTAAAAAATCGCTCTAGCGTTCGCAATTTTTGATGTGTCACAACGGTACTCAGTATATAATATTAAAATAATCCGAGGTAGGTATTACCTATCCAAAAAAGCTAAATTCGATTATTATAAATGGGGGGGGGTACCTGAAATCCGAAATAAAAATTTGACTCTAGCAACCGCAATCTATACCACACAATAGATTAATCCCTATGTATCCTAACTAACTATGGTAACTGGCTCTATCGAACTCGTAGGTTCATGGCCGCGCGGACATAAGCTCTCCATACATCCCTATCCTGTGCTAATGTTTTCCAATCATACCATGTATAATATACTTCCCTCAAATCATAGTTAATGTTATTCTCCCACCACATTCTTGGTATACCAACTGGCCGTTTTCCCTCTGGTTTTTCTACAGTAGCTTCCATGCACGTCTTTCATTCCCATTTCGTACCACATGTCCTGCCCGTTGCAGTCAACGAGACTTAACTCTTCTTATTATATCTGGCTTCCTATAAAGACCATGTAATTCATTGTTATGCAGTCTTCTCCATTCACCTGTCTGTTCATCTCTCTTTGGTCCATGAACTTTCCTAAGAACCTTATTCTCAAATACTTGTAATCTTCTTTCCTCCCTTAAAGTAAGAGTCCATGTTTCACACCCATGTAATATAACTGGTAGAATAACAGTTTATATATTTTCAGTTTAACGTTTTTTGAAAGGAGTTGGGACATCAAGAGTTCCTGTAATGCATAATAGCATGCATTTACAGATTTGAGCCTATGTTTAATTTATTTGTACATCTCATTCCTATTTGTGATTATTGTTCCCAGGTATTTGAATTCAGCCACCTCCTCGAAATTCCCCTCATCTGTCATCAGCTGTCTATTTTCACTGCATAATTTATTTCTATGTGTGATCATATATTTAGTTTTATTGATATTTACTTCCAGTCCCAATTTCTTAGTGTTAATTAACAGTGTGTGCGTGTTGGCCTTTAGTATCTCCTCGCTATCGCCCAAAAGTACTACATCATCAGCATAAACTAACAGCTTATTAATATCGTTGAGTTGCAGGCCTTCTTCATCCTCTAAAGATTTGATGACATGTTCTAGTACAAAATTAAATAGTAGAGGAGATAGTGAATCACCTTGTTTCAACCCATTGTGAATTTCAAAAGTATCCGAGAACTGTTTGCCTACCCGCAACCTACTCTTAGTGCCACTTAGACACATTCTTATAAGTCTAACTAACTTTTTGAGAATTCCTAACTCCAGCAGGATACTTTATAACTTCTACCACTTAATTGAATCTTATGACTTTTTGAATCTACATACGTTTGATGTACAGTACCATTGTATTCCCTTTTATTTTTTAAAATCTTCTTTAAACTACATATTTAATTTATTCGAGCGTAGCAGCGCAAGTCGGATATTAGTAGGGCTGAAAAAAAGTATTGGTAACAGGGTAGGCTGCATCGTACTTAGACCGCTATGTTTATAAACTGCAAGTTAACACGCGCTACTCGGGATGTACTTCTAGTAAAGTCCGCTTTGTGTAGGAATGGACTCATCTTTACACAATTTTTGTTTCGGCATTCTGATAACCCCCCCCCCCGAAATACAGAATGGGTTGAAGCAAGGAGATGCACTATCTCCTCTACTATTTAATTTTGTACTAGAGCATGCCATCAAATCTTTAGAGAATGAGGAAGGCCTACAACTCAATGATAGTTTATGCTGATGATGTAGTACTATTGGCCGATAGCGAGGAGATACTAAATGACAACACGCACACACTATTGAGTAACACTAAGAAATTAGGACTGGAAGTAAATATCAATAACACTAAATATATGGTCACACGTAGCAATTCATTATATAATGGAAATGGACAGCTAATGACAAATGAGGGAAACTTTGAGGAAGTGGCTGAATTCAAATACCTAGGAACAATAATCACAAATAGGAATGAGATGCACAAAGAAATCAAACATGGGCTCAATTCTGGAAATGCGTGCTATTATGCATTGCAGAGACTCTTGATGTCCCAACTCCTTTCAAAAAACGTTAAACTGAAAATATATAAAACTATTATTCTACCAGTTATATTATATGGGTGCGAAACATGGACTCTTACTTTAAGGGAGGAAATGAGATTACGAGTATTTGAGAATAAAGTTCTTAGGAACATTTTTTGACCAAAGAGAGATGAACAGACAGGTGAATGGAGAAAACTACATAAGAATGAACTACATGGTCTTTATAGGAAGCCAGATATAATAAGAACAGTTAAGTCTCGTAGACTGCGTTGGGCAGGGCATGTTGCGCGTATGGGGAATGAAAGACGTGCATAGAAGTTTCTTGTAGGAAAGCCAGAGGGAAAACGCCCAGTTGGTAGACCAAGAATGATGTGGTAGAATAACATTAACTATGATTTGAGGGAAGTAGATTATACAGGGAATGATTGGAAAGCATTAGCTGAGGATAGGGATTTATGGAGAACTTATGTCTGTGCGGCCATGAGCCTACGGGTTCGATAGTGCCAGTGAGTAAGTAAGTATTCTGATGAAACCACACGTCACATAAACAGGTCTATCACTGAAGAGAGTCGAACATACACACTCTCCGTTCCGAGCAGGCAGTGGAGACGCTCGACAAAGATACACATTTTGTAAATAATGTGTATAGAAATTAGTTACTATCCTGATACCGCTACTTTTTTTCAGCTCTAGATATTAGCTAAAAATGGATAAGAAATTTTTGGAAATAAGCTCCTCGTTATTGACTATGAACGTTTGAGATTCCATTACTGAAGATGAACGAGGTCCCTAAGTCCGTTGAGAGTGCATTAAGTAGCCGATCCGGAAGACGAAATATTTGTGATTGCAATTCGAGGAGATTGTTAGCTGCAATAATGAGAACAAAGGAGTCAGTTTGCGTGTGACAGGATATAATGGCTGTCTGATAGATGAATCAAGTGCATGGCTCAAGCGATTATTAATGGCGCTCCATAGGCGGTCATGCGGCACCGTTACATCGCTTCTGCATTATCAAGACCACAAGTAATAATATAGTCATCAACACAATGTGATGGGTAACTTTATACTAATCTAAAGAAGTTTCTATCTCATAGCAACTTTTTTAATTTCAATTTTATTTGTGAATGCCACTGCTATGATCTCCGGACATGTACCAGTAGGCTGTGCATGTCTATTGTTGCTGTATTCACATGTCTTGGTCAAATCTGGGGGATTCTACCATCATGCCGCCTACATCAATTAAAAAAAAAATGGGAGGGAATGGAAAAGAAAAAACGGAAAAAGACACGGCTCAACTACACTTCTACTAGCGCTTGATTTTTCAGTTATATTGTTGTAAACTATAGCTCTTCTTGTGTATTTACTAACATTATTTAATAATTTAAACTTTTTCAAACAATTTTTATATTATTACACAATTTTGAAGTATTTATTTAAATATGCAAATCACAATATTGTGATGCTAACTGCTATTTTCTTCACAGAGTATATTACTTAGTCTATGATTTTTTTATCGCTGTTTTGGGTTATCGCTGGTTGGATCAGCGTTAGGGAGTGATAAGTAAGTGAACACCCATTTTTAATAAATGTTTGGTAATTTTAATATTATTAATATATTTTTAACATAGATTTGGGTATTTATTGTAAATATTGGTCATTTAAATTTCATAGCGACGGATAGTAATCGAGGATGATAATCGATATGTGGTTCGATTTTGGGTTATCTCTGGCTTTATAAACTCTGGCGCATGCGCACTGTTGTTCTAGTTTAAGTGCAGTTTTTCCAAACATACAATTTGAAAATATTTCACGCTAGTTTAAGTGCAGTTTTTCCAAACATACAATTTATTGTTGCAGTATATGAATGGGCCTAATTGCCTGAGAGAAGTAGATATTTTTGGGTATTTATTGCAAATATTGGTCATTTAAATTTCATAGCGACGGATAGTAATCGAGGATGATAATCGATATGTGGTTCGATTGTGGGTTATCTTTGGCTTTATAAACTCTGGCGCATGCGCACTGTTGTTCTAGTTTAAGTGCAGTTTTTCCAAACATACAACTTGAAAATATTTCACGCTAGTTTAAGTGCAGTTTTTCCAAACATACAATTTATTGTTGCAGTGTATGAATGGGCCTAATTGCCTGAGAGAAGTAGATATTTTGCACCATAGTGCGTTTTGTTGTACTTACCAGCAATGGCGACCATTATTGAAAGTTCAACTTTCTACAATTTGGGATTGCCAACATAAATAACTATACTGTAATGTTACATTTACATCCACGTAGGGGAAATAAAACCACTGCCCTCTATGTATGCTACGTACAGTGTATAAACAGAAAATATCCAAAAGGTAGTGTTAATATACATGATATGAAACAAATCACTGCATTTTAAATGAACTGGACTTTATTTGAAACAATACAAAACAATAAATACGTACTTGCGGCCATGTTATCAATAATTGTTCTCAAGACCTCCTGTTGTTTCAACTAATAAACATTGCCCACACTGTTAACGTTAGTCAATTGTTTTTAATGAACGCAAATATTTCCAACAAAGATGTTATTATTTTACTATTATTTATTATTTTGAAAACACCATCGCGCAAAAAAAAATAATGTCAACGCACGTTTGTGAAGTGTTTTACAGAATCTCGGTTTTTAAACATTTTTCGTCGATTCTGTAAAAACCACTTCCCATCCTCGCATCGTAATATACTATTATATATAATCGGTCGCGGTGGACTAGTGGTTGTGCTCCTTGCTTTTGGTTCCGAGGGTCGCGGGTTCAAACCCGGTCGAGATCGATGGATTTTATTTTAGGATGGAAAAATCCAAGGAGCAAGTTTTCCGGGAAGGTCTTTAAGCCGTGGATGCCGTGGATCCCGAGTGTGAAGATTTACAGGATCGTAAAAGATCCTTAAGCCTAAATAAATGACCTAATAATGGCTATTTTCATTATCATTTTACTCTGAGGAGGAATAAACGATATCCCAATAGGAATAGATATATCACTAAAATAATTCTGATAATATGTACATTTAACTATCTTCAGTCCACCGCTGTGGTCTCGAGGTAGCGTGCTGCCTTGTCACGCAGCGGGACCGGATTCGATCCCCGGTCGGGGCAGTTTTTCTGGGTGAGGTTTTTGTCGGGGTTTTTCCTCACCTGTAAGACAAATATCAGGAAAACTTTAAGGCCCAAACGGTCCCCGAAATCATATGGTTATCATCACCATCATCATCCTTCACCGGTGTGGAAAAGCAACGGGAAGCTACGACACCTACAATTCCCTAGTAAAGCTGCAAGCATAGCATGAGAATGCTATGATTGCAGTGAACGACCTGCCATCGGGCAGAATTACTATGGATGGAACTATCTTCACCCTAAAAATAAAACAAATTTCTTTTAATATTGAGTTATTGCTTCTATTTACTTTGATGTCAAAATATTTTATATGAACTGGATGATTTGTATAGAATTGTGTGATAAGGAAATGGCGTTGCTACACATTTTATTAATATTTGCTGATCAAATTGATCGATCTATCTCTCCAACCATCCACTCTTCGTCTATCTGTAGATTCCTCGCTGTAAAATTTACACTATTTTCCATTTTAATTCTTATGCGATCGAATGTTCACACTCAAAATCATATTTAGAATACTTTTAGCTTGTATTCCCTTAATGTATTATTATTATTATTATCATTATCATTATTATTATTATTATTATTATTATTATTATTATTATTATTATTAGTAATAGTAGTAGTATAATTTTATTAGGGTTAAAATACACAACAAAAAATAATTATTTGCAAATGGATCACAAGGGCAGCAAGCCGTAGGAGCTCTTTGACAGTCCGTATCGATACATCAATGTCTAACAAAATATAAAACAATATAATAGATAACATTAGAATTACATGCAAAATAAAACACTTATTGTTTAATGAAAAAGGCCATATTTCACTCCCACTGCCTCCTGGATACCTAGGTATCATATATGATACGTTTGGCGTTTATTTTTTTTTATCACTTCGGGAATAACTCTATCGGTGGTATCATTCTCGATACCAGAGTACCAGTTAAAATGCAGACGATGAAACATTGTTTTTGAAACGCCTCCATATTGGAATAACTTGATGAAGATTCATAATTTAGTTGAGGACGACTGTCCTACCAGGTACCAATTCTATAACTGACATCATATTCGATACCGTCTGAGATTCATACTTTTTTAAAACTTGCTTGACACAAATGTATATGAGTGGTTCAGAGCAAAAGTGGACCAAGTCTTATGAGAAAAAAATTGTATAAGGTTAAATTAATGCATTTAATTGCATATGAAGAATTAAACATTAATTTTTTACAGCGAAAAAGATCAAATACAATATTTTGTTCACCATTGCTCTGAAGAATTTTGAACTCAAATTCACATAAAACTAAGATTTTACATTTTTGAACTAGGTCCACTTTTGATCTGAATCCCTCATATAAGATACCGGTACCTTAAATAAAACGCCCATGAATGCCCCCCCCCTAATTTTTTTGTTTCTTAAAGATTTGTTACTTTGACTTTTGCGAACTCATTAAACATGAAAATAAAATTATAATTGATAAAATCTCAATTCGGGACCCCCTTAAAAGCCAGCCAAAATTAAAAAAAAAAAAAAATCCCCTAGAAACGTATTAAGCATAAAAGTGAGTATATCTTCTTCTACGACTTCAGGTTAGGCTATAAGCCTCTGCCGACTCAAAGCATATCCCTCCATCTGGTCATGTGGCCTCCAACAGTACGTTTACCTCTTGGAATATGTTGCAAAGCCTGTTTTGATAGACGAGATGTCTCCATTCTATTTATATGTTGAAACCACTTTAATTTGTTGTCTGCCAATTTATTTGTTAATTCATATATTTGTAATTGTTCTCTGATTTATAGGCACCATCTTTACGCCGACGACCTACAGATTTACACACACTTTAGGCCTGACGAAATTAATGAATATATTGACAAAGTAAACACTGACCTCAGGCATATATCTTTATGGTCCAGACAATATGGGCTGAAACTAAATGTAAACATATACCGACGTCGTTAAAAACTTGGAATTTTACCTAGATTCTAATTTAAAATGGCATGAGCAAGTAAACAAACATCTAAAAGGATTTTCTCCATAATGCATTCCCTAAAGCGACTTAAACATTTTCTTCCTACAACTCTTAAAAGAATTTTAATCCAAACTTTAGTGATGCCGCATTTTGACTACTGTGACGTTCTACTAACTGACATAAGTGACGGATTGTCGGACAAACTGCAGCGTGTCCATAATATGTGTATCAGATTCATATTTAATATTCGAAAATACGATCACATTTCTCCATTATTCCACGAATTGTCATGGCTACATCTAAAAGAGAGAAGAAAATCGCACTGTCTAATTCTCCTATTTAAGATCCTACATACCTCGATTCCCAATTATTTATCATCCCGTTTCCAGTATCTATCCTCAAACCATAACTTAAACACAAGATCACAACATAGTCTCTCACTTAATATACCGCAACATAGGACATCACATCACTCCATGTCATATACCATCTCCACTTCTCGCAACTGGAATTCCCTACCACAAGAAATAAGGGGCTGCCGGACATTGGCATCTTTTAAAAGAAATCTAAATTTATATTTGCTCTAAACTCGACTTCATTATTATCCAGTGTAAGATATATATATATTAATTGGTGTTTCCCGTATAATGTATCATATTTATATTATTATTATTATTATTATTATTATTATTATTATTATTATTATCGTATCATTATTGTTATTACCCTATAAAATGTTGTTTGTACATGACATTTACATTGCTACATTTATTGTATCTTTAACTGTTTATAATTAGTATAGTGTATATCTATATTTGTCGAATATTTATTTGTATTTGTGCTGGTTGAGTGGAAGAGAGGGCCTTATGGCCTTAACTCTGCCAGAATAAATAAAGATTATTATTATTATTATTATTATTATTATTATTATTATTATTATTGCGGATATGATCTCTTAAAGTGTGCGTCTGCTATCCTTCTTAAGAAACGCATTTCTGCCGTTGTGAGTATACTGTATATCTTGTTAAACATTTCTTCGAAACGAAGGACGAAAGAGTATCAGAGAAAGATAGTTTTATAAATTTTGATCATTAGATTTTTACCAAAACTGAGAAGACAGGAGACCTCGAAATTAACTATAACATACATTTCCTGACCGAAGCTATTTTAATAAATAGAGGTGTAAGACAAGGGTGTAGTTTATCACCTACCCTTTTTAATCTATATATTAATGACATCCAAAATTGGAAAAGTATTGTTAATATAGATATAAGGATTGACCGTTTTAAAATATTAAACATTTTAATGTATGCTGACGACGTGGTTATTATTTAAGAAAATGAAAATAATTTGCAGTACTCTTTACATCAATTAAATCAGTTATCCCAAGAATATAATTTCAAAATATCAACAAAAAAAATAATGGCATTTTGGGAAAACGATCATATAAGATCAAAAATCGTAATAGACAAAAAACCTCTGGAACAAGTAACAAATTTTAATTATTTGGGTTGTAATTTTACTATAAACACAAAAACTGAAAGAGACATACATATGAAACTGTCGAAATTTCAAATGATATGCGGAACTATACATAAAACATTAAAGAATAAAACAAGAAGAGATACTAGATTGAAGTTTTATAAAACATTAGCAGTTCCTACATTACTTTATGGGAGCGAAACTTGGGTAATGACCAAAAAATTGCAAAGTAGAATACAAAGTGCAGGAATGAGCTTCCTTAGAAGAACAAAAGGCTGCACAAGATTGGATCGGATAAGGAATGAAGATATAATAACAGAGTTAAATATATATTAATTGGATGAGAATATCAGTGAATGTAGAGAGAAATGGTTTACACATGTGGAAAGAATGAATGTATCAAGATTACCAAGAGCAGCATTCAACTACAAGCCAAGAGGTTCAAGGAATGTAGGAAGGCCAGTGAAAAGATGGACAGAACAACTGTGAGGCGGAACAGGCAATTTGCCTAGCCCGTGAAGTGAAGAAGAAGAAGATAAATTTCCTGTTTGAAGTCCGTATTTAATGTATTAATTTATAATATTTTGATCTATTAATATCATTCTATTAAATATTAAAATGTTTCACATTATCATAAGTGCTATCAGAAATTAAATACATTATGGTGTGAAATTATCGATTTCTGTAGCGCAATGTAGGTCAGAATAGATATGGCGAATAACATATTTTACAATCAATTATAATGCATTGTCGCAGAGACTCATGGGAGTTACGTACAGGCATAAATCACAGGTGAATGTATTATTTAGAGAACAATAAATTTCATTTTATTCAATACTCCACATACTTTGCTTACGGCTTTGAAAACGTAAGAGAATTTTCCAATAGGTGAAGTACAGTAAATTTCTCGACATCTGCTGCAGCACAAATTCAGCGATATGGGATGACATGTTATCGGAATGTTGGTACATGAGTAATCATAGGAAAAACAACTGAATCATAATGCGCAAGTTTTCGAAGTACACGTCAAACATTTATATTGAAATTGTATATACACGACGTCAAATTGCGATAGCATGTTCGATTGGAAATTACAAAAACTTCTAAATGCCTACGAATATATTTGTCACGGAAAGTTTGCACTCCACCACAATATGTGTTTATTATATCACTGTACACCGTTCCACATTCAAACCTCCCACATTTTAATTAATCATAACTGTCAAAGTATGCGGAATTATGAAATGAGGTTGGTATTAAAAGAAAGAGAAACTCAAAGAATTTTTGTTTTCATTGTTGTAGTTAATTCATCTGTCGCATGTTGGACAATAATGACATAAAACAAAATGACGACTCCTCAGCAACGAGCACGAACTGTTTTCTGGTATGCAGAGACGAAGTCAATAATTACAGTGCAAAGAGATTACTGGAGAGAATATGGAGGAAATGCACCTGATATGAAGACCATTAAGGCATGGCTTGAGAAATTTCTGGCAGCTGGAAACGTTAAAAAAGAGGTGCTCGTACACGTGTTTCAGAAGAAAAGATTGAAGAAATTAGAGCAGGATTTCAGAGAAGTCCACAAAAATAAATTTTCCAAGCTTCGCAGCAGTTCAATATACATTTTGGACAGAACATGGCACGAAATCAAATACAGACTTGATATTGTTCGTGCTACTAATGGTGCACATATAGAAGTATTTTAGTGTGTGGGAACGTATGACAATGACAATTCTTTGAGTTTCTGTTTCGTTTAATACCGGCCTCATTCCATAATTCCGCATACTTTATTGGTTATGATTATTTAAAATGTGGGAGGTTTGTATGGGACACCCTGTATACTCTTATATTATATCTCCATCTCCAAAGTTATAGGAAGCTGTATTACATGTTTTTAGCGAATTCTGAAGGAATCAAGCTGTTGAGGTTGTGCAGTTAAAAACCACGCTGACTGCTACCATTTATGCAGTTAAAACCACGCTGACTGCTACCAATTTTGTGCAGTATTACCACGCTCTGCAAACCAATTTTGCACCGCGTTGGTCCTGGATCAAACCTTTGTTGTTGATAAATATTTTGAATAGAAAACATAGATTGCTCAAATTAAAATATCTTTGCCCGGGCCCATAAAAGGCAAAGATTAATTCAACTTTCCTTAATAAATTTTCAAACACGTGATGTGCAGTAAGCTACAGGCTATAATCGTTGAAGCTTTAAGGAAAGAGGAACTCACACACGCTTGAGTATGCTTTGGAATTTTACTTTCATATCAGCTGACATAAGCTAGCTACTAAATAAATAGGCAAAAAGTAAATAAAATATACAACTAAAGATTTAATGCGAGTCAAAAAGTATAGTTAGATATAACATGAACATAAATGAATAAATAATTAATTTAACAAAGAAAAGAATACTATGATTGATCATCTACACAAAAAATAATATAAACAAACATACATACTTTTACATTCATACTAGTCCAGCCTCGGGTTGGGGTATACAGTCCTTGCGGCCCCACCCTGGCCTACAGGACTAATAAACCAAACTAGCTCTTCTGAGCTACACTGACCAGACTCCGACGATCACTCAACAGGTGATGATGCGATGTTACAAAACACAGCTATTTATGAGAGTTCACAAGGAGAGGGGAGAATGCGCGATAGCCCACAGCGCTATTAAGAAGGGAAGGGGTAGATAGGGGAGCATTTGGCATTGTTTACAAAGATCGCACACGAAATAAAGATGCGATGACGTATAGGTTGCGCAGCATGACGTAATCTCTGTATCGAAATGTTGATTTCTGTACAAGGTTGTTCCCATAAAAATGTTTTTTGAAAAAAAAAATCTTCCCATCGTCATCATTGAGACTCGGAAGTTGAGGAACAATCCTTTTTTCTTTTTATCCCTGAAGACGAGCCCCAACTTCATCATCATCATCACCCGTGCAAGTATTAGGCCGTGTGACCTGTTACGGTCTCAAAGAGGAATTTTCCATCCAGCGCTTTTTTGGACGTCCCAGCGATTTTTTGCCTTGGGAGCAGTAGACCAACTTAATATATATATATATATATATAATGTCCACCGCTGTGGTATCGAGGTAGCGTGCTGCTGGGTGAGGTTTTTATCGGGGTTTTTCCTCACCCGTAAGACAAATGTCAGGAAACTTTAAGGCTCAAACGGTCCCCGAAATCATATGGCCATCACCATCATCCTTATCATTATCATCATCATCATCCTTCACCGATGTGGAAAGCAACGGGAAGCTAGCACACCTACAATTTCCTAGTAAAGCTGCAACCATAGCATAAAAATGCAAGGACCTGCCTTTGGGCAGAATTACTATGGATGGATATTTGTGTCTAATGAGAAATAAAATTATTATTAACTGCTTCTCACAATATTTTTTTTTCTCCCGATATAAGAATTAGTGATAGAGGAGTAATAGACGCAGATACACTGTTTTTCATCGAAGTACGAGTTCCTGTTTCCTAATAGTTGTAATAAAAAATCACTATGTTATTAATATTCTGCGGAACATGATGAAACATTTTTCTGTTAATTCCAAATTATGCATTCCATTTACGTATTACAAAGTTAAATTATCAGACACTCAACTCATGGTTGATAAATGAAAAGTAAACAATCTACATTTTTTTAGATATGTATAATGCTGAAGGGATTGTAAAACTTGGTAAATATTGTATATACAATGTTTTACTACAGTGATGTAAAATTATTTTTCTTACTTTTTTTTAAGGAATAACTTGGATCCGATTTGTTTGTACTCATTCAGTATCGTAGTCCGGGCCATCTTCGTCATCAGAAATTGTCAGAACATTTGAAACATGAGATTTAAGTTCCTCATCAACACAAAACAAACTGCGTCGGACGGTCATATTTGTTAGTTACAATGTTTTTACCTCCAAACAGCTGTCACTTAATAAACATATCTAAATACCGACATTATTCTTTAAAAAATCTTAGAGATATTTAAAAAACTTGTAAAATCAGCAGCGGGCCCGGGTTCGATTCTCGGTCGGGACAGGCTTCCTGGCTGATTTTTTCCGGGGTTTTATCTCTCCTGTAAAACAAATGTCAGGTAGCTCCAAGGCCCAAAAAGTCCCCGAACATCATCTGGCCATCACCATCATCCTTATCATTATCATCCCCGGTGTGGAAAGCAACGGGAAGCTTCCACATTTACCGTTAAAACTGCAAAGCATAGCATGAAAATGCTATGATTGCATTGAAGGATCTCCCCTAGAACAGAACACTATAGAATAGAATATGAATTTATCATAGAATAAAATTTGTATAAATAGTAAAATACACACTTGTAAAAATTGCAGGGCTTTAATTTTGATCCGCAGATAGAAATGGAAAATAGAAATAGATTTATTTAGTCTGGTGGAGTTAAGGCCCTGCGGCCTTCTCTTCCACTCACCAGGATAAACATATGTTACATATAAATAGAAAAAATTACAATAATAGTACATACTAAACAATTAATTATCTGTAAAATTGAATAATAATGAAAATAATGTCTATTAATTATTATTATTATTATTATTATTATTATTATTATTATTATTATTAATACAATAGCATTAAATACAATTAAAATTAAATTAATGATAGAATGAATACAGAAGGGAATAACAGCTCGAATCTACTATACGTAAAAAGAAAAGAAAGAAAAAAACACAAAGTAATAAACTCTGATGAATTAATCTGTCGCTTATTATACAAGTCATTAGATAAATATATTAAAACTATTTTTATTAAATAATGAAAAAACAAATTATTAATTTTTAAAAAGTAATATTAGTGAGTTGTTTCTGTTAATAATTTTATCATATTTCATAAGATTTAGTTAGGCCTAAACAAATACAAAATGGTAACATTTCATAAGTATTTGATTGAACTTGCAATGACTCTCTCTCTCTCTATCTATCTCTGTCTCTCTCTCTATCTCTGTCTCTCTCTCTATCTCTGTCTCTCTCTCTCTCTTTCACACACACACACACACACACACACACACACACACACACACACACACACACACACCACACACACACACACACACACACACACACACACACACACACACACACACACACACACACACACATATTTACATATAAAAATGAGTGTGAGCCTGTTTGTCTGTCTGTCCTTTACGGACTCAAAACTACTTAACCGATTTGATTAGGTTTCCCCCCCATCATTTAGAGAATTTTTCTGGGACGATTAACGTATATAATGTATTACCCTAAGTACTAAGAGGCATCGATACACTAAAAAGTAGCTTTCGGACGCTTAAATGGCTTATGCAGCCTAAACCATAACAAATATACCAAATTAATGTACACAGAATTGAATATCTAAAAGAAAAAAACACAAAATGTCCTCCTCGTCTTTGTCTTTCAACTCATTGATACCAAGAAGATCGGGATAAGTAGATATCCGAGCAACGCCTGGTAATCAACACGGGATATCTAAAAATAATTACAATGTGAATTTATAATTATTTTTCTTTTTACTTATTCAACTAAACATGTAGTACATTTAATACATTAAATCATTTAGGAGTAGCAGCGCACGCCGGGCATTGGCATATATATATATATATATATATATATATATATATATGTGTGTGTGTGTGTGTGTGTGTGTGTACGAGTATATAAAAAAAGAGAATGGCAGAGACAGCTTCTCAAGAAGAATACTATAATGGGTGTCACTTGGTAGATGAAGAGGGCGGCCAAAATAACGTGGGTTGACGGTGTTTTGACCAGCATGCGGGAAAAAGGATTGAACGATGTAGATTGGAATAACAGAGAGATGTGGAAGAGAATGACAATAGATTAATTGGGCCCAGGAAGATGTTGTGAAACATTGTGGAACCTGCTAATATATTTACAGGTATGAATATGGGATGAAATGAACTTCTGCGCCCTATATGTAACCAAGAACCAAGTGGCAGAATAACATTAACCCTGATTTGAGTGAGGTAACGATGGAAGTATTAGCTCAGGTTAGGGAAGTAGGGACTCAGTCTGAATAAAGAACTAGGGATTACATTTTTATTGTATATCTCGCTTAACTTGGCAAAGAGAGAGATGGAGATATAAGCGTAGATCCTTGACCGCTTTCGTCCAGTTACAAAAGAAAGAACCCACCCTGTTGTCAGTTTTCGTCTTCCACCTTTCCCCTATTAACATCTGGTGAAGAAACACCGACTGAGAGCTGTGCCGGCGGTAGCATTGCTGCCGATAAGGTTACCCATCCCGGACTGGTCGAAGGTGATAAGCCAGACGAAAAAAGTACCTTGGTCGAAAGAGTGACGATCACTCACCGTAAAAATACAACCGCCAAAAAATGTGGACATGGGTTCAACTGGGGTAAAATTTTCCGGAGGTCAAATAATCCCCCATTCGGTTCTCCGGGCGGGGACTACTTCAGGGAACCCATGCCAAACCATTAAATCTTTAGAGAATGAGGAAGGCTTATGCTGATGATGTAGTTCTATTGGCCGATAGCGAGGAGATACTAAAGGACAACACGCACACACTATTGAGTAACACTAAGAAATTAGGACTGGAAGTAAATACCAATGAAATTAAATATATGGTCACACGTAGAAATTCATTATATAATTGAAATGGACAGCTAATGACAATTGAGGAAAATTTTGAGGAAGTAGCTGAATTCAAATACCTAGGAACAATAATCACAAAAAGGAATGAGATGCACAAAGAAATTAAACATAGGCTCAATTCTGGAAATGCGTGTTATTATGCATTGCAAAGACTCGATGTCGCAACTCCTTTCAAAAAACGTTAAACTGAAAATTTATAAAACTATTATTCTACCAGTTATATTATATGGGCGCGAAACATGGACTCTTACTTTAAGGGAGGAAAGGAGATTACAAGTATTTGAGAATAAAGTACTTAGGAAAATTTTTGGACCAAAGAGAGATGAACAGACAGGTGAATGGAGAAGACTACATAACAATGAACTACATGGTCTTTATAGGAAGCCAGATATAATAAGAACAGTTAAGTCTCGTAGACTGCGATGAGCAGGACTTGTTGCACGTATGGGAAATGAAAGACTTGCATGGAAGCTTCTTGTAGGAAAGCCAGAGGGAAAACGACCAGTTGGTAGACCAAGAATGAGGTGGGAGAACGACATTAACTATGATTTGAGGGAAGTGGATTATACAGGGAATGATTGGAAAGCATTAGCTCAGGATAGGAATGTATGGAGAGCTTATGTCCGCGCGGCCATGAACTTACGGTTTCGATAGTGCTAGTGAGTAAGTAAGTAAGAAGAAACACGCAAACACTGGTGCGAGTGAGAGAGTTGAGTACAGCTGTCATTTCCTACAAATTTCTTGCAAAGTTAAACCAGACGAACAATAACTCTCTGTGATACACTAACCATTTCTTTTTATTGAAGGTACCGTAAAACTCAAAGGTCGTTATTATTTAAAAAAGAATAAATACCTTACTTACATCCGTTTTATTTATATTTAATGTTATAACATACTGTATATATATAGTTGTTGCGTCTGTAAACAATAAATAATATATTTTTATCAACACCCATATTGATTATTCATATCAATGTTGTATTTGAAATTCTCCTATTTCACAGTCGTTTCTTGTAAATGTGCTAATATAAGTTTTCTTGGTTTTGAAAGTTGGGAGCTTCGTAACAGCTCCAAAAACAAGTGAAGTTTCAATTCTATGACCTGAAACAATAAACGCCTTCATGACATTTTTCTGGCGCCCTGCTTTGTCTTGCCCCGTTAGCACAATAAGAAAAAATAATGAAAATCTGGACTTGAAGAAGGCGCCGAAGAGGTCATTGCAAAGTGAATGTCTTCTGAATGCTAAACTGTCTATTTTATTTTAGTGTCACTATCGATAGCTTTCTAGACATATTTGCAATCCAATTTTTTTTTTCAAAAATTTAAATTCCTAAAATACCGAAACCAATAAACTTTCTTCTGAATCCACTTTTTACAATATAGTTTTCCTAAACACTTCATTTCCCATATTTTTTATGTTCCAAAATATTTAATTACCAAAAACCTTCTTTTCCTATCTGATTTTTCTCATGTCCCAACATAACCTAACATAATTGTATATACTTTTTATGAGCAAACAATATGGACATTGAATGTATGATAAATCAGTTAAAAAAAGGGCACATGATTAAAGAAATTCAGAGACCATATATATATATATATATATATATATATATATATATATAAAGACTAATTATAAGTTTCAAAATTTATCATAAGTAATGCCACGAGTGATTTCCAAATTATCGATAAAATCAAGAATCACGAAGTGAGGAGTGAATTTATCTAAATAATTTGGAAATGAAGAGTGGCATTTGTTAGGACTATTAAATGAATGAAATTAAGCTGTTTACTCACAAATTATTATTTAACTATAGTTATTTTAAAATATTTATATATTTATGCAAACGGCGATGTTTGAAAACAAATGAGAAACGATTGGCACGCTTCATTTGCTTCTTTTGTTCATCACTGCAACGAGATCATAATATTATTTATTGCCAAAGGATCGCAATATTGTAAGAATGCATCCTAATGGAGAACTTTACAACCAACATTATAATTATTAATTAATTTCTGATGTCCTATGATGTAAATGTGTCAATTATATTTTTCTGCAACGTCATTTCCTGGAAAATAATTCGTCCAACAAAGTGCAAGCAGTGGTTTCTTTTTTTTTTTGTGGTATACATCAATTGCTACAAATATATTTTATATTATCTCCCGCATGCGCTATCTGCTGACATTCATGCACTATATATACAATCTGGTAGCCGTATTTCCTGGAGAGCCAGTCACTGCAAAATAATGCTATGGCCTATTCAGAATGTTAAAAAGAAGCAGCTTTCTTTAACATGATAAACTTTAGTTGATAAATCTGAGGCGAAACCCAACTGTGATTGGTTGTAAATAAAAAATCATTGAAATGTGATTGGTCATTGACTCCCATTTGGGGCATGAGTTAAATAGTCTTTCTAAATTCATTGATTATATTATTTATGATATACCATCTACCGTCCTTTGGATATCCTCTATGAAGCATGAGATTTTGGACCTTTCTCTCACTTTATATACAACACAAGATAGCTGTGATTGGTTTTAAAATAATGTTGCTTAATTGTGTTTGATGTTCATATTTTTACTTCATTTTAACTGTTAACATTAGGTGGAAGCACTGCATAAATCGTAATAACTAAATACACAATTATTGTATCATAAATGTTCAATGGTCATCAAATTTACTCTTTTTCTTAATAAAAAAATTAAATAATTTTGCAAATTGACAACTAATGTAAAAACAACAACATTTCAATTCTCCAAATAAGTTTTAGGCTTACATTAAAATTCAAATTTCGACCCTATAATAACTTTTGCTTTCAAAATTTATTTTATGCTTAAAATCCATTAAACAGAAAAATATTTCCCCTCCCAAAATTCCACTTTAGGACTGAAGAGGTTGCAATATTTCAGAAAATTTCACCTTTAGTTATTTTTTGTTCTTGAAATGTGATTGTTGGGAGCATAATGCTATGGAAAATTTATGAAACTGGGTTTTTTATCTTTAGAAATTTAGATTCTTGGGAAAAATTGTATTGGGAATATAATTTCAAAAAAGTCTCCCAACGCTAGCGATGCCCAATACGTTAATTTAGATAAAATATATTGAATATTGATTACTTTAAATTTACAGAATAAACATTTGAAAGACAATTAACATTTATTAAAACAAATATAAATATACACTTTGTAAGAATAGGTTATACACTTTTTTGCGAAGTTACTATCATCGCAATGAAGAAAAAGCTAAATTCTGTATTCTTGTCTTGCATTCAGTTTTGTTATGAATAGAAGCAAAGATTGTACTTGGTGTTTGAAAAGCATGTCCCCCGGAAGTCATTGCAATGCTAAACAAGATATTGTGGTGGCCAAAACAAAATGCTATTGCACTTGAATCAGAGACGTGCGCTGAGTAACAAAACCAAGAATCAGACAAATATAAGAGTTCCATAATATAAACATGAATCTCCACGTTTCTCAACCTCTTTAATTCTACTTATTTTAGCATAAAAATGTAACTTTTACAACTTTGGGAAATACGCTAAATGTAGTATGTATCATGTACACAGCTCTTCAGATTTTGTGGTCTTTTAAATAGATATCCTATGAACTGATTACGGTTATATAAGGCAACCAAATCATGCATACTTCTGTTCATTTTTCGAGTCGGAACATATCAACCAAATTTATAATAAAAAATAATAATATTGGGGCTTAATAATACTTTTATTTATATACAGATTTTTTAATGTTTATACATCTTCCTGTCCCTAAAGTTTTATTTTTCTCCTCCACTGGTCTCTATTCATTCCACTCCACATCATCCAGTCCTCTTGTTCTCATTCCAGCTCTTATTTGTGGCATCCACGAGTTTCGAGGTCTTCCTTTCCTTCTTCTTGCACGTGGAGACAATTCCAGTGTTTTCCTGGGTAACCTTTCTTCTTGCATTCGTCGTCTCGTGACGTGCCCATACCAATGTAATTGCTTATATCTTATATAATCTACTATTGAATATCTAATATTCATTTTTTCTCGTATGACAATATTTCTTCCCCCCCCTCTAATTTTGAACACCTTGCTGCTGTCCGCAAGAAATCCATTTCCATCGACATAAGTTTTTGTTGAATTTCAAAACTTCAGCTCCATATGTATAGTAGGCCTACTTCTCACTATTGAATTATATATTTGTAACTTATAAAGTGATCCCACAACAGGCCTCAGGAGGCCCTTGGGGTAGTGTGAGGTTAAGGCTCCCACTTTTTCTAGACAATCGGCACTTTGATGTCAGCCGGGTTGTCAGCCCTGCTTGACGGCCGCCTTTACCCCAGAACAAGCGTCTGGTACTCATTTCAGTTAGAGGCTGAGTCGACCCCAGGGCCATAGTGCCGCCAGAGGGTTTGGGTCAGTTTAAAAATCCTGACCCCAACGGGACTTGAACCCTCGACCCTCCGGCTTGTAGCTCAGTGCCTTAACCACTACGCTACGGCGTGCCCCCGAATTATATATCTATCCATAGTAATTCTACACGAAGGCAGGTCCTTCACTGCAATCATAACATTTTCATGCTATGCCTGGAGCTTTACTAGGGAATTGTAGGTGTTGTGGCTTCCCGTTGCTTTCCACACCGGTGAAGGATGATGATGATAATGATAAGGATGATGTTGATGGCCATATGATTTCGGGGACCGTTTGGGCATTAAAGGTTTCCTGACATTTGTCTTACAGGCGAGGAAAAACCCCGATAAAAATCTCACCCAGAAAAACTGCCCTTACCGGGGATCGAACCCGGGCCCGATGCGTGTCAAGGCAGTACGCTACCTCGAGACCACAGCGGTGGACGAATTATATATGATTAACAAATTTTTTCTGGTTATATGTCTTTTCCATAAGGCTCCATTCATCATTGCTATTATTGCTGTATCTTTATTTGTTCTGTTCTTAATATCACTTTCTTGTTTATCCTCTTTATCTGCTTTTACTCATAGATACTCAAATTCTTCACATCTTCTAATATACCCCCTTTGCTCTTCTAATATTATATCATCGGTTTCGGCTCCACATCCCATATAAAATACTTTTTCCAAATTTATTTTCAAACCCCATTTATCATATTCGTCCAATACTTTTCTGAACATAAACACCATGTCTTCATATTCTTCAGCAATTAGTATCTCGTCATCTGCAAATGACAGTGTATACTGTATATTGTTTCTGTTGATCTATCCCCAATTGGTACTCCCATTCCTGAAAATTTGTTGCTCTAGTTTGACAGTGCTTTATGTATAAATATCTTAAATAACGTGGGTGATATGCTACAAACTTGACGAAAATAATAATAATAATAATAATAATAATAATAATAATAATAATAATAATAATAATAATAATAATAATAATAATAATAATAATAATAATAATAATAATAATAATACAAAAGAAAAGAAAGTTAAAGAAAGAGGGAAAGTTTGAGGAAGTAGCTGAATTCAAATACTTAGCAATTCTCTTAGTTTATAAAATTCCTACACGATAGACATTTATATACTTAAAAAAAATGTATAATTAAGATTAATTATTAATGAGGTTTGATTTAGGGAGTATTAGTTCTAGCGTTTGATGATTAATTCGTAGAAAATAGTTGTTCTCGGCAAGAGACAGTATAGGATAAGGGAGTGTATAAAATCTGGTGCGATTAGCTTAGTCCGTCAAGTTTGTGACGTGAAGTTTTTAATAAGTTAAGTCAGAACTCATAAGTATCGGGTTGCTGACAGCTGCCAGCACTTCTACAGCTGGATTTAGTTCAACTAATAACCACGAAAACTTGAAGAATAAAGGAGAAAATATGATGAGGGTGAGAGAATGAAAATATTTTAAAAACTACTTTGGGTCTTGGTAAATCTGTTAAAACTCTCTCTAAAAAGAATGAGATTAAATATATTTGACACAAAGAAGATATGAAACAGACATCTACTAACAGAAGTTCACATTCTTTATATTATATATATATATTGACTTTCATTGTAAATGCCAACATTTAATTGCAACACCTCGGTTCATTAACACCGTAATTCAAATCTGGATGTGAACTACCTGTTAAATTTTGTTCAGGGGTACAATCACATGAAAAAGTGTAACTAATGAAGTCAGGCGTAACTTTGCAAAAATTCATAACATCTTTATATATCTTAATATATACAAATTTTTCGTGTCACGTTGTTTGTCCGCGATGGAATCCTAAACTACTGAAACGATTTTAATAAAATTTTGCACACTGTGAGCAGTTTGATCCAACTTGAGACTTAGGGTAGTTTATAACTAAATTTATAGTCGCATTTTTTATTGCAAATTATTTGTTTATTATTTAACAAAGAGTTATAATTATCTGTGAGTTCCATACGATTCTAACAGATGGCGCTGTAATTATCTGTGAGTTCCATACGAGTCTAACGTGGTGTACGGTAATTTGGTAAGGTAATTGGTTTATTATTTAACAAAGAGAGATCCAGATGGCTGTGCTTTTAACCGCGAATTTCAACTGAATTACAAATATTGATTATTTCATAATTTAAGTGTGTTCAGTGTTTATTTTAGTTTCAATATTATTAATTTCGTGTGTAAGTATTAGTTTTAAGTAATGTGGCTGAAAGACAGCAACTTAATATATATTTTTAACGTATACCTTAGCCACAGCAACGCATGGCCGGGACTTCTAGTATATATATATATATATATACACGCACACAGGGTGTCCCATTCAAATCTCCCACATTTTAATTAATCATAACTAACAAAGTATGCGGAATTATGAAATGAGGCCGGTATTAAATGAAACAGAAACTCAAAGAATTTCATTGCCACACACTAAAACACCTCTATACGCGCACCATTAGAAGCATGAACAATATCAAGTCTGTATTCGATTTATGCCACGTTCTGTCCAACATGTCCATTGGTACTGTTGAAATTGTGTCAAGGATACGGATTCGTAAATCATGAAGATCTTGTACTGGAGTAGCAAACACACAGACTTTTACATACCCCCAGAGGAAGAAGTCCAGTGGGGTGATGTCTGGCGAACGTGGTGGCTAGCAAATTGGTCCGCCGTGTCCAATCCACCTATCTGGGAAGGATTCTTTGAGTGAATTCCGAACATAAAGGCTCCAGTGTGGTGGGGCTCTATCTTGCTGAAAGATTACTTGTTCCAATTTTTTTTATCTTCAGCAATTTTATATAATTTATAACATCATATTTCCATCTTTTTTTGGGTCGTCCAATGTATTTATGGGTTAATGGCTTCCATTTGTAGATTTGTTTTACCTCTTTCATCATCCATTCTATATATATCCACTGCTGTGGTCTCGATGTAACGTGCTGACTTGTCACGCAGCGGGCCCGGGTTCGATTCCCGGTCGGGGCAGGCTCCTGGGTGAGGTTTTTCCTCACGTGTAAGAGAAATGTCAGGAAGCTTAGGACCCAACGGTCCCCGAAAATCATCCGTCTATCATCATCATCCTTATCATTGTCATCATTTCACTGGTGGTACAAAGCAACGGGAAGCTATCACATCTATAATTCCCTAGTAAGGTGCAAAGCATAGCATGAAAATGCTATGATTGCAGGTAGAATTACAATGGAATGGTATATATAAATAATCATCATCCAGGGATTAAGCCTGTTGGCTCGTTCCGGTCTTATGAAAGCTAGAATTGTTAAAATTGTTCAGACCATCTTCTGTGTGGGCGCCCAACATTTCTCCTTCCGTGCGGTTTATAATTTAGCAATAATTTTGGAAATCTTTTTTCTGGAATTCTATCAATATGTCCTTTCCAGTCGTTCCTATATTTAATTATTCGGTCTGTGAGTTTGAAAATATTTAGTTCCTTTCTTATATCTTCGTTCCTTTTCTTATCCAGCAGAGTATATCCTGCTATATTTCTTAAAAATCTCATCTCAGCTGCTTCCAATCTTTGTTCTTGTCTTTTAGTGATCGTCCAACATTCTGATCCACACATCAATACAGGGACATCAATTGCTTTATAAAATTTCATTTTTGTTTCTTTTCTTGTGTTTTTAAGGGTTCTTTTAATAGTGCCACACATTAGAGTACATTTATTTATTTTGTCATTACTCAATATTCGTGCTTTAATGAAGTTAATTATATTTATTATCATCATCATCACTCCAGGGATTAGGCAATTGCCCGTTCCGACTTCATAATGCATCAGCCCAACGTCTTCTAGGTCTTCCGACATCACGCCTTCCTCTTGCTTGATAATTTCTTGCTAACAATGGATATCTCTCCTTCCTCATTCCATCCATGTGATCAATCCATTTCTGTCTGTAATTCGTGACTTTATCCAATAAAGGCTGTACTTTCAATTCTTCTCTTATATCTTCATTTCTTATTCTATCCTTTTACTTGTCTTAGGAACTTCATCTCCGCCGTCTGTATTCTATCCTTCTGTTTTTTCACTGGAGCCCAAGTTTCACATCCATACAGTATTGTTTTTGATAATTCTATTTATTTCTTCATTTGTTCAAATTGTTACCATTATTTATTATAAGACGAGATATTAAAGGGTGTACAAATAAGATAAAAAAAGTAAATGGCAATTGGAACAGCGAGGTAGCGAGGACGATACAGCATCAATGATGTGTCCAAACTGGCTTCATTAAATTTGTTATGAACAGTTAACTCAGTATGGATTGTTGTAATTTAATTATTTTTATTTCTATTGACAAACTAATCGCCATTCACATAAGTTCATTAAATCTCTCGTTTCGATTCAATTTCAACATAATTATGCTAAAACACACGTTTTCACGATTCAAGCACACTCTGCAGACTACATGAATTGGGCTTTGTGCATTCCGATAATTGTGCCTAAGTACATCTGATGTCAGCAAGTGAATAGACTAGTACAGAGTGGGACGCTAGTACACATGCATTTAAATTCAATAGATATAAATATATTATTTGCTAGGTCCTGTGTTTTATAAAGCTCAAATTCCCAGTACTCGATAAATCCCATGCCGTGTTCATAATGCTTACATTCATTTCAACGTAATTACATACTGTGGCTCATTTCTTTTTCTACATCTGCCAATTATAACCTTATAATTCAATGAAACCACAAGGGAACTGTCAAATATTACATGCCAAAATATACCTTGAAATTCTTCCAGAGAAATGTTCTGATGTGCAAAAGCCGTGCCCCCTCCTGCCTACACAAAATAATTATTTGCCTCGTTTGAACTTTAAGACACTAAAATTCAGCGCCAAATCTCTCATTTAAACCATAGGGAAATAATAAAACACCTGAATTGGTAGATTCATGCAGGGAGACCATCTGCTCCGTACAGTGGGTTGACATTGTTAGGTTAGCTTCGATTTGTATACCTTGCAGTTAATAAAGCAGATTTTTTTTTGGACACGGTCTTGGTTCATCACAACGCTTCTCTGGAAGAAATTTCAAGGTAGGTTCTGGCATAAAAAAAAATATCTAAATTTTTAAGAATTTTAGGGTTAATAAATTCTATCATCAAGACATAGTTTGTCCAAAAACATCCAAGACTAAAAGTGTATAGAACACTGGTTCTTCCAACTGTTTTGTATGGTAGCGAAGTATGGACGTTGAAACAGAAGGATATACAGATACTTAGATCTGGTGAAATGAGATACCTTCGGAGGACTGCAGGATACACACTACTAGATCACAGAAAATGAAGACATCTTAGAAGAATTACACATGGAACCTTTAGAAAACAAAATTTCTGATTATAAGTCAAGATGGATGCAACATGTTCATCGAATGGAAGATCACAGGATACCCAAACAAATGTTAAGATATCAACCTGCAGGAAGAAGAAGACCAGGACGTCCACTCAAAAGACTTCTGGATGGCGTTTCTCTTGAGGCCGAAACAGGTCAACCAATGACCTAAATTCGTGAATGAACGAATGATGATGATGATGATATTTTGGCATGCAATGGTTGACAGTTTCCTTGTAAGTCTTAGTGAGATGTTTTTTTTTTCCAAAGTTTTGTATACTTGAACTCCTAGTTACCTAGTGCACATATTGATATTTCTCCTAAAAGGTAACCAACATTATTTTTAAAAATATTTTGTATGGGTCTACTGTGAGATTATAGATGTAACATATTTTGGGGATTCTTATGATGATCATCATCTATATTAATTTAAAGAAAAACACACAAATTATCTTTTAACTATGTAAATAAATAATAGAGTAATGTAGGTACCGCACTGAAAACTGAAAATGTTTAACTACGTAAGAACTAAACCTTGGATGGGTGTACGTCTTCGGAAAAGGACCATAGCGAAAACTCTATTTGTTTAATTATATAAGACCTAAACCTGTGACTCGAACTTATTATTCCTTGATAATGGCATGTGGGATCATGCCGAAATGTCGAAATCAGTAGCCAGGGGCCGAACGTGAATCCAGGACGCGGAAAACCCAAGAAAACTTTCTTATTCATACTTATATCCGCGAAAATCTGCAATATAACACACACATATATATATATATATATATATATATATATATTTTTAAAGGAATTTTGAAAATGCATTATAATTGAATAAGACATTGACGTAAATATAACCTAAAAATTACCATGTTGTCATTGGAACATATGTAATATCATTGGTGAAACAGAATGGCAAACTTATGACAAACATCGTAAAAAAGATATAATGCACCTCCTTGCTGTTTCCAGTTACTACTAAAAAATTGAGATAACTTTTGTAACATTAACTAATCTAGCTAATATTAATAAAATGATAATAAAATTAGATTGAGTTAAAAGCCAGAAAATAAAATATTAAAATAAATACGTGATGTGTGCCGTCGTCTTCAACTAATTAAATTTTCTTTTTTAAAATCTGTAGGCCCTTTAGAAGTATGAGTAGCTCATACCCTTCTGCTGAAGATGGAAGTCTGTTTCTGAAAGACCTACAGATGTAAAAAAAAAACTTTAGCCTAGTTGAGGTTATTTTATTTTGTTATGTAGATAAACTACTAAAATCATAACCCAACCTACCCAAATGCATCGAATCGAAAGAAAAAAGTAATGTATCTAACAAATTTGTCATCTAGCGAAGACGTGGCTAAACATTTTGTTATAGGGGAAACATATTGGTAAGATAGATTATTTTTTTATATCCATCCATAGTAATTCTGCCAGAAGGCAGATCCTTCACTGCAATCATAGCATTTTCATGCTATGCTTGCAGCTTTACTAGGGAATTGTATGTGTGGTAGCTTCCGGTTGTTTTCCACACCGATGAAGGATGATGATGATAATGATAAGGAAGTTGATGATGGCCATATGATTTCGGGGACCTGACATTTGTCTTACAGGTGAGGGAAAACCCCGATAAAAGCTCACCCAGAAAAACTGCCCCGACCGGGGATCGAACCCGGGCCCGCTGCGTGACAAGGCAGCACGCTACCTCGAGACCACAGCAGTGGACTTTTTTTATAATAGGTTTTAAATGTATACAACATCTTACTGTGCCCAAAATTAAGTTCTGTTTCTCTTCCTCCATTCATCTCTATCCTTAAAGTCACCATCCTGCAGTTCCTTGTTCATCAAATTCATAATTCCCTCTATCCATGTCTTCTTAAGTCTCCCTCTTCTTTTTCTCCGATTGGAATCCATTTATAACTGGCATTACGAGTAAAGGGTCTATATATAAGAGAGTTGCCATACGAGAATAGGCTCCTTATTTGGTCTAGGGTTTTGATCTTTCAATCAATCGCACTTGTACTTTTTTGACAACTATCAATTGAGCCCAGCATGTTCATGGCATTTTAAAGAAATACATATTGTTGAAAGCAATGTTAATAATATATTATTATGAGTGGTTAGACTCATTTTGGCTGACAGAACTCATTTATCCATATAATCTAAAACTTCGCATGAAATGCATTAGGTCTATTAAAACGAAAGTAAATTGGGAAGAAATTTCTTGATCACGATTATATGAAGTATGTGGCTTAAACGAATTATATTATTTATTTAACAAACTTAGCGAAATAAGATCTGTCAAAAGAGACAAAGCATACCTAAATGATACAGTCTAAATTATTACAACAATGCCAAATCCGTAATTGCTCCTTTTATTATTTATTTTTATTTAAGACAAATATTATAATAATTTTAGTATATGTTATAAATAGGGCTAGGATTTTTATGTAATAAAATATAAGATTGCAATGCAGATAGTATGTATTATTCAACTGTTTGTGTGTGAAACCAAAACAAAAGACGGTCAGAAGTCTAACTTCTCATTATACTATTCAACTGTTTGTATGTGAAACCAAAACAAAAGGCAGTAAGAAGTCTAACTTCTCACTTTACTATGCAACTGTTTGTATGTGAAACCAAAACAAAACAAAATCTATTACTGAAAGATTATTTTCATTTTATAATTCAATAATTTCTAGAATAATCATATCGACCCCCCTGTTGATAAAAAGAGGTGCAGCCCCTCTTCACTGATGATTTCCTAGAGTTATAGAAGGATTAAGATGGAATAATTGGCTTAAATAATAGGTCTGTTCGACCTTTAAACTCTTACATGATCTGAGTTCAGACCGGCGTGAGCCAGGTTGGTTTCTATCTATTAAGTTTTATTGACAGAAGTCTAACTTCTCATTATACTATGCAACTGTTTGTATGTGAAACCAAAACAAAAGACAGTCAGAAGTCTAACTTCTCATTATATTATTCAACTGTTTGTACGTGAAACAAAAACAGAAGGTAGTCAGAAGTCTAACTTCTCATTATACTATGTTGCAATCTTAACTTTTAATACATAAAAATCCTAGCCCTAGTTATAAAGCATCTTTTAAGTTTGAAAAACTTTCAACGTTCGGACGAGATTATACAATTTATGGCATGCAAAATTAGTATTGATAATAAGTATTTTTAACGGAAAATTATAGTCTACAGTGACATTTTATTGATTTTTAAAAGTAAAATATTAATTTGTTGGTTTGTAATTTTATGTATAAATCATGTCCAAGCTTCAAATATTATTGATAATTATTTTCGGTAGGAGAGTCGTAATTTCAACAAAAAATCGTATCAAATAGTATTTTATTTTACTTAGTTATTTAACGTGCTGGTCAAATAGCCCTAGGATTTTACCGATCAACACTGAGGTACATAAAATACAACAAAGAAAAGTAATATCATCATCATCATCATCATCATCATCATCATCATCCAGGGATTAAGCCTGTTGGCTCGTTCCGGTTTCATGAAAGCTAGAATTGTTAAAATTGGTTCAGTCGATCTTCTGTGTGGGCGTCCAACATTTCTCCTTCTGTGCGGTTTATAATTTAGCAATAATTTTGGAAAAAGTAATAATAATAATAATAATAACAATAAATTAATATATTTATTTACTTAAACTGACTGAGTTAAGGAAATAAAGCCTTCTCTTCCACTCAACCGGCAAAATTATTAAATACAGAAAATATCTACATAGTACCATAGCACATACAATTATAAATAGTCCTAAATATTTATACAAATTACACTAAAATTATGACGAATTAAATCAATTTCATTAGACTAATAAACAAATCTGAAACCATCAATAATTTATCCTTCGAAATTACAAAAGAAAAGAGATTTAAATTTGTTTTAAAGGAAGCTAGTCCGGCAGTCCCTAGTCTTGTGGTAAGGAGTTCCACAGTCTAACACTAGATGCAGTTTAGGAATTAGAATAATGGGAGGTTCTGGTTTGTGGGACGTGAAGTAAACGATTCTATTGCGATCGTGCACTCAAACTGTGAATGGAGTATAAGAGATGGAAACGAGAGGATAAGTAAGACTGTATCTTTTCACTCCAACAGTTGATAGAAAAAAGAAGAGAATTTAATCTTGAGACACACATATTGTTTATCGACTATGAGAAGGATTATGATAAAATTATGCGCTCTAAATTGTGGGATATACTGAAAAATAAAGGATATCCACCTCATCTAATTAAATCTATAAAAAGTATATATGAAACTACAAAAATTCGCATAGATAAAGGAAATGGTCCTGGAGAAACTTGCGTAGAAATCAACAATGGACTTCGACAAGGTTGCCCTCTTTCGCCAATACTTTTTAATATATATTTAGATGATATCATTAGTATATAACGAATTTTTTTAGATGAACATTTTATGATAAACGGTACGAAAATGAACTGTCTTTTATTCGCCGATGACCAGATCATTGTAGCTTCCTCAGAAAATCAACTACAAAAATCAGTTTATAAATTATGGAAACTAATAAACGATTATAATTAAAGATATCAACAGAGAAAACAAAGTAACTTGTTTCAATTATCTGGGATGCATGATATCGTACCTACAAAATTTGGATATGGAGAAGAAATTAGGGAAATTTCAACAGATATGTGGTTCAATAAGAATATATTTGAGAAATAAGACCACAAAGGAAACTCAATTAAAATTTTACAAAACAGTTGCCGTTCCAACGTTAACATACGGGTCTGAGACTTGGTCTTTAACGATCTCTGATAAAAATAAAATTGAGACAACAGAAATGAGATTTCTCAGATCAGTTGCAGGTTTATCTCTAAGAGATCAAAAGAGAAGTCAAGATATCAGAGATGAATTACAAATATATAATATAAACGAGAGAATACACACAAATAAACGTAATTGGTTTGAACATGTACAAAGAATGCCAAATAATCGTTTATCAAAACAGCTGCTTCATTATAGACCTCTAGGCCGAAGAAATGTAGGAAGACCAAAACGTCGTTAGAAAGACGACCTGCACCTGCAGCATATAATGCACCGGGGAGCGGAACGGGCCAACAGGCCCATACCTTGATGATGAAGATGTGTAGAGGTATTTATAATTTTGAATAGCAGAATAAGAGAATGCATTTTTCTACGATAATAGAAATTGAGCCAGCATAGTTCGTAAGTATGAAGAAACATCATATTAACGGATATTGAAAATGTATCTGATACATTAAGTATATGTTGCAATTTATCTGCTAGTCTATCGTTAATGTCTGTTAATATAACAGTCCAAGATCCGGCTGCAAGATCACTACGTTCATCGAGTGTATGGACAAAATACATTCTTTTCATTAAATTGTGAATGACTGAATACATTTTTTGCCGAGTTGCCTATTAAAATTCAGCCGCCAATATGTTTAATTAAAATATAATATATTTATTTATTCGAAATAATTTGATTTACTTGTTATTAAAATAAATTATAATCCAGTTCGCAGAAATCGATGTACAGAGCTTGAAAAGTTTTGGTTGCCATTGCACACTTGGCCGTAAACCTCCTCGCGGCAACAGCAGGCTGTGACAACAATCAGTAATAAAATGGCGTTAAGTACGTATTTATTGTTTTATATTGTTCCCTCGCAGCGGGAAGTAAAACCACTGCCCTTTATGTATAGGTACTTCGCACAATGTATATATAGAAAAATATATCCAAAAGGTAGTGTTAATATACATTATACGAAACACAGCATTTTAAATAAACTGAACTTTATTTGAAACAATACAAAACAATAAATACGTACTTATCGCATTTTATTACTGATTGGTGTCACAGCTTGCTGTAGCCCCGAGGAGGTTTATGGCTAAGTTTGCAATGGCAACCAAAACTTTTCAAGCTCTATACATCCATTTGTGCGAACTGGATTATAATTTATTTCAATAACAAGTAAATCAAATTATTTCGAATAAATAAATAAATTATATTTTAATTAAACATACTGGGGGCCGAATTTTAATAGGCAACTCGGCAAAAAAGTTTTCAGTAATTCACAATTTTATGAAACAAATTTATTTTGTTTATACAGTAAACAGAAACATTAATCTTGCAGCCGGATCTTGGACTATAAGATGTCGCAATAATAAAAATGCGCCACTAATAGAGTTGTATTAGAATTTATTTTCAGATCAGTTAGAGAAAGAATTCTGAATCTATTTTAAGAGTGCATTATTGAAAATACTTTTTCTTGACATTGCTTTATTTATATGTTGCAACTTAGGGTCAAGATAGAAATCCAAACTTTTAACAAATGACGAATGAAGTAGGTTGTTATGTTATCTAGCATGATGGATAATAGATTGATGTTATTGGTATCCAGGGATTATCGCTTGGATCTTCTCTACATTGCATTGAGTCCAAATCCAAGGTCTGTACACCACTGTGATTTTTGTATGACATTAGTCAGTCAATATCTTCTTGAAGGACGCTAACAAGGAAAGATCTATTTTTATCATCTGTTTGAACTATTTCATATTTTTTCCTCTTCAGTGAGGCTTCCATAAATATCGACAAAGCTTAAATAAATGAAAATCGTGTTTTTTATTGTAAATCTCTGCAGTATAATGTTAGTCTGTATTTAGCTCTTTGTATAGGAGATGAAGTATTATCATTAACAACTTTTGCAACCCTGGAGAGTTTCAGATTCCTGAAGTTTCATCTGATTGACATTTGTGGCTTCATTTTATTTATTTTTCAAGTGTTGTATCTCCATTATTTTCCAAGAGGAAGAAGAGATCTCGGATGTCCTCGAAAGAGATGGTCTTAGATCTATTAGTGAAGACGAAACAGGCAACTCTTGCCTAAACCAGGAAGTGAAGATGAAGATGATGAGTGTTGTATCTTACGTCTTTTCCTGTGTTCGCATAACTTAAATCTATGAATGACTTCGAGTTTTAATACATATAATTTCGATTTACTTTGCAGCTAATTGTGGTTATTTTTATTAAGGTATTTTCAACTACCGAAAAGCAACACCTCTTTTGTATAATTGTAACTTTATGTAAGAAAGTTTATGTTCAATGTATTTCTTTTCTTCATCAAGAAGGCAGGACCCGATATGAGTAACACTAATATAATATATTATTATTCTAGAACAAGTGTCAGACTTTTCTTACTTAGGAAGTGTATTTGCAGAGTATAAAAGTGACATTGATTCAAAATTACAAAAATATAATAAAATGAATGGGGTAATACGAAGACATTTTGGTAAACAGATGAGGACAGAGACAAAACTAAGATTACATTACATCACATCAAAAGCTGCTCTAAAATACGGAAGTGAAATTTGGATTTTAAATAAAGAAACTCTCATAAACTTCAAGTAAACCAAATGCGCTTCTTACGATCATTGTTAGGAGTTAATAGACTGGATCACCAAAGGAACACTCTTATCAGAGGAAAACTTGGAGTAACAAGTTTAAATTAAGATATACCAAGATACCAACAAGAATGGAAAAATCATCTGAGGAGAATGGCAAGAAATAGACTTCCAAAATTGGCATTCCAATATACCCCAACTGGACATAGGGACCAAGGAAGACCAAAACATCGGTGGAAAGATCAAGACCATCTTCGCTAGGTTTACCGTACAGGCCACATGGCCTAAAACGAATTTGTCCATGATGATGATGATGATATATTATTATTCTTGTAAGCCCATGTTTCCCTTAACAGAGATTTAAGCGCTCTCCACTTTAGGGAAGAATTTGAACCATACTAATTTAGTTACACCTGTTTCCGTATAGATATCATTTGAGTGGTCCGTGTTCAGCGTTCCGCCTCTTACTGACATCTAGGAAACCAAGGTAGTACTAGGATGGGAAAATTCGATAAATTTTGCTTAGAGGCCTTTTCATTCAGGCTTAAGGATCTTTTACGAGCCTGAAAATCTCCAGACCCGGGACCCACGGCTTAAAGTCCCTCCCGGAGGACTTGCTCCTTGGATTTGTTCCATCCTAAAAATCCATCGACCACGGCCGGGTTTGAACCCGCGACCCTGGGGACCATAAAATTCAGTTTTTTTATATATCGTTACCAGGACGTTTTTATAACATCTTAAAATTGTTATAATTTTACTTTCGAAGGATCTAGGATAGAAAACATTTCAAAATACATTTAAGACGTGACAATTTTTATACCTATCAACCAATAAAAGTAAAATAAAAATAAAATTACTGGCCTATTCTATGGATAGTTTTATTAAATTTTCAGTACAAGAATAATTGTTCTTTCTTATTCTTCTGATGAAAATTTAATAAAAGTAGCCATAAAATACAACAGTTGTATTTTTTTCCCCCAGCATAAGAATAATAGTTCTCTCATGATCTCACTGCAACCCCCTAATTTACTTCTTAAGATTATTCTGTTTATATTTTTGTATTATTTCTGATATTATTTTTATTGTATATATATATATATATGTTAATAAGGTCGTCATATGGGTGAATGATCTGTATTTCAAGTGCCCTGCATTAAATAAATAAAACATATTAGCCTAATTGATATCTCACTTTGATAATGCATAATATATATATATATATATATATATATCCATCCATAGTAATTCTGGTAATTCTGCCAGAGGGCAGGTCTTTCACTGCAATCATAGCATTTTCATGCTATGCTTTGCAGCTTTACTAGGGAATTATAGGTGTGGTAGCTTCCCGTTGCTTTCCACACCGGTGAAGGATGTTGATAAAGATGATGATGATGATGATGGCCGGATGATTTTCGGGGACTGTTCGGCCTAAGATTCCTGACATTTGTCTTACAGGTGAGGAAAAGCCCCGAAAAATAACCTTACTCAGGAGTCTGTCCTGACATAGAATCGAACCTGGGCCCGCTGCGTAATAAGGCAGCACGCTACCTCGAGACCACATCGGTGGAATATATATATAGTGAAACACCCTAAATATAGCAAAACCTGTGCATTAATGTATTAACAATAAATTATTATTTTTTGCTTAACAGGTCAAATGAATATATATATATATATATATATATATATATATATATATATATATAGGCCTATATTTAGTAATAAAAATACCAAAAAATGAAAGTGTTTATAAAGGGTAGTACATACCCACTTCTTCAGAATGCATGCCGGCTTTCACAAGTTTTCACGTAAAAGCAATATTTTAAATATTTCCAAATGCAGAGTTATTTGAAGGCAACTGAGAAGCTTCACGTGCACTTCCAGCGAGAGCTAGGAATTGACTCTACACCGTTTACCAATACTTTGTACGCAAAGAAAACGCTGCCTCAACACTACCCCATCTGTCAAACAGTCACAAGTAGCGAACTTCGAGAATCAATATAATTTTAAAAATTTACTTTTGACCAGCTTTTAATGCACAGTACCCCTATGTGCAGCATGTACAGTTAAGAAGTTACTTGTACCTTTTTCGATTCCGTCAACATTATAATCAAACTGGATATCCATCCACTGGTTGAGACTTCGATGCGATGAAATAGTCTCCTGAATCTTTGCATAAATAAAAATTCAGGCTGCGTATGTCTGTGCTTTATAAACTTCTAAACTGCTTAACCAATCTTTATGAAAATTTGTACTTACAGGTTTTCTGGTATGGCGAGTGTTTATCTCCAATTTAGTATGCTCTAAAATCATTAGGCGTAGAACTTGACCAGAAACGAAAATTTTAAAATCGCTCTAGCGATCGCAATTTTCGATTTTTTACAACGAAACTAAGAATATGCTATTAAAATAAACCGAGTTAGGTATTGTCCAAATATCAACGAAATCCGATTATTATAACCGGGGGTTTACCTGAAATCCGAAAATAAAAATTAATTAGTAACCGCCTTGTTTGGTTCGTCGCAATGTGTAACTTTGTGTGTATACATATTTTCAGGTGTTTAGCCACTATTATGATTTAAAACCATTAGATGTAGGAGTTCACCTTAAACGAAAATTTAATAAATCACATTTAATTTATTTAGGCGTAGCAGCGCATGTTGGGCATTACCTAGTAGTTTATAAGACTAGTGCAAGCAAGTTCAGTGTTGATGTCACCTTAAAGAGTCTCTGAGCAGGATTTATGAGATTTTCTCCATGTCGGAAACAGGCGTGTAGTTGTGATTCGGTCTCCAGAGACTCGTTAGTTCAAGCAAGTTGTGACACTAGTAGGAGAGGCTGTGAGAGACGCTTCACTACTGTTTACAACTCAAAACAAATTTTAAAATATAATTTTACGTGCAGAAGATCAATTGGAAGACCTAGAAAAGATAGTAAGAAATTGTCGAGATAGAAGTGAATGATGATGACGATCTTATCATAAGTAATGCCACGAGTGATTTCCAAATTATCGATAAATTCATGACTCACGAAGTGAGGAGTGAATTTATCTAGAGAATTTGGAAATCAAGAGTGGCATTTGTTAGGACTATTTAACGAATAAAATAAGTTGTTTACTCACAAATCATTATTTAAATATAGTTATTTTAAAATATGTATATATTTAATGTAAACGGCGATGTTTGAAAACAAATGAGAAACGATTGGTACGCTTCATTTGCTTCTTTTGTTCATCACTGCAACCAGATCATATTATTTATTGCCAAAGGAACGCAATATTGTAAGAATGCACTCTAGTGGAGAAAAAATGAAACACATCAAACTATATATTAATTCATTTCTGATGTCCTATGATGTAAATATGACAATTATATTTTTCTGGAATGTTATTACCTGGGAAAAAATACATTTACTAAAGTGCAAACAGTGTTTTTTTTTTGGTGGTATAATCAATTGGTATAAATGTTTTTATATATTAACTCTCGCATGCGCTATGTGTAGACATTCATGCACTATATATACAGTCTGGTAGCCGTATTTCTGGATGAGCAAGTCACTGCAAAATAATGCTATGGCCTATTCAGAATGTTAAAAAGGAGGTGCTTTAGTTGGTAAATTTTAGGCGAAACACGATTGTGATTGGTTGTAAATAAAAAATAATTGAAATGTGATTGGTCATTGACTCCCAATTTGGGGCATGAGTTAAAGAGTCACGACAATGTTTACACTACCTCATAAGATCTAACAATAGCTCTTTATAAGAGCCCTTTATTGGCTTTGGTTTCCAAGTTCGCGAGTTCTAACAGGATTGGAATGGATTAATTTTTCAAGGCGTAAAAATCTTGTCTAAGGTTTCCTTCGGAAAGTAAGTACGTTTACGGCATGTAAAATAATCTAATCTTAAAATAAGAGGTCTCCAAGCAAAATTTGTGGACTTTTATTGCCCTGGTTTGAATTCGGCACTATTGACCCGAGTAATTAAATGCGTAGTTAAATAAAACATTATACTAATACACGATAAATTATTTTACTTAAAAACTATAAGATAAACAATATCATATATGACATATTAAGAATTTAATATTTTCGGGAAGAATCCATCATAATCATCCGTACCATATTCGCCTTGTTTAGTATGAATTAATGAATGGCTGGCGCGTCTTGTATTACGTGTTAGTATTTTATTGGAGGTGGCTTTGACATTGAGCTGATCACTCATCCAGGAAAGCCATCCATGTCCTTGTGTGGTCAAAAAAGTATGTACATAGTTAAAAACCCTCTTCCGAAAGGCCGTGTCCCTGTAAGTCCCTGGTTATGTGAGGAATGTAAAATACATGCAAATAGAGAATTTAAACTTAGATAGGTAGGTAGGTAGGTAGAGAGAGAGTGAGGGAGAGAGAGAGAGCGAGAGAGAGAGAGAGAGAGAGAGAGAGAGAGAGAGAGAGAGAGAGAGGAGGATTTGAGGAGAGAGGAGAGAGAGAGAGAGAGAGAGAGAGAGAGAGAGAGAGAGAGAGAGAGAGATAAGTGAAATTCAGCAAGTATGAAAAAAAGAGTGTACATCAACTATATGTAGACTTCAAAAAAGCATACGATTCAATTAAAAGGGAGAAGTTATATAGTATCCTGCTGGAGTTCGGAATTCCTAAAAAGTTAGTTAGACTTATACGAATGTGTCTAAATTGCACAAAGAGTAGGGTGCGTGTAGACAAACAGTTTTCGGACACTTTTGAAACCAGAATGGGTTGAAGCAAGGATATGCACTATTTTCTCTACTATTTAATTTTGTACTAGAGCATGCCATTAAATCTTTAGAGAATGAAGAAGGCTTACAACTCAATGGTATTAATAAGCTGTTAGTTTATGCTGATGATGTATTATTGGCCGATAGCGAGGAGATACTAATGGACAACACGCACACACTATTGAGTAACACTAAGAAAGTAAATATCAATAAAACTAAATATATGGTCACACGTAGAGATTCATTGTATAATGGAAATGGACAGCTAATGACAAATGAGGGAAATTTTGAGGAAGTGACTGAATTCAAATACCTAGGAACAATAATCACAAATAGGAATGAGATGCAGAAAGAAATTAGACATAGGCTCAATTCTGGAAATGCATGCTATTATGCATTGCAGAGACTCTTGATGTCCCAACTCCTTAAAAAAAACGTTAAACTGAAAATATATAAAACTATTATTCTACCAGTTATATTATATGGGTGCGAAACATGGACTCTTACTTTAAGGGAGGAAAGGAGATTACAAGTATTTGAGAATAAAGTACTTAGGAAAATTTTGGACCAAAGAGAGATGAACAGACAGGTGAATGGAGAAGACTACTTAACAATTAACTACATGGTCTTTATAGGAAGCCAAATATAATAAGAACAGTTAAGTCTCGTAGACTGCAATGGGCAGGACATGCTGCATGTATGGGGAATGAAAGACTTGCATGGAAGCTTCTTGTAGGAAAGCCAGAGGGAAAACGCCCAGTTGGTAGACCAAGAATGAGGTGGGAGAATAACATTAACTATGATTTCAGGGAAGTAGATTATACAGGGAATAATTGGAAAGCATTAACTCAGGATAGGGATGTGTGGAGAGCTTATGTCTGCGTGGCCATGAACCTACGGGTTCGATAGTGCCAGTGAGTAAGTAAGTAAGTATGAAAAAAGTACGAGGTAATATTCCAACTAACAGGCGATCCTCAGGAAGACCAAAACAAAGAAAAACTCACTTCCCAAGAGGTTTCAAGCCTAGGGATTACGAGGGGGAGACTAATGCTAATTTTATAACAACATTTACTACTATTAATACTATCCAAACTTATATTTAAGCAAGAGACCAGCCTCATGTTCTAGTGGTCAGCATTTCTGACTATAGTTCATGATGTCCCAGTTTTGATTTCACTATCAGACCGTAGAAATTTTGCCTTAAAGGGAATTATTCCTGTGGTTCTCCATGATCTGGAATTTCAGTTTAGGAGAAGGAATCCCGAAATCATATGGTCATCATCATCCTTATCATCATCATCATCACCCTTCACCGGTGTGGAAAGTAACGGGAAGCTACCACACCTACAAACAGATTAGAAATGTGTGGTTATGTTTCACTGCAACTTGATCATATTATTTATTGCCAAATAGGATCGCAATCAGCGATAACCCACTGGATCGCACTATTGTAAGAATGCACCCTAGTGGAGAAAAACATGAAATGCATCTAATTGTATATTATATGTTTATCACAAGATCTAACATATGTTGCTTTTTTATGAGAATCACTCAAGGATCTAGTTTATGAACAACTGATGTAGATTATTTGTAGCTCTGAATCCGCCTTGTAACTCAAAATTTGCTGAGAATATCTTGGTAGAGGTAGAAATCCACCATGCTACGAACGGTAATCATGTTGAAATCTATTGAAATTACAACTATTTAGGTATTAAAAATGTTAACATTTTCAGTTATTTTTTATTTTATCTTTTGTTTTTTATTTGCATTAGTGTTTAAGAGGGACACCGAGATATTTATACCATAAGTGATGTCCTGAATTAGTTTTATAATGTGACAGTATTAAACATATTAAATGCTTATTATGGTCTTTGACGGAGTTACAAAAGAATAACATTAGAACAGTTGAATTTGATTATTTTAGAAAAAGCCTCCAAAAACAAGACAGGATAAAATAAGAAATGAATTACTTTGGAGATAAATGAATGTCACCACATCTGTTGTTAAGAGGATTGAAAATCAAACGCTTAAATGATATGGCCATGTACAAAGAATGGAAAATGAAAGATGACAAAAAAATATATACCAATGGTCACCCCCTGGAAGAAATAAACGTGGCAGACCAAGATGGAAATGGAAAACCTACGTCGGAACCATAATGGATGATAGGAATTTGGAAGAGGGAGATTGGAATGATAGAGATAAATGGAAACTGAAGACGGCAAACCTATAAGTGGGGGAGAGCCGAAGAAGAAGAAATGCATATTTTGTTTACATCATTCTCCACTGCATTATTTCGTTGGATGTGTTACAGTAAATTTTATATTTAAAAATTTCATCCTGAATTTATTTTGCTTTATATTATTACCTAATGGATTTAATTACTTTCTTCAGTGTAGTATTGATCTATTATATAATGTTTCGTTTATATCATTCTCCTTTGCATTAATTCTTTGTACGTCAGAGTGCGTTTTATAATTTGAAACTTTCTCCTAAATTTGTTTTGTTTTATATTATTTCCTTTTCATTCATAGTGTTCTGTTCAAAAACAGATATTTCACTGCAAACTCAGCATTCTCCACTCTTTCCTTAACTCAGCTTTCCTTTTGGTATCCGCATACAAACAATTTATTTTAATATTGTCTATCATCTGATGTCTTTTTCTGCCTCTAACTTTCTTTCCGTTGACCATTCCTTCTAGGGCATCCTTCAGCAGGCAGTTTCTTCTTAGCCAGTGGCCAATCCAATTTCTTTTCCACTTCTTTATGAGCTCCAGCTTTGTTCTTCCTTCGCCTACTCTGTCTAGCACATCTTTATTTCTTACTTTGTCTGTCCATTTTATACGGTCCATTCTTCTCCATATCCACATCTCAAAAGCTTCCAGTCGCTTTCCTCATTCCGTCGTAATGTCCAAGTCTCTGCACCATACAATGCTACACTCCACACAAAGCACTTCACTAGCCTCTCTGTTGTTTTGACTGCATGATGTTTCCTTTCGCAGTATCCCCCTCCCGGACATCTGAATGGGGGATAATTTACGTCCGGAATCTTTTACCGTGGAAAGACTCATCATGCCATGTTTGCAGCTTTACTAGAGATATATAGGTGTGGTAGCTTCCCGTTTCTTTCCACACCCCACTCTCTCTTTTTCATCTTAAAAGATTATTTCCTAGTGTCTTTAATTATGTTCTTCAGTCTAGTATTTATCTAGGCCTATTCTACATTGTTTTGTTCATTTTATTCCCCCTTGTATCATTAAAAAAATATGTGCCAAAATGTATTTTATGTCTTCAAACTAGCTCCTAAATTTATATATTTTATTTTATATTATTTAAATTAATGACTTGAAATTGTACATAGGGATAAAGTGAACAAAACAGTTCCACAGCATGAGATATAAGCCTTCAGCATCCGTAGTAAGTGCCTCGTTTTCCATTACAGTACTCATAGACTGCCATCTGCACTAGAATAGCCAATGCATGCATTGATCTTTGTTTAGAAATTAGAATGGTCTTACCTTCGATTGTTCTTCAGGAAACGGCATTTGTAATAAATCAGCTATAATATCATCATCAGACATGTTCAGAAACTTTTTTTACGATTACATATACACACAACATGTATAAATATAATAAAACAATAGAACATAAATTTGAATAAAAAAAGTACATCAGATACTCACAGTCATGAACATGACCACACCCAGGCAGGCATCAAAATGCTTGAATGGGTACAGACGTAAGAGTCACTTGTAGGCTTCTCTCATTCGCCAGAGCTACGATGGCGTGGGTTTTTCATGGCCCTCCACGCCGCATGTTGTTTGTTGAAGTTCGGCGCCGGCGAGTTAGATTACTCGCCATGACCCGATGATTAAGGTGCTGGTCTGAGGTATTTAGGATTGTTGTGATGCGATGAGAGTATTCCTCTCATTGCGGGACCAAGTTGCAAAGGAGGGTGAGTGTGGCTTGAAGTAGTTCTGGACTTTGAGGGATGGTTGTGAAGAGGGATAGGAGTTGTTGGACTGGGGAGCGTTGGGCGTCTGATAGAGTAGGGAGTGCTGAAAGGGTGGGAGAATTTATGTTTTGTACGGGAGTGAATATTGATGTGCTTGTAGGTGGGGTGGGAGGGGTGAGTTTTGGTGTGGTCGTCTCTATTGTGGGTTGTTGTTTCGCCTTTAGATATTTCTTGAACGCTGGACATTGCCTGAAGCTCGCTGCATGTTCTTGGTTGCAGTTGCTGCATTTGGGCGTTGTCTGGGTGCACTCAGCAACTCAATGCTCTCCAGAACATCGCAAACATTTTGTCGCCCTGAAGCAGAACTCCGCGATGTGCCCGAAGCCCTGGCAGTTAAAGCACTGAGTGCCTCCAGTTGGTTTCTTGTAGCTTTCTAGGCGGACTTGAATTCCAAAAAGTTCGCTGAGATCTTCCTTTAGCCGTGTTTTCAGATATTTTGTCTTCTTGAACGTGAGGATATGGATCGGCAGTTCGATCCTTTTCTTCACGCCGTCATGGATCACTAGTTTTTCAAGGCTGCGCATTTCACGTAGAGGTAGCTTCCGATTCATGAGTTCATCATATACCTGTTGAACTGTGATGGAGCTGGGGAGTCCTTTCATGGTGATCTTAATGACCGGAGGTTTGCCATATCCGTGCGTGTAGAACGGGGTCTTCGAGTCCTTGAGGTGTTTATATGCGTGTTGGTATGTTCTTTTAGTTATTGTGCGAATTGTTAGACGGCCTTGGGTGTACCGCATGGATACTTCTTCCTTGTTGCCAGCGGTGATACATTCCAGTTTGTACGGTGTAATTTCGTCGGTGTAGACCAGTATGAGTGGTGGCGTTTCTTCCTTGTCGGTGTCCAATAATTCGAATAAGTTTCTTGTTTCTATTGATGTATTGTTTCTCTTGGTGTTGTTCTTTCTAGCAGTGTGACAGTCTGGTGAGAGGGAGAATCCCTCTTCATCCATGCCCATGCTGGACGATTTCTTCGTTGTCAGTGCGATGGTTTCTACGTTGTAGCGGTGTCCTGTTGGTTCGTGGAGGCTTTCCGATGATGTCTACTATCCACGACGACAGCAGCCATTCAGTAGTAGTATATACATCTTGGATTGAGATACAGCATGATACGGCTGGAGGGCAGATATGTGGCTTACTATTGTTACACAGCATATTTGGAGATATTTTAGGATTAATTAATATTAATCATGATTAATACTATAGTCTGCAAATTTAAGCCTTGATTTATATAGTCGAGATTGTGTGTCATATAAACTGTCTTAATAAATAATAAAAAGTCAAAATTTGTATTTAACAAAGAACTAAACATTTTAAATTATTTTTCCTCCAACACCAAGAAATGCTCAAGCTATCTTTGCTCATTTGCCAGAGTCCTCCAGGCACCACTTATCAGCAAGAAAGCGCTCCTCCTCATTTCACAATAACAGTATGCAAATTTATAACATTTTCTCCGGATAATGGATTGGCTGAGGATTCTAGAGAATCACTTGGATGCCAATATCACCAGATCTAATATCCTACCAATTTTCGCTATAACAGTATGTAAATAGAGTACATATTTAAAAAATGCATGATTTATGGTAGCTATTTTCAAACTGTGTTCTTGTTAAAATATTTACACAAGATAAAGGGTATTGACTTTAATTACGCAGTTTATAAGGTCGTGAGCTCAATTCCCGATTGAGTAGGAATTTTTAAACTGTACTAAATCTTCTTGCATCACCAAGAATGACTTCTCTTCTAAATACACCGCCTGTTTAACACCTACTACCGGAAGTGCTTTTTACAGAAAATAACTACAAACTTTTTAATGTCTTTATAAATAAGGTTCATAAAGCACTTTAGTTTTAGTAAACAATTATATAATGTATCTCAACTTTGGCACAAACTATAACCCTAATGTACCTTAGATGGGATAGGGTTCATAAATTTCGGATAATAATAATAATAATAATAATAATAATAATAATAATAATAATAATAATAATAATAATAATAATAATAATAATAATAATAATAATAATAATACATAATTCACATTTGTCAAATTATGGTTAATGCTATTTTTCCATATCATTCTTGGCCCACCTAATGAGTGATTTCCCTTTGGTTTTCCTACAAAAAGTTTTCATGCAACTCTTTCATCCTCATTCATCCCACATGTCTTGATCATTGCAATAGCCATCCATCCACAGTAATTCTGCCCGAGAGCAGGTTTTTCACTGCAATCATTTTAATGCTATGCTTTGCAGCTTTACTAGGGAATTATGGGCGTGGTAGCTTCCCGTTGCTTTCCACACCGGTGAAGGTTGGTGATGATAAGGATGATGACGATGACCGGATGATTGCAATATACCATATGTTAAATCGGCTATAAAAATTAACTTTTTTATATATCTTCTTCTTCTTCAACACCCAGGGATTCAGCCTGTTGATTCGTTCCGGTTTCATGAAAGCTAGAATTGTTAAAATTGTTCAGGCCATCTTCTGTGTGGGTGTCCAACATTTCTCCTTCCATGCGGTTTATAATTTAGCAATAATTTTGGATTTTTTAAAATATATATTTTATAAAATATTTGATAAAATCGGATAAAAGGACAATAATAATTACTTAATTTGTTAGATCAAGTCTTGTTCAATTAAATTATATTCTAATACATAATAACTTAAAATGTAATATTATAAAATATTGTTATAATACAATAATAAATTTTGATATATTGATACTTTTTTAAACCCGAATTCGATTGATCTATTTTTCTTCCATCCTCTTTTTTCTTTTGAAAATTACTCACACATATACATATAATCACATATTAACAGAGGGAAATTTCACCATATTCCATCCGTCCATCACATTCCGTCAGAGTACTTTTATTGTCACTGCACAATTTACTATAGTCTGTAAAATGTCCACCTTCATAAATAATACGGTAATTATTAATGAAGAAAATGGATTCCATAGTTTTAAACTGACGAATGGATGTTTGTTTATACAGCTCAATGTCCACATTTAATTGGATTTAAGATTCGTTTTAGGATAGATGAGACATAATTATGCAACGAAGCTTAGTTCAGGTTGGTATTGTATGGAACTTGCTTCCTTATGACTGTATGACACATTAAGCTCAGAGAATCAGTAAAACACTTTATACCAGAACATCCACTAAGTGATGAAAACATCGTCATATCACATTTAATTACACTGATCAACATGGTTTTTGTCTCATGATTGTACTTAATGAAGTTTTTTTATCGTGTTTTCAAATATGTATTCGGAATTTCTCCATCACCCACAGTTTTTTTATTTCAATTTCAATTAATGGATTTAAATAATATTTTTTTAATAAACGTTTTTTCGTCCATTTTTCCATTGTAAAATAAAACCAAATGAGCTAACTCAAATGGTTTCAGCTATGGAAAAGAGATATCAAGGCAAATGGAATCCTAATATGCTAGCCGATTATTGTTGGACCATCAAAAGGGATGCTCCACAGATGAAATATAGCAGAAAATCGTCATTTCTTACTTTCTAGGTGAGTCCGAATGTTCGAATATCGTATAGTTACGAATGTAGAAAATATTAAAGTATTTGGAATTATAAATTCCTGTCTCTCGGAAACCTTGCGTGATGGAGAAAAGCCGATATCATATTTGAATTCAAGAGAAAAAAATACTATCGGAATCAAAGATTGTTCTTTCTGAGACAAAAAAAAAGTTTATTTTTTGTTGCTTAGTGTTATTTGAGGCGGTTAGAAGCAAAGGGGCGTGTAGTTTTTTTCCGCAAAAAATATAGTTTGGTGCATAATTACATTCTTGAAGCATAATTGTATTTAGTGGCAAACGGATATAATTGTAGTCTATACGTTATGAGTAGTTTAAGTATTATGGTTATCATTTTAAGTTTCCTATGATTTTCTTACACAGATTCAACTTTAAACTTGTTTTTCTCAATATTGCAAAACTCGCACTTATGCACCTTTGGTTATAACCTTCTCATTTCAGATTACTTTTGGTATTACATACTTTAAATATTGGGAAATGGTTATTTGGAAATAATACAGCTCAGAATATTATAATTCCCTAGAGTTTAAATGAGAGGTGTGGCGCTGGATTTTGGCAAAATTGAATAGCCATAATCACCCAATTAAAGATTATTTGAGAGAATGACACTGGGGAAAAAAAAAATATATATATATATATAGTGAAAAGAAACGGGAAGCTACCACACCTACAATTTCCTAGTAAAGCTGCAAGCATAGCATGAAAATGCTATGATTGCAGTGCAGGACCTGCCTTGGGGCAGAATTACTATGTATGGATATATACATTTTTTCTTATATATATATATATATATATACATATATAGGGGCACGCCGTAGCGTAGTGGTTAAGGCACTGAGCTACAAGCCGGAGGGTCGAGGGTTCAAGTCCCGTTGGGGTCAGGATTTTTAAACTGACCAAAACCCTCTGGCGACACTATGACCCTGGGGTCGACTCAGCCTCTAACGGAAATGAGTACCAGACGCCTGTTCTGGGGTAAAGGCGGCCGTCACGCAGGGCTGACAACCCGGCTGACATAAAGTGCCGATTGTCTAGAAAAAGTGGGAGCCTTAACCTCTTACTACCCCAAGGGCCTCCGGGCCTGTTGTGGGATCACTTTACTTTATATATATATATATATATATATATATATTTGACATTTGGCAATGAAGGCAAATATGATATGAAAATAAAAAAGAATGCTTGAGTCGGGATTTGAACTCGAGTCTCTAAAGTCTGTACCTTTGGCGCTCTAACCAACTGAGCTATATATCTATATATACAAGCGTTACTGCTATAAAGTAAATATTCTCTTTAATAATTTGCTTACTGTTAGGTTAGCCGCTAGATGGTAGTTGAATGATATTTCCGCTACCTCTTGTGTGAATTGAGAATACTACATGTATAAGAAAATTGTATGTTTGTCTTGGAATTCTTGGGTAGCTCAGTTGGTTAGAGCGCTAAAGGTACAGACTTTAGAGACTCGAGTTCAAATCCCGACTCAAGCATTCTTTTTTCTTTTCATATATATATATAAGAAAAATAAATGTTTGTGTTAGGATTCCTGAGTAGCTCAAATGGTTAGAGCGCTAAACATACTGAGCTTAGAAACTCGGGTTCAAAACCTGACTCAGGCATTTATTTTTCTTTTCATGTCATTGTGTTTTATGTGTGTGCGTGTGTATATGTGTGTTTCTGTTTTAATGGAATTTGCGTTAGCTTAGGTTTAATTAATGACGATGAGAAAATATACCCCCAAAAATATATATTTGTGTTTTAATGAAATTTGAATTAAGTTAAATTTTAATCTAAAGATGTTGGGAAAATATTTCCAAAAAATATGGAATAAACTATATGTTCAAATTAAACTTTACATAAAAGTGAGTAGATTTTTAAAAAGATAAACATTTTAGATCTTACAAAGTTCACATCTTGTGCCTTGGGATTCCACAGTCTGATTAAAATGAGAGGAGAAATGTTTTTTACATCATTTTAAAATTGCCTCCGTTAAAGTTACATATTTAACCCTAGGCGCCATCTATAGATTAGTTACGAGAAAAGTTACGTGGTTTTGGTATACCAAAGTATTAATAGATATTTAATGGGGCATAAGTCAACAAAGCAATAAAAATGGGGAAAATAAAGATAAGCACGAAGTAAAGAAAATGAAAATAACTCTGACATATAGTGTAATTTATTTTAAATATTTTAATTGGTGGTGATAAACATTAGAACAAACATGGAATTCCCTATTGAAATATACAGTTCAAGTTTTGGTATATAGGCCTATAGAAAAACGAAAATATTGGAAAGATCATACAGAAAGAATGCAAGGCAATAGACTTGCAAAACAAAAAAGAGCTAAAGAAGATAGACCAGTGGATGGGAGAAAAGAAAGAGGAAGACCAGCCAAGAGATGGATAGAGAGTGACTTTACATCCAATTCGTCTTCCTAAAAGGTAAGATTTGGGAAATAAAACAGAATGAAAATCCTACAACTAAAGAATAAGAATAAGAAGAACACATTTTGGTATGTTGCGGAAAAACAAGGATTGTTCAAAACTTAGTACCATGTTTTCTCAATCCTTGGTTATTGTGACATTTCTTGTTTTTCCTGTAGCCTTCATTTGAAGTAAATAATACCAAAAGTAACTCCATTCCATCCATGGCGCAACAGGCCTAGGAAGCCCTTTGCCAACCAGTCGGATTCTGTCTCACATCTACATGAATCAATCATAGAGGTGGACAATCATCCGCCAGTATATGGGTGACACGTGGTCAGCACGTCAAGTCGCCCAGCCGTTATAACGAGTTTTCTCAACCTGGAGCCGCTACTTATTGTAGCTACCCAAATTCGTCACGAAACTGAGCGGCCACCGGTCCTATACTGGTCGATATTCCATGAGAATATTTCTTCCCCATTGAGACTCGAATTATCGCAGGTCCAGTAGCTCTGCACCAACGCATCATGTCTTAAACCGCTAGGTTAGGGCGCGGGACTAGCAAAATTAACCATCATGGATTTAATGTGAAACATCAATTGTTTCCATTATGATATTAGAAGATTTCGGGCTAGAAGACCGTGGTCCATAACTGTGTTTTTTGCAGACGTTTCTCCCTCGACTACGGAGGGCATCTTATGTGGCGATTCTTCCTTCTCCCTCGGCTGTGGAGGGCATCTACAGTTGCGAGTTCTTCTGGAAGAAGAGGGAGAAACGTCTGGAAAAAAGACCAGTTATGGACGAGGAGAACTCGCCACTGAATGTGGCCTCCGTGGCCGAGAGAGAAACGTCTGGGAAAAACGCCAGTTATGAACCACGGCCTTATAGTCTGAAATCTTCTAATATAATAATTTCAGGCTATGAAAACCTGCATTCTACAATATGTTTCCATTACTTATTAAATGTTCTGGTAATTTTAGTAGGCGTGGTGTAACTTATCTTACAGAATTCATGACAAGCGTTGCAATTCCGAACATCCACACTTGACATCTGAGTTCGGGTTTGAAAGATCTGTTGTTTGATCGTGAACTCCCACCACGGGCAGGTGGAATCGGAACTTGATTCTCTACGTAAGTGTGGTGAGTACCAAGTGCCGGAGGTCCCATCGTCTGCGTAACGATATTAGCACTACCACGTTGAACAAGAACACTGGGCTGATCATCTTCATCTTCTTCCTCTGCAGAACCATATTGTTCCACGTAATCCTCTTCGTCGTATCGAGATGGAAAGACGCGTCGAGTTGGTCCAGGAATCTCTGCAACAATACGAATCAAAACTTACTTCAACTCAAGAACCACCAAAGAGGTACAGATTGTGCCACCTGTTTATATATTTTTTTTGCATCAAATAAATTCACTTATCTGAGGAAAGGAGATTACGAGCATTTGAGAATAACGTTCTTAGGAAAATGTTTGGACCAAAGAGAGATGAGCAGACATGTGAATGGAGAAGACTTGCATAACAGTGAGCTACTGCTCGGGACCCAGCTCCGTGTGTCTGAAAGGAATTTGCTGCCTCAGCTGTTAGTATATGAGAATCATAGATGTTTACCTCCTCCCACTCCCCACACTTCTCCCATAAAACACACAGAGCTTGGTCTCAACCTGTACATGGTCTTAATAGGAAGCTAGATATAATAGGAACAGTTAAGTCTAGTAGACTGCGATAGGCAGGACATGTGGCATGAATGGGGAATCAAAGACATGTATGGAAGCTTCTTGTAGGAAAATCAGAGGGAAAACATCCAATTGGTAGACCAAGAATGAAGTGGGAGAATAACATTAACCATGATTTGAGGGAAGTAAATTATACAGAAAATTATTGGAAAACATTAGCTCAGGATAAGGATATATGGAGAGCTTATGTCCGCTCGGCCATATAGTGTTAGTGAGTTAGTAATTAATTGAAAAGATGGCTGCCAAAATGTAACATAAGCGGGATAAACTATTATTTTATGAAGGTAGCCAAATGTCTCGTCACATAATATTAGTGACGCTCACGTATAGAATAACGAGACTCTCTCTGTCTTTATCTATTAAACAGTTTTGTTTAGTTTTCGGCTACGTTATATTTGTTTCTATAGAATTCGTTATTCAAATATTACAATTTTCCCAGTTTTGAAAAAAAAAAAATAGAGATCCCAGGGATCTGTGCATTAAGGTGGGCCGAAAAAACTCATTTATCTAATTCGAAGTTGTAATAGCGCGGAAAAGTTGCGAATTATATAGCTAAAAAAATTTAAAAAATTCAAAAACGGTTGACATCTTCCGGTCGCGCAAAGCCTCTGAAGTTTGGCAAAATATGGAAAAAAAAACTTCATTTTTGCAATTATTTACTTTTTTTAACATCAAGTAGCTATTGCTTATCTTTGCTAAGCACGTTTATGTCTATCTGTGGGATCTGACAATCAATACTCTGGAAGTTATTTATCAAATACCAAAAGTGCGTAAAAATATAACTTGTTCATTATTCTGGCAAATTTTGGAGCTTATGTGCGACCGGAAGATATCAACTGATCTAAACCAAATTAAAACACAATGTTTTTAGGCTCTATTTGAAGACGTTACAAACTATTACATTACGAAAACATCTAATTAAAAAAATTAAATAAATAATCTCAAAAATGTAGTTTTTTTTTCATATTTTGTCAAAATTTAGAGTATTTGCACGACCGGAAGGTGTCAACCAATTTTGATATATTGTTTTCCTTTTCTTTTGCCTATATAATTCGCAACTTTTCCGCGCTGTTACAACTTCGAATTAGAAAAATTCGTTTTCTTGGCCCATTCTACTGTGGATACTAAGTTGCGTTTTAAAAAAATATGTTCTTTTTCTACTAATTACGAAGTCGGTGGCAGTGATATAGTGGTTATATTCTTTGCCTCTGGTCCCGAGGGTCGCGGGTTCAAATCCGGCCGAGGTCGATGGATGGAAAAATCCAAGGAGCAAGAAGTCCTCCGGTAGAAACTTTAAACCGTGGTTCCCGAATCTGAACATTTTCAGGCTCGTAAAAGATCCTTAAGACTGAATAAAGAGGCCTCTAAGCAAAATTTACCAATCTTCTTCATCCTAGTAATATCTTAGTTGCTCACTAGATGTCTAATGGGGTTGATATGTTGACCACATACACTTCATGACATATTTTGGGAAATAAGCGTTACTGAATTTACTTGTTCTAGTAACTCCTAACAAAGGAGATGCTAAGGTCAAACTTTGGACTGTTACGCTATTATAGATGAGAAGTAGACTACCGTATTTTACGGACTATAAGACGCACTTTTTTCTTCGAAAAATTGCCTCCAAAGTTCAGGTGTGTCTTATACTCGAAATTAATATAAAAATGTCCAGTGTTTGATTTAAAATTCTCGCCAGTCTTAAAAAAGTTCTCATATTCGATGCCGTGGGAAACCCATCTCTATCTGGCAACATTGGATTCAACTGGCGGCAGCAGGGCACCGATGTGATGAACATGAGTTGTGGGGATTCACAAGCTTGCCAACACTGTCTCCCTCCCGCTCCGCCATCAAAAACCCAGAACACTGTCTAGCCTATGATGCGTCATTGCAGTCTACGATGCAGTGAACTTGAACAAATGGATGATGGATGAAATCCAACATGAATTCACGCCGAAGGGAGCTTTAAAACGATATTCAATCAAACAAGTGTGTCAGTGGATAAAACATTTGTGGTCTAGATCGAGAGAAGACATTATTGTTATATCTTTCAAGAAGTGAGGTGTAAGTAACGCTCTCGATGGCATCTTATATATGAAGAGGATAACGATGACGACAACGAAGAAGAAGAAGAAGAAGAAGAAGAAGAAGAAGAAGAAGAAAGTTCAGATGACGATTTTCAGGGATATTAAACATCAGAACGGTTTTATAAACTAAGATTTTTTTAGTCTGGCTTTAAAATCTAATAATAAAAAATGGTAAAATGTTTTTTAATTATTTAAAAATTAAGGTGCGTCTTATAGTCCGTAAAATACAGTAATTACGAACTAGCGAGCTAGGACTCGAGCCTTAACAGATCGCAGCACGTGGCAAATGTTCTACTGAATAGACTACAACACTCCGCCCTTACCAAAGTAATATACAGACGATTCGAACCGAATGACCCACAGCCAACCGTTAGGGGCATAAAATAAATTTAAATATCTGTAATTGATGAGGTGGCAGGAAAAAATGGAACATAAGTTGAAACGATATATTGAGATAGGAAGCTCATGATTAAGTGATCCCACTACAGGCCTCTGGAGGCCGTTGGGGTAGTAGGAGGTTAAGGCTCCCACTTTTTCTGGACAATTGACACTTAATGTCAGCCGAGTTATCAGCCCTCCGTGATGGCCGCCTTCACCCCCAGAACAAGCGTCTGGTACTCAATTCCGTTAGAGGCTGAGTCGATCCCAGGGCCATAGTACCGCCAGAAGGTTTGGGACTCGAACCCTCGACCTTTCGACTTGTAGCGCAGTGTCTTAACGACTACGCTTCGGCGTGCTCATGGGTGAAGATATTTTGTCATGATATTTCCACTAGTGTAGGATAAAATTGTGGGAAAAAATCCATGCTCAATTTTCAGGCCCTGAAAATTCCATCGACTCCAGCCGGGTTTGAACCGTAAAAGCTCGAAACCAGAGCTGAGATAGCAACATCTGGTCCACCAGGACCAACTAACTAACTCACTGGCATTGTCGAACCCATAGGTAATGGCCGCGCAGGCATAAGCTCTCTACACATCCCGAGCTAAATTTTACCACAGTGGAACCCGTGTTTCTTGACGGTTGTAATTTTACGGTGAAAGATTGTCACTCTTTCGACCAAGGTACTTTATTCGTCTGGCTTATCACCTTCGACCTGTCCGGCATGGTTCTCTGGGTCATTTAAGCACGCAAGCCACACCACGACAAGGTAAAGATACCATGGAGGGATCATGACCGAGTATTATAAATTATTTATAAATACTCCCGTATAATATTGCATTCCATTAACACAGTTTTACATCTCATCTTATAGGTAACTAGCTAATACCCGGCGTGCGCTGCTACGTCTAAATAAATGAAAATTAATACTATTTTATGTTTAGTTGAATAAGTAAAAGGCAAAATAATTTATATTTTTTAGATACTCCGTGCTGATTACCCAATGTTGCCCGGGAATCTACTTATCTCGATCTTCTTGGCATAAATGAGCTAAAAGACAAAATTCGTTATTGTGAGTTATTCGTAAAAGAATACCCGCCATGTGCTGCTATGCTTGCAGACGAATCTAGTACTTGTCTCGATCTTCTTGATATCAATGAAAGACAAAAATGGTTATTGTGAGTTATCCGTAAGAGATGAGCATATGCTGTCCCGGACTTTTTTTGTAGAGCGTTTTGAGATATTTAATTATGTGTACATTAATTTTATGTATTTATTATGGTTTAGGCAGCGTAACCCATTTAAGCATCCAAAGAGCTACTTTTTTTCACGTTTTCCACTACAAAGTCGATTTTAAGGGTGTAGGAGTTGCGTATCACAACTCTCTTATAGCCTATGTTCATCCCGGGAATCTCCTGAACATTTTGCAAAAAGCCCCTTCACAATCGGATCAACGGTATGGCCGCGCATAAAGTACGAACAAACAAACAAATAAATAAACAAACATTCATTTGTATATTATAGGTTTTACTTGTCACACGCCCCCGGGCCTTACAGTGACACGATCTGTCAGTAGAGGGATTTTTACTATGGATCTCACATACACAATTTTTTTGACCATACAAGGACATGGAGGACCTCTCCGAATGAGGGAACAGTTCAATGTCAGACCTCCTTCAAAACAACACAAGGATGAAACATCATTAACATACATTTATACTAAACATGGCGAATATGATAATTATGATTAAGATGGGCGGATGATGATTGGGGATTGTTAGGGCATTAAAGTGTCCTCCTGTATAATATAATTTAATAATTAATTAATTAAAGTCCTTTAGTAAAAAAATAAAACAAAATTTAACACATATGAAAGAATAGAATTTTTCTTGATCTAGATTTTGATATCCTATTTTATAACACACCCGAATGCATGATGTATATTAAGTAATTTTGTCCAGTGCAGAATATATTTTGCTTACATGCATCCTATCAGGTTATGTGATACCGGGTCAATACAACAGAATTCTTCACATCTGCGGAATGCACCATATTGTGTTTATGGCTGCCATGGGTATAGCTTGATTAGCCATGCCACATGTGTTGTAGCAAAAAAAAATCTCATAGAATTTTTACGATTGATATTCAATTAATGATAAACTATTTTTCTTACATTAAACAAAAAGTATATTTAGAGTAAATTATTTCAATTAATATTCACCCATTATTGTTAAATTTAACTTAATTTATTCATTTACTTGTCAATACAACAGAGGGTAGAAACGATATAAATTTCTAAATTTGTGCAGCTGGTAGATTACTATCAGGTATGTGGAAAAAATCAACATGTTCTTCTATTTAGCACTATAATAATAATAATAATAATAATAATAATAATAATAATAATAATAATAATAATAATAATAATAATAGTAATAATAATAATAATAATAAAAAACACCAGATTACGTTTATATAACACTTTGGCTAGACCAGTGTTGACCTATGGTAGTGAAGCATGGACACTAAAAAGACAACATGAAAGCAGAATAACGGCTTGTGAAATGAGATTCATGCGCAGAACAGCGGGTTACACCAGATGGGATCGGAAAAGGAACACCGATATCTTAAAAGAATTGAATACTACGCCAATTTTGGAATATATTAAACAGTACCAACTAAATTGGAAACACCATCTTGAAAGATTGAGTTCAAATCGGATCCCCAAAGCTGTTTAAAATTATATACCAAGAGGACGAAGATCACTGGGCCGTCCTATGAAACGCTGGAGGGAAAATTTTCTATAGGATCGTAACATGCCTTGGCCTAATACTTGGAAGGAATACTTACTTACTTACTCACTGGCACTATCGAACCCGTAGGTTAATGGCCACGCGGACATAAGTGAACCCATGTCCGCATTTCTTGACGGTTGTATTTTTACGGTGAAAGATCGTCACTCATTCGACCAAGGTACTTTTTTAGTCTGGCTTATCACCTTCGACCAGTCCGGCATGGGTAACCCTATCGGCAGCAATGCTACCGCCGGCATAGCTCTCAGGATCATTTAAGCACACAAGCCACTCCACCACGACAAGGTAAAGATACCATGGAGATACTACTTTCAATACAGACAAATAAAAAAAAAAATAATAATAATAATAATATAATAATAATAATAACAATAATAATAATAATAATAATAATAATAATAATAATAATAATAATAATAATAATAATAATAATAATAATAATACTTTCCTGAAAAGATGATTATAGCATAATGCATTAATGTGATTGCAATATTCACTGTTATTTTATGTAATCTTCCTGAACTTAGTAAGCAGTTAACATACTGCTAAGGTTTTTTTTTATTAGCGCAGTTTTAACCTCTCGCTTTATTGGTACTTTTACGTGCCACACGCCTCTCGGGCTATACAGTGGAACGACCTGTCGGGAGAGAGGGATTTTAACTATGGATCACATAATACTTTTTTTGATCACACAATGGCATAGAGGGCCTCTCCGAATGAGTGATCAGCTCAATTCAGGGCCTCCTCCGAGACAACACAAAATTAAGACGAAACACACAATTCACACATACACACATTCATGCTGAACATGGCGAATATGATAATGATGACCAGATGGTCGGGAATAATTTGGGCCTTAAACTTTGCAAACATTGATCTTACAAGTGAGGGGGAAAAAAAAAATAAAACCATCATGCAGGAAATTTGTCCCGACCGTAGATCGAACCCTGACTCCCTGTGTATGACGCATGGATGCTACCCCGAGACCACAGCGATGGATTACTGCTAAAAAAAAAAAAATAATAATAATAATGTCTAAAAGCAGGTCACACAGAATATTCTTGGTTATATATCCTTATCTTGGGGAGGTGTAACAAACCCAATAGCACTATCGAACTCATAGGTTCATGACCGAGCGGACGTAATCTCTCCACACATCCCTATCCTGATATAATGTTTTCCAATCATCTCCTATTTAATCTATTTCTCTCAAACAATGGTTAATGTTATTCTCCCACTTCATTCTTGATCTATCAACTTGGCGTTCTCCCTCTGGTTTTCCTACAAGAAGCTTACATGCCCCTCTTTCATTCCCCACTTTACCTTGTCGTGGTGGAGTGGCTGGCGTGCTTAAATGTCCCCGAGAGCTATGCCAGCGGTACACTTAATTCAAACCAGGAAGTTACTACAGACCTTATGGGCTATGCCAGTGATCAAGCCCTGGGGGTCCGTTTACGGGCCCCAGCTGTGCTCACAACAGCAACAGGGCGCGTCCCCGGGCGGCGGATAGGGGAACGGTCGGTGGTTTGCTTGCATTCCTCCCGGCTAGGTCCGGACCGGACCCGCGGGCCATTTGTGGGGTCGTCAGGACTCGAGCGACCTGACGTACTATTTAGCTCGTGCTGCGCCCACTCCAGCAGCAAAACGCGTCCCCTCGGTGGCGTAGTGGGGAAAAGGTCGGTGGATCTGCTAGTCAGTCCTCCCTTCCAAGTCCGATGGACTCGCGGACCATGAGTGGGGTCAGCAGGAGAATTTTTATTGGTTATAGGAGCCTGCTGCCAAGCCTGAACGACCCCGGCCCACAGCGGGGGCCTGTGCCACCGTTGGTGGGGTGGTGGGAGACTAGGGGTTCGTGGCCCTATCTCCTGGTTCATTGAACCTGAGACCATCTGTGGGGGCACCATGGGAGATGAGCACCCTGGATGCCTACATTGCTCAGTGGGCTGCCTCACAGCAGCTACACGACTAGGCCTAGTCTTGCGAACGGGCTGGATGGGACAATACCGGGCGTAATGCTGGGAATTACCACCAGGTCAATAAGCTCGGGAAAGGAGGAAGCGCGGTCTTTTGTCGTCGGGGACTTAGCGCCGACTCTGGAACCGAGTGACCCAAGGACAATCTGTGAGGTCGTCAGGAGTTGAGCGACCTGACGTACTAAAAGCTCAGGCTGGACCCACTTCAGCAACCAAACACGTCCCCAGCTGGTGCACTGGGGGAAAGATCGGTGGATCTGCTAGACAGTCCTCCCGGTTAAGTCCAAGGGACTCGTGAACCATTAGTGGGGTAGGCAAGAGTTGAGCGCCTTGTCGTACTAATTGCTCATCTGTTGGAGCTTGCGAGCTCCGTGCTGGACCACAACAGCTGCAGAAGGCGTCCCTGGGGGCACACCAGGGCTCGGCTCGGACCAGTCCAGCGGGGAGCTACTGTACTGGTTCCTGGCTTGGCCTACGGGCCCGTCGACAAACTGTGGGGTCGCCAGGAGATGAGCACCTGGACGTACTAAAAGTCTCACACTGTTGGGCTTGTAGCCCTAGCCGGTCTCACAACGGCTGCAGGACACGTCCCTGGAGGCAGAACAGGGGAATGGTCGGTGGATCTGCGACAGCAGTCCTCCCGGCTAGGCTCATGGAGCCCGTGGACCAACTGTGGGGTCATCAGGATTGAGTGACCTGATGTACTATGTAGCTCATCAATTGCCCAGAAGTGCAAAACTCCAACACTCTCTCCCTGGAGTGTTGGTTTTATAGGACCGAGACCTTGAACGTGGACGCGAGATTTAGATTAGGGAGGACTAGAACTAGGACTTGGGAGTATGGTCATGACGACCGAGGTATCCCAAGGGGTGGTGGCAGGGCCTAGATGTCTCCATACGTACAGGGGGTAGATGTTGCCAAACTCATAATAACGGTATTTGTTTGTTAAGGAGGGGTGGAGCGGCAAGGTTAGCAGTACTTCTTCCAAATCTATGTACTATACATTTAAAAACCATAGTTTTTGTTTTACGGCATGCAAACTAGTTTTATACTAAATATGAGAGTCGACACTTTCACACAAGATAGTACAGATCCGCACGAGCTCAGTGACAAGTGGTAACTGTTTTTTTTTTAAGAGCGGGTGGCTTGGACGGCTACAACTTACAACTACGTACCTGCTGTGTTGCAATCTTCAGTTTTATGTAACGATTTCTCTCAAGAAAATACTGTTAAAATGGCAAACCAGTTCCCTATTCCAAACACACAGTAAATTCCTGTGTTGAATCTGAATGTAGCATTGCTGCCGTAAGGGTTACCCATGCCGGACAGGTAGAAGGCGATAAGCTAGACGAAAAAATGTACCTTGATTGAAAGAGTGACCGTCTTCCACTGTAAAAATACAACCATCAAAAAATGGGGACATGGGTTCCACTAGGGTAAACATTTCCGGAGGTTAAATAGTCCCACATTCGGTTCTACGGGCGGGAACTACTTCAGGGAATCCATACAAAATTTCAAACACAGGGAAATGTCTCTAGGAACTTGGAATGTTAGGAAATTATATAATAATAATGGTAATAATAATAATAATAATAATAATAATAATAATAATAATAATAATATAATAATAATAATAATAAAGCTTTATGTTAGCTGACAGAGTTAAGGCCATAAGGAATTCTCTTGCACTCAATTTCTCAGCGAATAGTAAAATTATACAAAAATTATATACTTATAACAATTTAAAAATATTATTCATATATAGTCTAAACAAAAGACAGGGGGGATCTGGTCTAATATTAGCTAATATTAACCAAACGTGAAACAATTATTAACACAGGGATTAGATAAATATAGTCACTTTACAGGAAGTTAGATGGCCAGGAGAAGGTAAAAAGGATGGAGGTCTTCAATTTAATTTAAAATTATTGTGACACTCTGTATATGATACTGGCCTACAGTGTAATACAGAAAGAGTTATAATTACCGTATAGCCTGATGTTGCTCTCGACTTCTCCCAGTGAATTTTTGGCAATACAGCGGTAAGACCCAACATCTCGGGCCTGGAAGTTTCTGATGACAAGCACCATGCGCACCTCGAACAGAGACTTGCTTATCAGTTTCACCTCATACTTGTCACTCGAAATCACCATCTCTCCTGAAACAAAGTTCAATACCTCACACAACTCACCATTCGTATAGGGCGTAATACAATATTCAACAGCTAAACTTGCAGCAACAGTAATAGGAAACAAAACTCCGTCACGCAGGAAATATTCAAACTAAACGCAATTCCTCTGAAAATCGAATTCATAATCCGATTTTGCTTGTTTACGGTATATATATATATATATATCTTGAGCAATTATAAAATAGTTTAGAAGTAAATTCAATATTGTATTTATTATTCAAATAAATAATTATATCATTTTAATTATATAACTTTAAGTTGTAGTAATTCATCATTATCATCATCCTCTTTTCGTGTCCTCCTTTCTGAAGGTCGATTCCAAATATGACTCCAACCATCTATATCTTCCCATGCTTTGCTTCTTTTTAGTTGTTCCCAGTCATATTCTCTCTCTTGTAGACTTTTCTTCACTTGGTTAAATTATCTTTCTCGTGGTCTATCTCGTGGTCGATTTCCTTGTATCTTGAGATTTAACAGTCTTTGTGGTAGTCTTTCCTTTTCCATTCTTTTTAAATGTCCAAACCATTTTAGTCAACTTTTTTTCTACGTCGTTAATTTTTTTACACTTAATGCCTCACTGATATTGCCATTCCTTATTCTACTTGTTTTATGTACCATTCTATGTAAGAATTTCATTTCTGTAGCTTGGATTCTGCTCAAGTCCTCCTTTGTATATGTCCAAGTCTCAGCTGCATACGTTAGAAGTGGTTTGAAATATGTTTTATACATTGCAAGTTGTAGTAATTACGAAATAGTTTAAAATTAAAGTCAATAGTGTTGTATTGTTCATACAGAAATTATATAACCACTAGTTAGGGTCTCAAAAATATTATTAATTGTAATTAAGTATGTAAATGGGTGTAAAAAAAGTATTATCTAATACAATTTTTATAAGATTCATGATGCTCCGTTAAGGTATTATTCAAAATTAAAATATAACATTATGGAATATTCACCTGAAAGGTCCGTCTCCTCAATTTAATTAATTATTTATCATTCATAATTTGTTAACATGTCTGAAGAAGGTACAGTGTACCTGTCACTGAATTATATAATAAATATGAAAATCAAATAAAACTACGTTTTATTTTTATTTAATTAATAATTATTTAACTGTCGCGCTTTCGGGACTTGTCCCATCATAGGCAGGATTCAAAACTGGTGTTTCACTGAAGATCTGGTAGAGGGGTCCTGCCGATGATGGGACAAGTCCCGATAGCGCTACAGTTAAATAATTAATTAAGTTGAGAAGACGGACATTTCAGGTGAATATTTCATAATTTTATATTTTTATTTTAATATAATTTTAAAATTAATTTAAGAGTGCCTTATGTTTCTGTTTTATATAATTATTTTTTGCGCGATAATGCATTTTGTCGTACTTACCAGCAATGGCGACCATTATTGAAAGTTCAACTTCCTACATTTCGGGGTTGCCAACCTAAATAACTATACTGTAATATTACATTTACACCCACATGCGGGAAGTAAAACCACTGCCCTCTATGTATACTACGTACAATGTATATACAGAAAATATCCAAAAGGTAGTGTTAATATACATTATACTAAACAAATCACTGCATTTTATATGAACTGAACTTGATATGAAACAATATAAAACAATAAATACGTACTTGCGGTCATGTTATCAATAATTGTTCTCAAGGCCTCCTGTTATTTCAACTAATAAACATTGCCCACACTGTTAACGTTAGTCAATTGTTTATAACGAACGCAAAAATTTCCAACAAAGATATTATTTTAATATTATTTATTATTTTGAAAACACCATCGCGCAAAAAATAATGTACAACGCACGTTTGTGAAGTGTTTTACAGAATCTCGGGAATTAAAAACCTCACTATCGCTCGGTTTTTAAACAGTTTCCCTCGATTCTGTAAAAACCATTTCCCAACCTCGCATCGTAATATTCTATTGTTAACGGTCCTGTCATTGTATTGTATTGTATAATTAATATGTAGCCTATATGAATCCACCCCCTGAGCACAAGACTTTGGTCTCATTCAGGAGTGGCTAGATTAAATTAAATATGTTTCAATTATTGTATTTTAATAGTTGTATAGCAATGACTTTGCTATATATATGCCTATCAAATCAAAAGTCACTGCTATACAACTATTAAAATACAAATATATATGTCCACCGCTGTGGTCTCGAGGTAGCGTGCTGCCTTGTCACGCAGCGGGCCCGGTTAGATCCCCGGTTGCGGCAGTTTTTCTGGGTGAGGTTTTTATCGGGGTTTTTCCTCACCTGTAAGACAAATGTCAGGAAAACTTTAGGGTCCAAACGGTCCCCGAAATCATATGGCCATTCATCATCCTTATCATCATCATCATCTTTCACCGGTGTGGAAAGCAACGGGAAGCTACCACACCTACAATTCCCTAGTAAAGCTGCAAGCATAGCATGAAAATGCTATGATTGCAGTGAAGGACCTGCCTTCGGGCAGAATTACTATGGATGGATGGATATACATTTGGACCAAAGAGTGATGAACAGAGAGGGAATGGAGAAGACTACATAACAATGAACTACATGATCTTTATAGGAAACCAGATATAATAAGAACAGGTAAGTCTCGTCGATTGCGATGGACAGGACATGTGGCACGAATGGGGATGAAAGAGGAGCATGGAATCTTCCTGTAGGAAAACCAGAGGGAAAACACCCAGTTGGTGGACCGAAAATGAGGTGGGAGAATAACATTAACCATGATACGAGGGAAGTAGATTGTACAAGGAATGATTGGAAAACACTAGCTTAGGATAGGGTTGTGTGGAGAGCTTAACCCTCATAACTTGCAAACACACCGCGTCCCAGCATACTACATTTCGCTTTACTCAGGCAGGGAAACTGTCTGTTTTTCACAGTGGGTTGCCATTACTGGATTCTGGCTTCAATTTATGTGCCTTGTAGTTAAAAAGGCAGAATTTTTTTTGACACGGCCTTGGTGCGTCACAATGCTTATCTGGGATAAATTCAAGGTAGGTTTCGCCATGCATTGGTTGACAGTTCCCTTGTAAGATACGTATTTTTTCAGACTTACCATTATTTTAAAGTCCTAAATCTATGACACGGAACCCATGGCGTTAGTTTCCTTCTAATAGCACTCATTTTCAGGACTCTTATGCTGCGTAGATTCGATTGAACGCATGGAACTTGAGACCGGAAGCAAGCATGGTAATCACTAATCCATTAAAGACCGTCTAAGAATTTCATAATGTGTGATCTTCATAGACAAAAGATTCCGAGGAAAATCAAGATTTAGATGGCATTGAATTGTAGGTCTAAGCCTTTTTTCATTCTCTAAAGATTTGATGGCATGCTCTAGTACACAATTGAATTATCAGATACCGGCACATAAAAATATCAAAGCAAATTTCTTGAAACTTTTTTTATATATGACAATCACATCTTCCTGCTAACTCCTCTGCACCATTCAGAGGAGGCACACCTCATATGTTAAGAAATCCTCTTTTAAACGGTGAACCAGGAGCTAAAATGTCTTCTGGCGTACATATCTGCGCATGCTTGGCCGATGTTCTTTCTCTGTGGTTGTCGCTTTTCTCCTTTTACACGATGGAGAAGGATCTTTAAATACTTCTGCAATACTAATTAGATGTACACTGATTCATGTACACACTTCTTAATAACGTTATTATATAATTAAAAAAGTCGATCTTTAAAATCTTATTAATTTAATCTAACCATTTTGGCCTTAAATTTTCCTCACATTTATTTTATAGAAGAGGAATTCCCATAAAAAAAAATACGCAGGAACTTGGCTCGACCGAGGATCGAATCCGCGCTCGCTGCATGCGAGGGAGACATGCACCCCGAGACTACAGCGATGGCCATCGAGGGTATAGCAAGAATATGGTAATGACGATTATGATGGCCAGATAATGTCCGGGAAGCATTTGAGCCTTAAAGTTTCCTGACATTTGTATTACAGGAGAGGAATTCCCCCGAAAAAACCTTCACCCAGGATACTTGTCTCGAGCGGGGATCGAACCCGGGCTCGCTGCCTACGAGGCACGCTATCCCGAGATCACAGCGAGTGTACATCCAAGATATAGAATGAATAAATGGGAAAATGGCTGGAGACTGAAGAGAATAGCAAAATTCAATAGAATGGAAGAAGTGGATTTAGATAATACCAACGTAGTATTACACTGAGCAACAAAAAATAAACTTTTTTTTTTGTCTCAGAAAGAAAATATGTGATTCTGATAGTATTTTTTCTCCTGAATTCAAATATGATATCGGTTTTCCTCCAGCACACAAGGTTTTCGAGAGACAGAAATTTATAATTTCAAACACTTTAATATTTTCTACATTCGTAACTACACGATATTCGAACATTCGGATTCACCTAGAAAGTAAGAAATGACGTTTTCTGCTATATTTCGCCTGTGGAGCATCCCTCTCGACGGTCCAATAATAATCGGCCAGCATATTAGGATTCCATTTACCTTGATATCTCTTTTCCATAGCTGAAACCATGTGAGTTAGCTCATTTGGTTTTATTTTACAATGGACAAATGGACGAAAAAACGTTTATTAAAAAAATAATTATTTAAAACCATTAATTGAAATTGAAATAAAAAAAACTGTTTTTTGAAAGTATTTGGGTGTCAAAAGTCTCTGCAATGCATAATAGCATGCATTTCCAGAATTGAGCCTATGTTTAATTTCTTTGTGCATCTCATTCCTGTTTGTGATTATTGTTCCTAGGTATTTTTATTCAGTCACTTGCTCAAAATTTCCCTCATTTGTCATTAGCTGTCCATTTCCATTATATAATATATTTCTACGTGTGTTTTGAATTTTACTACATTTTGAAATTAATCCTCAAATTATCATTTCTTCTTCTGCTTCTTCTTCTTCTTCTAAAACTTAATTTGTAGAATTTTCATCCTGTTTATTTCCAAAATCACTCCTTGGAGGAAGACGTATTGGATGTGCATTTAGTGTCTATCCATCTCTTGGCTGGTCTTCTTCTTGTTCTTCTCCCGTCCATTGCTCTACCTTCTTTTAGCTGTTTTTGCAAGTCGGTTTTCTTCCATTATTTTTATATGATCCAATATTTTCGTCTATCTATAATCAATTTGGTTATTTCTTGGATATGACATTTGTTATTTAATGTGATATAAACATTAATTGAGTTGGGACTAAGGAGGGTAAAACAGGTAGCATACGTGGGAATTAATTAAACATGTCTTCATTTATGAACATATGACTTTGGTATTCCTGAAAGAAGCAGGGAAAATCTCTGGAGAAAATTGTAATATGCCGATAGCTACATTAAAATGAATGAAACACGTATTTTTATCAGAAAAATGGCGCGTATTTCCATAGGGATTTCTCTTCATTCATTCAGTGGAACCTCTCAGCTCATCAATACAATTTTTGTTCCATTTATAAAACAACAGGATGCATTTCTTGATAACTTTGAAATAAAATGACTTTACATATATGAAAAACTAGACACGACATAACCAACATGGGAATTATATAAGTTTGCTGAGAAAACAGTTATCTACCAACATGTTCCATAACAAAATAACATATAAAATTTACCAATTTAAAAAATGGAACATATTTCATATTACCTTCGAGTGTATTATATGTAAATAAATAAAACTATAGTTTACCGTTATGGTCAACTCATTCATTCCTTTTCAATTCTAATGCATTTTAAACCCTTAATGCCTTTTGGATAACTTACCCAATTTTAGAAATTTGTTGATTAACTATAGTTTACTCAGCAACAAAAAATATTTTTTTTTGTCTAAGAAAGAAACATATGTGATTCTGATACTATTTTTTCTCCTGAAAACAAATATGATATCGGTTTTTCTCCATCATGCAAGGTTTCCGAGAGACAGAAATTTATAATTTCAAACACTTTAATATTTTCTACATTCGTAACTACACTATATTCGAACATTCGGACTCACCTAGAAAGTAAGAAATGACGATTTTCTGCTATATTTCGCCTGTAGAGCATCCCTCTTGATGGTCCAACAATGATTGGCCAGCATATTAGGATTCCATTTGCCTTGATACTCTTTTCCATAGCTGAAATCTCCTGAGTTAGCTCATTTGGTTTTATTTTACAATGCACAAATGGACGAAAAAATGTTTATTAAAAAAAATGTATTTAAATTCATTGATTGAAATTGAAATAAAAAAAACTGTGGGTGATGGAGAAATTCCGAATCCATATTTGAAAACACGATAAAAAACTGCATTAAGTACAACTATTGGTACTCATGAGACAAAAATCATGTTGACCAGTGTTATTGCTCTTTGATCAAGCAACAATTTGCTGAAGAATTAGTTATCCTAAAATATATTGGAGTTGAGGAAGGTTGAATCAATTACATTTATATGCAACCATTCTGCTACAGAAAACTGTTTAGATTTTTAATAGCCTATAACTAACTAACTCAACTAACTCACTGGCACTGTCGAACCCATAGGTTCATGGCCGGGAGGACATAAGCTCTCTATACATCCCTATCCTGAGCTAAAGTTTTCCAAACAATCTCTGTATAATATATTTCCCTCAAATCATAGTTAATGTTATTCTCCCACCTCATTTTGGTCTACCAACTGGGTATTTTCCCTTTGGTTTTCCTACAAGAAGCTTCCATGCACGTCTTTCAATCCCCATTTGTTCCACATGTCCTGCCCATCACAGTTCACGAGACTTAACGTTCTTATTATATCTGGCTATCTTCACTACCGTATGGGTAATTATATACATTGCGAATTCTATTTTATAAAGAGTAAAATGATCCCTCTACAGGCCAGTAGGGGTAGTAGGAGGTTAAGGCTCCCAATTTTTGTAGTCAATCGGCATTTGATGTCAACCGGATTGTCAGCATTTCGTGACGGCCGCCTTTACTCACAGAACAAGCTTCTGGTACTCATTTCCATTAGAGGCTGAGTCGACCCCAGGGTCATGTGCTACCAGAAGGTTTGGGTCAGTTTAAAAATCCTGACCCCACCGGGACTCGAACCATCGACCTTCCGGTTTGTAGCATATTTCCTTAACCAACTACGCTATGACGTGTCCCCAATTCTGTTTTATACAAGCTTAAAAAACTAGTCTCATCATACCGCACCTGAGTGATAAAGGCAAGATGCCTTGGCGCAGAGCTACAGGATTTTTATTGGTTCGAGTCTCCATGGAGAAAGAAAGTTTTCTCATGAAATTTCGGTCGGTATGGGACCGGTGCCCACCCAGCATCGTGATTCATTTGGGTAGCTACAATAAGAAGCGGCTCCAGGCTGAGGAGACCGGCTATAACGGCTGGGGACCCGACATGCTGACCACATGTCACTCAAACACTGGCTTATGATCATCTACATCTGCGATTAACAATGTGGATGTGAGGCCAGCAGCCTGCTGATATGCCAAGGACCTTATATGTCTCTCGCGCCATGGAGATTTAAAAATCTTGAGAGACTAATATTTTACAAGAAGGTAATGGTTATCCCAGTTTATGGATTTACGATTATGGTAAACCCAACTTAATACAACGGGGCAGATGAGACAGGAAGAGAAGTGCTTTTAACTAATTCAGGATTTCACGTCGTTTAATGAACGGAAATCAGCAGTTAAAGGGCTTTAATCCCATTCAAGGGAGTTGTGCGTGTAAAGGGAGAGACAAGTATCGCAGGAAATTACTGGAATCGGATTTGCGGAGCCCAGTTTAATTCGAATTGGTGGCAGTGAGAACACTCGGCACAGTGTGGACATCAAACGCTGTTAGAGATGACGTCAGGCATGTCCGGGCCTCGCCATTGTACTGCAAGTTCATCTCATTACAGCCTATACCTCACTTCACAATAGACATTAGCCATGTAACGAAAAGTCAGAAAACTCTTTGTTACAACTCATGAAATTGATGAATTATAAATCTATATGTCAACCGTTGTGGTCTTTACATCAGATGCAGCTGGACAAGCTTCCTGAGTTTTTTCGGGATTTTATATCCACCTGTATACAAAAATCAGGAAACTGCAAGGTCCAAACAGCCCTGAACTCCATCTAACTGGAATTATATATTTCTTCTTCTTCTTGCTTTCATGTGATAGATCTAGTGGTCTGTTATGGTCTCAATCCAACGTTTGAAGGGTCTGCCCAATGATCTAATAATAATAATAATAATAATAATAATAATAATAATAATAATAATAATAATAATAATAATAATAATAATAATAATAATAATAATACTTTATTTATTCTGGCAGAGTTAAGGCCATAAGGCCCTCTCTTCCACTCAACCAGCACAAATACAAATAAATATTCGACAAATATAGATATACACTATACTAATTATAAACATATAAACAGTTAAAGATACAATAAATGTAGCAATGTAAATGTCATGGACAAACAACATTTTATAGGGTAATAACAATAATGATACGATAATAATAATAATAATAATAATAATAATAATAATAATAATATAATATATAATTGATACATTATACGGGAAACACCAATTAATATATATATCTTACACTGGATAATAATGAAGTCGAGTTTAGAGCAAATATAAATTTAGATTTCTTTTAAAAGATGCCAATGTCCGGCAGCCCCTTATTTCTTGTGGTAGGGGAATTCCAGTTGCGAGAAGTGGAGATGGTATATGACATGGAGTGATGTGATGTCCTATGTTGCGGTATATTAAGTAAGAGACTATGTTGTGATCTTGTGTTTAAGTTATGGTTTGAGGATAGATACTGGAAACGGGATGATAAATAATTGGGAATCGAGGTATGTAGGATCTTAAATAGGAGAATTAGACAGTGCGATTTTCTTGTCTCTTTTAGATGTAGCCATGACAATTCGTGGAATAATGGAGAAATGTGATCGTATTTTCGAATATTAAATATGAATCTGATACACATATTATTATGACACGCTGCAGTTTGTCCGACAATCCGTCACTTATGTCAGTTAGTAGAACGTCACAGTAGTCAAAATGCGGCATCACTAAAGTTTGGATTAAAATTCTTTTAAGAGTTGTAGGAAGAAAATGTTTAAGTCGCTTTAGGGAATGCATTATGGAGAAGATCCTTTTAGATGTTTGTTTTACTTGCTCATGCCATTTTAAATTAGAATCTAAGTAAAATCCCAAGTTTTTAACGACGTCGGTATAAGGAATTTGTTCATTATCTAATATGACAACCGGCATATTGCCATTGTTTATGAGGTGTAATAGCCTTGGATGTCCGATAATTATTGCTTGCGTTTTGTTTACATTTAGTTTCAGTCCATATTGTCTGGACCATAAAGATATATGCCTGAGGTCAGTGTTTACTTTGTCAATATATTCATTAATTTCGTCAGGCCTAAAGTGTGTGTAAATCTGTAGGTCGTCGGCGTAAAGATGATGCTTGCTGTTTTGTAGTTTCTTGGTCACGTCATTAATATAAATCGAGAGGAGAAGAGGAGCGAGGACGCCGCCTTGAGGTACCCCTTTCCTCACCAAGCGCCAGGAAGAAATGCGATTATTAACAGAAACTGATTGATGACGATTAATGAGGTAAGATGCAAACCAATCAAGGCTGTTTTCCGACAGATCTCTTGCCTGGTGGCTGGTAATTTAATATTTGACGTGGTATTCTTGTTCTGCTTATTCTTCTTACGTGAGATTTCCAGTTGTTTCTGCATTTTTGTACATATTCCATAACTGATTCTGTTTGTAATACTCTCATACGTTATTATACTAGCTAATACTGGCGTTCGTTGGAACGCCAAAATAGATGGAATATTAAAGTTTAATTAAATTTACCAAACATGTAGGTTTCGGATTTCAGGTAAACCTCCACTTCTAATTGTGGGATTTCGTTCATTTTTGGACAATATCTACCTCGGTTTATTTTCATAGGGTATACTGAGTTTCGTTGTAAAACATCGAAAAATGTGACCGCTAGCGCGATTTATAAATTTTCACTTCAGATGAACTCCTACACGTAATGGTTTTAGAGACTCCAATTGTGAATCTAAACATCGAGGGACCTAATAAGACACACGCAAAAAATTTCATCAAAATCGGTCTGGACCAGTCACAGGTTAGAGTATGTAAATTGCGTTGGATTAGCTTTTAGATTCGTTGGCAACATAGAGTTCAAATATCGTGTTTATGTTGGCTGCATCTCGTGATAACCGCTTCGTGTTTGTTGGAATGCGCATGGTGTATGATTGGAACTTAGAAACATTTTTCGCATCACAGTTTGTAAAGTATTTCCTTCACCTTTTTTCTAATGAAATCTATAGATAGTTTAACTAGATTTTTTTTATGTCTACGAACATCATAAAAATAGCCCGAAAAAACAAGATATGTCAATTCTTCATTGTATTAACTATACTTACTTACTTACTTACTTACTTACTTACTTACTTACTTACTCACTGGCACTATCGAACCCGCAGGTTCATGGCCGCGCGGACATAAGCTCTCCATACATCCCTATCCCGAGCCAACACTTTCCAATCATTCCCTGTATATTCTACTTCCCTCAAATCATAGTTAATGTTTTCTCCCACCTCATTCTTGGTCTACCAACTGGGCGTTTTCCTTCTGGCTTTCCTACAAGAAGTTTCCATGCACGTCTTTCATTCCCCATACGCGCAACATATCCTGCCCATCGCAGTCTACGAGACTTAACTGTTCTTATTATATCTGGCTTCCTATAAAGACCATGTAGTTCATTGTTATGTAGTCTTCTCCATTCACCTGTCTGTTCATCTCTCTTTGGTCCAAAAATTTTCCTAAGAACTTTATTCTCAAATACTCGTAATCTCCTTTCCTCCCTTAAAGTAAGAGTCCATGTTTCGCACCCATATAATATAACTGGTAGAATAATAGTTTTATATATTTTCAGCTTAACGTTTTTTGAAAGGAGTTGGGACATTGTATTAACTATAAGGGACAATTTCTGTTTCAGATAAGTCTAAAAGGGAGAAAATTCAATGGAAAAAAATCATATATGTCGAACTATCTTGTTTGTGCCAGTTTTGCACTTATCTGGTTTTTCCAGTAGATGAGTGTATTATTATTATTATTATTATTATTATTATTATTTTATTATTATTATTATTATTATTATTATTATTATTATTATTATCATTATTTTAATTTTTTTCCTTGTCAACTTTATATTGTGTAGCCTAAGCTAATTGATAATTCATAATTGTTATTTATGTTTAATTTAATCCTGGTGAAGTGGAAAGGAAGCCTTAACTCCATCAGGTAAATAAATACCCTGAGCTAATATTTTCCAATCATCCTGTGTATAATCTATTACCCGTTCAAGGAGTAAGCGCAGTTGTTGGCGGAGGGCACTGCAGTCGTGTTTATGTAGGAATAGAACACGTGACACTGCTATCTAGAGTGCAGAGGGAAACGGACGTGGGACGCTGACAGTGAACACTGCCTTAGATGACGTCACGTGTAGCAACAAAGAGAGCTTCTCAATTCTTCCGCCTGCAGAGATATTTTGAACAACTAATACCTCTCTCAAATAATTTTTAATGTTATTCTTCCATGTCATTCTTGGACTATCTACTGGATGATTTCCCTCTAGTATTCATTCCCATCGTGCCACATGCCCTGCCCATCGCAGTCTACGAGACTTTATTACTTTTATTATATCTGGTTTCCCATCACATTTTATAGAGAGGGGAAAATTGGGACTGATTGAAAAAATATATATTATTGTTTAGAGATTTATGAACTTAAGCCGCCTTCCCGTTTCCAATCTTTATCAAATATATCTTCTACTTGAATTTCTTCTTTAAAATGTTGGTACCATGATCAGCTTGGTCTTCCCCGAATACCCCTTCCAGCTGGAGTTATTGAAAGTTGTTTTAGACTATCGTTATCATTGTTGCGCTTCTGTCACTGAATAATTCTTTTAGTCCATAGTTGTTATTGCATCCTCATTATTTGACCAAATCATTTTAACTCCCTCTTTTCAATTACATATATCACTTTCTCAGGATAAATTTGTATTATTAATAATGAGAAATCCAATATGGCAATTGTTTCCAATCTTCAACTTATTGTTATGTTTTAAGTTATTATATATTCCTATACCGTATACGTGTTCTTTTTAAGTTTAAAAGTTAGAATTATAAAATGTGCCTGATGTCGCAATCTTCCTGAATTGAAACTTCCCTTTAAAATGTTCGTTAAAGGCCTATCAGAGCATGTCCCATCTTCATCTGCTGATAAGCGAAGTTTTAAAATTGTATGTAGTTACCTCAACGTGTGTTTAAAATTACTTTAAAAAACCTGGGTTCAGCTCGCCCGGCTGATAGTACCTAGAAAGGGTCCCTCTCTAAGAAACACACACTGCTGCGTTGTAGGTAGACGTTGACTCATCAAAGGCTAGGGGAAGAAAACCTCGGAAACAAATAACCTGGTCCTCCAGGTTGGGGGTTATCGCGATGGGTTAAATCCCCGTCGTACATAAAAATCAGGCAATGCTAAAAGGCCCAAAGCAATGAAAATCGGAAATGAGCAAAACGCATTTGGGCTGAAGGATAACTACTGTATTGTAGAGAAAATCCTTAACAAAAGTAATAATAACCTATATAATTTAAGTAATTGGGTTGATAAAGAAAGTGTAAAATATTAAATAATAATAAAAGTATACATAAAACACGGTTATATATTGTAAAAACATTGTCTGAGATTTTTTTGGACTGTTACTCCCTATCTTACCAATGTCAAATTTGTAATTTTTTTTGCAAATGCCCCAGGTTGTCTTTCGACATTCCTGGTGTTCTCTCCTGGTATGGCGTACTTGTAACCCACTTCTGAGGTTGGGGCGCCTGGAATGCGGGATTACGTTGCCCCGATGATATGATGGGTGATGATTGTGATGCGCCAGGAGAGTCCCTAATCCTAAACATAATCTAAGATGAATATGAATGATGATGATTGCTACGGCCATATGATTTTGGGGACCGTTTGGGCCTTAAAGTTTTCCTGACATTTGCCTTACAGGTGAGGAAAAACCCCGATAAAAATCTCACCCAGAAAAACTGTCCCGACCGGGGATCGAACCCGGGCCCGCTGCGTGACAAGGCAGCACGCTACCTCGAGACCACAGCGGTGGACTAATTTGTAATCTTCTGGCTAATAAAACATTTACTGCTTTCAGAAACAGACTTTATTTAGCTATTAAAAGAATCTGAAATAATTTGTTACTCATAGTTTAGTCACAAAAAAATCAAACGTTATGAAAATTTTGCAAAAATTTGAATGTGAAAAAAAAAATCCATACTAAGAATGTGTTGTGAAATTCTTTCAAATGTTTTAATAGCTAAATAAAGGCTGTAAACATTTTATTAACCTATCTTGAATAGTTTAGGATATGAACGCACCAGAAAATTACAAATTTAACATTGGTAAGATAGGGAGTACCCAGTCCCCTTAACTGTTCTGATTCTGGCAGTCCTTGATATACGAGGCGAGGGAATTCGTGAATAGGGATGTATGGAGAGCTTATGTCAGTGTAGCCATGCATCTTAGGTTCGATAGTGCAAGTGAATTAGTTAGCGAATCTTAATTTTCTTACTGTGCCCAAAGTACTGTACCCACAAAAGGAGAAACTGAATAGAGAGATGGCGATGGAGGGAATGAGAGAGAAAGGGGGGATAAAATCTAGAAATGGAAGAATCAATGTAGGAAGTAATTAACTGGAAGTGTTAATAATTCGCCGCGAATTCTCGGGTCATTAGCAGATTCTGGTTGGAGTGACGATGCCAAGTGGCGCTTTCTTCACCGAATCAGCTGCTTTTGTCTAGCTGCTAAGAAAGAGGGGTAGGGGATGAATCGAGGCCAATAATCTGTCAGCTGCACGAACATATTACCTGACAAACACACAATAGACTTGACAACAGAAGCCTCTCCATAACCAGGAGTCGCATCCGCTACATGCACAACACTGCCTTCCCATTCACCCAGCTTAAGTCTATCTCCGGCTCGCGTTATCTACCAAGACAGCCCATCAACCTGAGACATTTATTATCAATAAGGGTAAGTTAATTTTCCGAATCTCTAAGAGTTATAAAACATATAGACATTTCCAACATGTATTTAAGTTAATAGATAATTGGAAAATTTTAGCTCAGAATGGGGATGTATGCAGGGACGGCCAGTTCATAATGGCACAAGCGCACGTGCCTTTCTTATAATTTATTTATTTAGTTTCTGAGGCGGTCCCTAAAGGGTAGATAATGGCTGGGGCGGATCTGAGGATGAGCTCTCAGACTCTACAGAAGGCTCCGAATAGTCAGCGCAAAATATAGCCTCTCTCTACCAAACCCTTCCATCTACCTTCATGTGGTGGGACTATTTTTACTGAAGATGGAGGGTGACTGGTGAGTTTCTGGTGCCATAAAACCAGTTGCTAGGGGCAGACAGAGTTCTGTAGCCTTGTAAGGCAGTCTGTCTAGGGGAAAGACAACTTCGAAATTAAACTCTGGTCCTCCAGGTTGGGGGTTTTGCGGTTGGGCTGGTAACTCACCCAAGTAAAAAAAAACACACACTCAAAAGTCTCAAGTAGAGATACAATCTTTGGGACGGCCAAGGAAACGATGGACTTGAGACCGGAACAGGTCGTATTGACCTAATCCTGGAAAGGAAGAAGAAGAAGAAGATTTTCTGAGGCACCCGGAAAGCGGAATTACGTTACCCCGATGACATTACAGGTGACTATTGTCCACAGACGAAGTGAATGAAAGCAGTAGGTATTTCATACGTCATGAGTGTTCCTTTATTCACGTACGGCCAAGCAGACCCGTGTGCAATGTAAATGCATATGTATTTTTTTAAAGGCAATATATTCCATTATCAATTATTCTCAGGTAGTATGCCATTGTTTCGCATGCAATTCCCCATGCCCCCATTCTTCACGTGCTTTCATTCTTTTCGTCTGTGGACTATATTTAACTCATTGCCCCAAATGGAAGTCAATGGCCCAATCACGTTTCAATGATTTTTGTTTTACAACCAATTACAGTCGTGTTTCACCTCGATATTTATCTTCATCTCTTTATCACATTAAAGAAAGCTCCTCCTTTTTAATATTCTGAACAGGTCAGAGCGTTATTTTGCAGTTACTGATTCTCGAACAAATACGTTGAATATAGCAAATAATGAAGAGATTCCTTCCAGCTACACATTTGATAATTGTGTGTTCAATAATTGTACTTTTAAATAATGATTTTACAGAGTTGTTTCCTAAAAAAATAAATAATAACGTATAGAGATGGTTATAATATACAGTTTGATGTGTTTCATTTTTTCTCCTCTAGGGTGCATTCTTACAATATTGAATTCCTATTTTGGCAATATATAATATGATCTAGTTGCAGTGGATGAACAAATGAAACTAACCAAACACATCTGATTTGATTTCAAACATCGCCATTTACATTAAAAATATGTAACTATATAAATATTTTAAAATATTTATATTCTTCTTATTCTTCTTCTTCTTCTTCTTCTTCTTCTACAAGGTTTAGGCTATGCAGCCTGTTCCGGCGAAGTTAAAAGTGGAGTCCATCTTCTACGTGGTCGGCCAACATCTCTTGTTCCTCTGGGATTATACAGGAAGGTTCTTTTTGGTATTCTTTCGTTGTTCATTCTCATTAAGTGTTCTGTCCATTTCTTATTATTTTCGCTGATTTTATCTTCAATTTTATATATATTTAATTCTTCTCGTATAGTTTCATTCCTTATTCTAGCCGCTCTTGTGCATCCTTTCACATTACCTAAAAACAGCATTTCCGCAGTCTGTATCCTGCTTTTATCCCTTGATTTCATTATCCAATTTTCACTTCCATACAACAACAAAGGAACAGCCATTGTTTTATATAATTTAAGTTTCGTATCTTTCCTTGTTTTCCGACCTAAGTATATATATATATATATATATATATATATATATATATATATTTAAATAATTAATATATTTAAATAATAATTTGTGAGTAAACAGCTTAATTTTATTTATTTAATAGTTCTAACAAATATCACTATTGATTTCCAAATCCTCTAGATAAATTCACTCCTCACTCCTCACTTCGTTACTCGTGAATTTATCCATCATTTGGATATCACTCGTGGCATTACTTATGATAAATAATAATGAACTGCCAGGAGAGTTCTTAACGTAAATTCCAGACCATGAGCAACCACAGGAATAATTCCCTTTAAGGAAAAAATGTCCACCGCTGTGATCTCGAGGTAGCGTGCTGCCTTATCACGCAGCAGGTCCGGGTTCGACGATCACCGGTCGGGACAAGTTTCCTGGGTTATGATTTTTTTTCGGAAATTTTCATCACCTTTAAGACAAATGTTTAGAAACTTTAAGGTCCAAACGGTCCCAGAACATCATCTGGCCATCTTTATCATTAAAATATTCATTAAGTTTATGATTAAGGCCTCTCCTGGCGCATCGTTACTATCATCGTCACCTATCATACATCAAAGGGGCAGTGTAACTCCTCCTTCCAGGCGCCTCAACTATAGAAGTGGGTTACAATAACGCCATGCCAGGAGAGAATACCAGCATGTCGAAATGACAACGTGAATAAAAATAAATAGGCTATTATATAGGCTATATATCGTAAATCTAGGACAGATAAACTAAAAGTACAACCACTTCTTCAACAAATAAAATAACACAAGAACAATTGGATAGAACATCTGCAAAGAATAGCAGAGGATAGGATACCAAAGATGGTGGCATTGATGTATAATCCTGGAGGACGAAGATCGGTAGGAAGATCAAGAAAGCGCTGGGCTGATCAGATGTGAGATCTGAACAGGCAAAGACCTAATTCGTGAAGGGTGATGATAATGATGATGATAGTTAGGATATAGGACCACGGCTTTATTTTTCTTCCAAAGGAAAATATGCCCATCAAAAAATATCGACGCCGGTCGGGATTGAATTCGCAAACCTCGGAACAAGAGACGAGCATGGGGTGAATTAGATTCAGTTATTACAGGTATTTCAGATATGATCTTTGCAATCTGAATCATGGTTCTGGCGATATGAACTATGAAGCTAACTTTAATGTTTGGCGAAATGTTAAAAAATAATTGATGTCAAATTTATCTTTTGTGCGCAAATGACATTTATACATGCCATGCTGAACTTAAGTTTCCTTACACAAAGTATCAACTGTCTTAAAAATAGTAGTATCATTTATCAGAACGCACACTTTTACTGCTCTTTCAACTGTTCTCAACGTAATTATATTCCTAATTACTGACGTCACGAATAACCGGACAAGGGAACATGTCCTCACCCAGTAATTACTGATTTTAAAAATCTTTCTTCTTATATTACAGTATTTGATCCTCCCTTCTTTTGTCCCACGAGTTCCGTCCATAATAGCATTGCTAACAGAAGGGACACATCACTTGTGTTGTAATAGTATTAGTGTCTACAGCGTGATTGAGTTATTGATTTGAGTTATTCATTTTAGTCCTATTCAATTATAATGTTTTAAGATGTCATTTAAGACCAGCAATGGAGAAGTTTGGAATACCTAAATCTCTTGTACATTTTATAAAAAGAATGTATGTTTGTAAAGCAAATATTAAGGTTGGAAATAGAGTATCCTCAGAATTTGATATAACAAAAGGATTAAGACAAGGATGCGGGATGTCACCAACATTGTTCAAGATATATTTAGAAGATGTATTAATGAAATGGAATAAGTCATGTAGGGGAATGGGAATCGACATTAATGGTCATTTACTGCACAATTTATTATTCGCTGATGACCAGATTATAATAGGACAAGATAAAGAAGATATAGAATATATGATCAGAAAGTTGGTCGATGCATTTGAGGTAGGTGGACTGAAGATCAATTATATTAAAACAGAATATATGGTAATCGGAGCAAATTCAGAAGACCTACAAATAAATAATATGATAATTAATTGTGTTGAAGAATTTAAATATCTTGGATCTATAATAGATAAATCTGGTACTTGTGAAAAAGATATTATTAACAGAGTAAATTGTGCAAGGAAGGCGATTAGATCCCTGAATGGTCTTTTATGGAATAGAAATTTGACCAGAAAAAAAAAGAGATTATACAGAAAATAATAGAAAGTATACTTAGGCCTACATATGGATCAGAAAGCTGGACCTTAAATGATAGGATGCAGAAAATAATCTTGGCGACAGAAATGGATGGATTACGGAGAAGTATGAGAATATCCAGGCTACAACATATTCGAAATACATATATCAGACAAGAAATGGATGCTTAAGAAACTGTTATCGATAGGATAACAAAGAGAGCTCTACAGTGGTATGTACATGTACAACGGATGTCGGAAGACCAGTGGCCTAAACAGGTGTTGGATTGGATGGTACCAGGCAGAAGGAAGAGGAGGAGAAGTAGAAGAGCATGGTATGAGGGATTATATGATGCCATGATGAAGAGGGGCATGGAGGATGGTCAATGGGAAGATAGGAATCTCTGGAAAGCAGGAATCAAGGGCAAACTGCTGTAAAGTGGAAAGCCTGTATTAAGTATTATTTAAAACCAGCACTCTAGTGTCTTGAAGATTCCCATTTATGACCAGCTTCATGGGCTAGTGGTCTGCGTTGACTATTCATGAGGTCCCGGGTTCGATTTCCGGTCAAACCATAGGATTCTTTTCCTTAAAGAGAATTATTCCTGTGGTTGCTCATGGTCTGGAATTTAGACTAAGTTTAGATTAACAACTCTCCTGGCGCTTCATTATAATTTTTCATCCGTAATATCATCGAGGTAATGTAACTACGCCTTCAGATTCCTCAATTAACAAATGGATTACAATTCCGCCAATGGTAGAGGAGAAAGCCAGAAATGTCATACAAGACAACTGATGGCATCAGACAAAAACATAATTCATGGGCTGGATTTTCGTGGCATTTGATAATTTTTGGCAGCATTATGTTGGGGATCTTCATTTGCGCTTGTCTTTTTTTTTTAACTTGCAGTGAAGTAGAAGATGTAAGCCTGTAGTTGGATCTCTCCTGTGAGCAACATTTTTAACTCCTAAATTTGAATTTTAACGCTAATGACCTGAGATGTTAAAGAGCGCTGTTAAATTAATTGCCAACTACGACAAATTATAATTCTGCTGGCGTCTCATCGTTTCAAGTGGTTAGGCACTCGTCCTTCACTTCTAGGACCAGAGTTCTCATCCATGTGGGGTTCATGATGGACGAATCGGAGATAGACATGTTTTTCTCGAGGTTTGTCCAAATTTCCCTGCCAGAAACTTCAATCCATCACCTCTCCATATTCATGTCATCCATTTCGTTTATTTTAATTAATTTAATTTAATTTAATTTAATTTAATTTGTCTTTTTGTTGACGTGACGGGTCTGACCATCCATCTGATGTCTGTAGGCCTACTCTTATATTCCCACCATTCCGGGAATTACTCAACCAAGATAATTTAGTTGGTATTCCGAGCTGAATGGACATGGTCCAATTTTATAAAAAATAGACGTTTTGTCTACTACTGCAGTAGACATCCTCAGGAGATTCTGCGTTCTCTCTGTGAGCTCTTCAATTCTCTGCATTCCGAGGGAAGTCCAACTAAACAGGAATTAAGACACCGGTCGTGAAAGTCAACAATTTTACAAGACTATTTAACTCATAGACCGATAATTTTGCTCCTTCCTGCTGATAATTTTGCCTCTTCCTGTTCGTAATGAGAGATATCTCCGCAAATTAACTTATTTAACGAGGATATCGACTCAACAATGTACGATCGATATGGTACAGCAAGAAATGCCAAAAGAAAACAATTTTAAAAATTACAAAAAAAGTTAGTTCTGTTATCTAAAAAAAATATTAAATATTGTATAATGAATCTGTATTATTGTTAATAGTAATTTCTCATACAGTCATCTGTTATTGATTTTTCCCAAGCCCAAAGAGATTTAACAGTAAAAATATGCTGTTTATAACTATACAGCTGGCTTAGAAATCGCCCGGAAATAAGATCGGAATACATAACCTCACATTAGGTAAATATTAAACATTATAATTATTTTTAGCTTCTGATATTGTATTATTCGCTAAATAGTCACTCCAAATCCAACGCGAGGTTGGGTTTTTAATTAGAGAAACACAACCCCTTGTCAGATTGCTGTTGATAACATTAGAGTAAAATAATTTTATTCCCGAATTTATTATAGTATTTTTGTGTAATGTTAATTTCTGTAAAACAAAGAAATGTGACTTATACCACTGTATCTTTAAGCCCTCCATATAATCATCATATAATATGGAGCTTGTTTTAATTTTCATCTCTCTTTAATACCTCACAATGAATACAGCATTACATATAATACCAATAGTGGATTTTTTGAATATCTTCCAATTCTCATCCCACCAGCAATACCCATATTGATGATGGAAACATTTAATTACGTTGAGAAGCAAGCGACCAAGCAAACTGCTCTAATTAGAGTGTTGGGGCTTAATCTGTTTTTAAATATAATCAATGTGGTTAACATCCGGGCAATTAAAACGCGATAAAAAGGCAACGCCAATGTTCAAAGCAATAACAAGATTGCAGGGTGGGGTGTGGTGTCCCTGGCTTACATGTGGTCCGTTAAATGATAATTCATCGATTCAAAGGATAACGGGGTTTGTACTTCACCAATAAAGCATCAAATCGTTTATAAATAAAAGTCATTAGCTCATTAATATTATTGAAAAGATCTGTCTTCATCTGCGAACTAATTATACTTTATGTCGATTTTTCACATGATCCTTGATCGTGCTGATTATTTTACCAGGCTAATCTATGCCACCGTAACACCTGTGAATATTCGATTGGAGAACAAGTGACTACTAGCGTCGTGTTGGTCAATGTGTTGACACACGTTCCTGCTTGAGGCAGTTGCCAACAAGTTTCTTTATATATATATATATATATATATATATATATATATATATATATATATAGGATTCTATCCCAGGAGTCCACCTACATTAATGATCAAGTTAGGGTGAGAAAATGGGCAAGTTAATGTTAGATGGGCAAGTTAGTGTTAGTTTGGACAAGTTAGAATACCCTCAGGGGTCCTCATCTAGGGGATATGTGGATGGCGACCACAAGGTGCCCAAGCTGAGCAAAACATTTCATCCACTTACTTGTGTTTCGCACTCTTTTAACTTTACTCTCTTGGTTAACTCTTGTTTTTTCGACCCCGACGCTATTAGGGCATCCGAGAGCTAGGGAGTCTTTCCTTTCTTCCATTTCTTCTTTTATTTATTTTATTTTCTTCTCCAGAAAAGCCTGACCAGAGGCTATAAGATGGCAGTCCCATCACTGGTCTTGCCTTCCTTTGGCCAGCAACCAATCGAAGGGACTATTATTATGCTTTCAAGTCTTATATGAGAATTTCCCGGAAGCGCTGGAGGGAAAATTTTCTATAGGATCGTAACAGGCCTTGGCCTAATACTTGGAAGGAAGAAGAAGAAGAAGAAGAAGGATGAAAAAATGAGCAAGTTAGTACATCAGATTAGTTTAGCGTTCACTTGTTTGTTAGCAGGTTTTTATGATAATTAGGCTTCAGTGCCTAAACAATGGCTAATAAATATTCTGTGTTGAAAATATAGTAATTTTATGTTACTTTAAGTTCAACTTCTCATTTCATGTTAAGGAATTTCTCACAGTTTTTTTTGGAAAAATCAATTTTATATATTTCTCCCAGGTAATTATGCACCTGTCCCGCGCCATAGCCGAGTGGTTAAGGCAAGAAGCATTAGCGCAGAGCTATGGGACTTGCGCTGGTTCAAGTCTGCATGGGAGAAGAAATTTTCTCATAGAATTTCGACCAGTATGGGACCGGTTGCCCACCGAGCATCGTGAGGCATTTGAATAGGTACAATAAGTACCAACTCCAGGTTGAGAAGACCAGCTATAACGGCTGGGGGACCCGACATGCTGACCACATGTCACCCTTACACTGGCTTATGATCGTCTACCTCTGTGATTAACACATGTGGACTTGAGGCCACCAGCCGACTGGTAGGCCAAGGGCCTTCTAGACTTGTCGCGCTTGGGAAACAAAAATGTATTCACCTACTGCAACAATAAATTGCCAGTTTCTTTTTTATTTTTTGAATTTATCTACGTGGCATGGTGGTATATAGAATCCCTCACATTTTAAATACTATAAAATTAAGGTTTTAATCCTTCGAACCTGCATCTCTCAATAAAGACATTGTATCATAAGTATTTTTTTAAACAAAATTTTATATGGAATATTTTCTGACAATAAATTAAACTGCTCTTCAAAGTATAGAGGATAAGATTCTATGGTGTTGAACCATCTTTCAGCGAGGTTTATTTTGCAGCGACGGTCCCGGTTCCTGGTTTTTGATGCGAAGAAATTATAGACACCCACTTCCACAACTTCAATGTTTTTGAATGTTTTCAACATTTCACTGAAGAAACGGGGCATGGGTCGAAACAAGTGGTAATGTGAAGGCGCAAGATCAAGACCATATGTTAGGTGTGTTAGGAATTAAATTGTTTCAAATACCTTAATTTTTGTCATACTTGTTGATGCAGTATGGGTTCCGGTCGGGTGTGAATCCGCGACTCTTTCAAAATTTCGTGGTTGTTGAGAATAAATATCCCCATCGACTGCACTAAACCACCTGTACAACTCCTAGAGATTTTTAATACGAATTTAGAATCACCATGTCTATGTATATGAACATCTCTTTGAAGACAAATCTTAAGACTGTTCAACACCAACGTAAAATCTGCCCTCCTCTATGGTTGCGAAACATGAGAAGTTACGGTAACAACAAATAGAAAGTTGCAGGCCTTTGTAATAATAATAATAATAATAATAATAATAATAATAATAATAATAATAATAATAATAATAATAATAATAATAATAATAATAATAATAATACTTTATTTATTCTGGCAGAGTTAAGGCCATAAGGCCCTCTCTTCCACTCAACCAGCACAAATACAAATAAATATTCGACAAATATAGATATACACTATACTAATTATAAACAGTTAAAGATACAATACATGTAGCAATGTAAATGTCATGTACAAACAACATTTTATAGGGTAATAACAATAATGATACGATAATAATAATAATAATAATAATAATAATAATAATAATAATAATTAATAATATAAATATGATACATTATACGGGAAACACCAATTAATATATATATCTTACACTGGATAATAATGAAGTCGAGTTTAGAGCAAATATAAATTTAGATTTCTTTTAAAAGATGCCAATGTCCGGCAGCCCCTTATTTCTTGTGGTAGGGAATTCCAGTTGCGAGAAGTGGAGATGGTATATGACATGGAGTGATGTGATGTCCTATGTTTCGGTATATTAAGTAAGAGACTATGTTGTGATCTTGTGTTTAAGTTATGGTTTGAGGATAGATACTGGAAACGGGATGATAAATAATTAGGAATCGAGGTATGTAGGATCTTAAATAGGAGATTTAGACAGTGCGATTTTCTTGTCTCTTTTAGATGTAGCCATGACAATTCGTGGAATAATGGAGAAATGTGATCTATTTTCGAACATTAAATATGAATCTGATACACATATTATGGACACGCTGCAGTTTGTCCGACAATCCGTCACTTATGTCAGTTTTGTAAACAGATGTTTGAGGCGTATTTTAAATATAATTCTAGTGTATAGTAATTCTGCCCGAGGGCAGGTCTTTGACTGCAATCATAGCATTTTAATACTATACTTTGCAGCTTCACTACGGAATTATAGGTGTGGTAGCTTCTCGTTGCTTTCCACACCGATGATGGATGATGATGGCCGGATGATTATCGGGGACCATTGGGCCCTAAGCTTCCTGACATTTGTCTTACAGGTGAGGAAAAACTCCGAAGAAAACCTCACCCAGGGGCCTGTCCCGACCGGGAATCGAACCTGCACCCGCTGCGTGACAAAGCAGAACGCTATCTCGAGACCACAGCGGTGGACTATGGCCGGAAATAATACCAAATGAAGATCTGTGGAGAAAAACCAACCAATCTCCATTAAAACAAAGAAAGTGGAATTGGATAGGCCACACATTAAGAAAACCAGACGGAGCCATCGAGAAGACTGCACTAGATTGGAATCCGGGAGGAAGAAAAGGGGACGACCTAGGAAAACTTAGGAACGATCAGTAGAGGAGGAAGCAAAGGAAAGAGGGAAAAGCTGGAAACAAGTGAAATGGCTGGCTGGAAGCAGAGAACGCTGGGGGAACTTTCCTGCTGCCCTATGTTCCATTTAGGAATTACAGGAAATAATTACAGATAAAAAATGTCTATGTAAATAATGTATTGGATATTTAAATATGGAGTAATGTCACTTACCAGTGTCTCTGACCCAGTAGTTGATGGATTTGGGAGAAGCCTCTACATAACATTCTAGTGTTACGTCTGTACCTAAAGGAGCTCCAACCAGCTGGTTTGGAACTTGAATCACTGGATGAACTGTAAACAAAAAAAAAAAAGAAACATTAAATTTGTTGCGATAGTTGAATATTATGGAATTTTCTCAATTTGAATGGTTATGCGACATTATGTTTTTTGTATTGTATTGTAAGCCCATGTTTTCCCTTTACAGAGATTTAGGCGCTCTCCCCCTACAGGGAAGAATTTGAACCATACTAATTTAGTTACACTTGTTTTGGTATAGATGTCATTTTTGAGTGGTCCGTGGTCAGCGTTCCGTCTCATACTGACATCTAGGAAACCAAGGTAGTACTGGGACGGGAAAATTCGGTAAATTTTGCTTAGAGGCCTTTTCAATCAGGCTTAAGGATTTTTTACGAGCCTTAAAATCTTCAGACTCGGGACCGACGGCTTAAAGTCCCTCCCGGAGGACTTGCTCCTTGGATTTTTTCATCCTTAAAAATCCATCGACCCCGGCCGGGTTTGAACCCGCGACCCTCGGGACCAGAAGCAAGGAGCATAACCACTAGTCCACCGCGGCCGACCGCGACCTTATGTAAGTTTTGAGAAAATACGTTTAAAGTTTAAGTCCATTTTCATTATTTATTGTAGCGCCAAACTAACAATACTGGATATTGCGAGCTATTGTCCTTGTTTGACAGTTATGCATCAACAAATTAAAAGCGGGAACATTCGGCGCTTAGCTGCATGATGCAAAATTTAGATTAGCATTTATGAAAATCTGGTTTTATAGCCGTTTGTTGCAAAACATAGAATCTGTGATAGGACTGATAGTGTTTACATTTTCCTTTAATAATAAGCTATATTTAAGGATTTGGCGCTATAAGTGTATACACTTACTTCATGAGCTAGTGTAACAGATGACATCAAAATCTCCATTAAAAACAAGGTGCTTAGCCGGTTGATGCATATCACCGTCCATTTATCTGTCTGTTCGTCTCACTTCGGTCAAAAAACTATCTAACAACTTTATTCTTCTTCTTCACTTCCTGGTTTAGGCAAGAGTTACCTGTTCCGTCTTCACTAATAGATCTAAGACCATCTCTTCCGAAGACGTCCGACATCTCTTCTTCCTCTTCGAAAATAATGGAAGATTTTATTTGATAATCTACTTTCTTCCATTCTTTCTACATGTTCTTTCCACTGTATCTTGTTGTTAAATATATTTGCTTTTATGGAGTAGATCTTCAGTTCTTCACGGATATCCTCGTTTCTTATCTGGTCCATTCTAGTGCAGCCTTTTACTTTTCTTAAAAAATTCATCTCGGCTGCTTGGATTTTACTTTCTTGTTTGGTAGTGGCAATCCAAGATTCACTCCCATACAAAAGGACAGGGACAGTCATTGTTTAATAAAATTTTAATTTTGTTTGTTTATGGACTTTATTATTCAATGTTCTATTTATTGTACCACAAGTAGCTTGAAACTGATGTATTTTGTGTTCAATATCTTTATCACACCCATAGCTGATGCCACATCCTAAATATTTAAAGTGGGATACTTGTTCAATAATTTCGTCTCTAATTACTATTTTTGCACGCAGAGTATTTCTTCCACAAAATGCCATTACTTCTGTTTTACTTACTGAAATTTTAAAATTATAATCGCTACATATTGCATTTAGTTTGTAAGCAGCCAATTGTAACAGATCTTCATCATGGTGTAGTAAGATCAAATCATCGGCGAAAGTTTATTCTTAAATACTCTAAATCATTTCTTCTCATTTAAAATATGAGGTTGTTTTCCGTATAACTGGAAGTAGGCCTATCACCTATTTAAACCTATAGTAACTAATTAATTAACTCACTGGCTCTATCGAACCCGGAGGTTCGTGGCTGTGCAGGCATCCCTATAGAGAGTTTTTCACGAAGTGAGGAGTGAATTTATCTAGATAATTTGGAAATCAAGAGTGGCATTTGTTAGGACTATTTAACGAATAAAATTAAGCTGTTTACTCACAAATCATTATTTAACTATAGTTATTTTAAAATATTTATATATTTAATGTAAACGGCGATGTTTGAAAACAAATAAACGATAGGTACGCTTCATCTGCTTCTTTTGTTTATCACTGCAACCAGATCATACTATTTATTGCCAAAGGAACGCAATATTATAAGAATGCTCTCTTAACTTAACTTAATCACTGGCACTATCGAACCCGTAGGTTCATGGCCGCACGGACATAAGCTCTCCATACATCCCTATCCTGAGCTAATGCTTTCCAATCATTCCCTGTATAATCTACTTCCCTCAAATCATAGTTAATGTTGTTCTCCCACCTCATTCTTGGTCTACCAATTGGGCGTTTTCCTTCTGGCTTTCCTACAAGAAGTTTCCATGCACGTCTTTCATTCCCCATACGCGCAACATGTCCCGCCCATCGCAGTCTACGAGACTTAACTGTTTGCTCTCTAGTGGAGAAAAAATGAAACACATCAAACTGTATATTAATTCATTTCCGATGTCGTATGATGTAAATATGACAATTATATTTTTCTGGATTGTTACCTGGGAAAAAATACATTTAAGAAAGTGCAAACAGTGGTTTTTTTTTTGTGGTATAATCAATTGCTACAAATGTTTTTATATTAACTCCCACATGCGACATGTGTTGACATTCATGCACTATATATACAATCTGGTAGCCGTATTTCTTACGGGCTCAGTCTCTGCAAAATAATGGTCAGACCTGTTCAGAATATTAAAAAGGAGGAGCTTTCTTTAATATGGTAATTATAACACTGATAAATATTTCGTGAAACACGACTCTGATTGGTTGTAAAACAGAAATCATTGAAACGTGATTGGCCGTTGAGTCCCATTTGGGGCATGAGTTAAATAGTCTTTTTAAACCATTCCCTGTATAATTCACCTCCTTCAAATCCTGGTTAATGCTATTCTCCCACCTCATCCTTGACCTAATTACTAGGTGCTTTTTCTCTGGTTTTTTACAAGAATTTTTCATGCCCCTCTTTCATTCTCAGGTTGTGCCACATAATTTACTCATTGCAGTATACTATACTTAACTGTTATTATTACATCTGGTTTCCCATAAAGATGATGTAGCTCACTGTCATGCAGTCTTATCCATTCATATGTCTTTTCGACTCTCTTTGGTCGAAACATTTTCCTATTACTTTATTCTCAAACACTTGTTCTCCCTCAAAGTAAGTGGCCATATTTCACATCCATATATTTAGTAACTGGATGAATAACACTTATATATTTTTAGTTTAACTTTTTTAGATACATTTAGATGAGAGAAGTCTCTATAATGAATAGTAGGACGCATTTCCAGAATTGAGCCTACGTTTAATCCTTTTTTATACCTCATTTCTGTTTGTAATTATTGTTCCTAGATGTTTATATTCAGCCACTTCTTCAATATTTTCCTCATTTGTTATAACTGTTGATTTTCATTATGCCTATATAATATATTTAAATGTGTGATCATATATTTAATTTTATGTATTTTACTTCCAGCCCTAGTTTCTTAGTGTTTTTTTAACAGAACGTGTGTGTTTACTTTTAGTATTTTCTCGTATAATAATTTAAATATGTCCTCCAGTCGTGTCCAACTCAGGATCAGATCGAGGAATGAGATGAGATGAAGACCTTTTTTATAGAGGTCGACCTTCTCTGACGCGCCGTCACAGGGGCGGATGAATGGAATGAAACGGATTGGATGAGATGAGTATGAGAAAATGGTGGGATGAAATTTGTGGCAGGGGAAAACAGGAGAAACCCCGAGAAAAATCTGTCCAAGCTCCGTTTCGTCCACCCACATTGAGTGACCGAGACTCGATCTAGAGACCCCAACGGTGAGAGGCGAGCTTCTAATCACTTGCGCAACGGAGTCACCGGTTTTTAATAACATTAAATTTAGTAAAAAGAATTCATTTATCCACAAAAATGATTTATAAGTTAATATTTTTTCTATAATCTTATAACCTACGAAAGCCCGCATTCTAATGATTAAATTTAAACAGTTATAGGATTTGTGCTCCTCTTGGTTAAACGGTGTATGATTTGTACTAAAATAAAAAATAGTGGAAAAATATATTTAATTAATAAAATAAAATTTTAATTAGAGTTATTCAACTAAGAGTAAATTTCTCACCGTTTACATTTTATCCGAATAAAATGTTCAAATCTGGACGTGAAAGGGCCGGTAAATGTTGCGCAGAGGCCTCTTATTTGAAGGCTGAGGTTATTTTACGTACCGTAAATGCACGGCAATAAGCCCATGGCTTTAATTCTCTTCCGAATGTATCAATCCTCGGGATTTGTACGCCATGAAAAATATATTCATCCCGGTCGGATTTGAACCCTGTAATCTTGGAATCAGAAATGAGCAAGAAAACCACGGCTTGAATGCAATGCTGTAAGGAATTCATTCAACAAATATACGCAGACGATCTTATCTTAATGACACAGGTCAACAGAAGTTTTGTCTCATGAGTACCAATAGTTGTACTTAATGCAGTTTTTTTTATCGTGTTTTCAAATATGTATTCGAAATTTCTCCATCGCCTACAGTTTTTTTATTTCAATTTCAATTAATGGATTTAAATAATTTTTTTTTAATAAAACAAACATTACAGGGATTCCGTCAAAATCAAAACATACAGTGGTGTATCCTGACTTGCAATCTGCAATTTGACCAATTCCACAATGCGAAGAATTGCCCATACCAAAGCCTTCAGAACATGTGACATTAGATGAAGAGAGCTCAGATTCTGATGGAAGTAAGGAAGAAGAAGAAACAGATATTGGTAATACAACTTTTGAACAAAGCTGTTCATCTGAGCCTCATCTATTGACTCAAGAAGATCTTAACGATCTCATACGAGATTTAAAGTTATCAAGAAAACAGTCTGAAATGTTTGGTTCCCGGCTAAAAGGGTGAAATCTTTCGGAAACCTTGCGTGATGGAGAAAAACCGATGTCATATTTGAATTCAGGAGAAAAAATACTATCAGAATTACATATTTTTCTTTCTGAGAAAAAAAAAAAAGAAAAGAAAAATGTTGCTCAGTGTAATGTGTGGAAATCTATACTATTTAATGAAGTTCAAATTTAGTAATATTGAAGCATTCGGAAGTTACTAAGAGCAATCAGTTTTTAGCGTCACATTTCTCTTCCGTTAATAATTCCGCTCCATATATTTAATATCTTCATGAAAGCTCTCACTTCATTTTATTAAAACCTTCTAAATTTTCTTGGATAATATGGAAGATAATAAAGGGAAATGAGCTCTCACACTTATATTAAAATTTATTTAATTTTCAAAAAATTGTAAGATCTCTCATAAAGTTATATTAATCTAATATTACTTGAATATTCTTTGGAAATTAGAAATAATATGTATTAAAGAATTCCAGGATTCCTTATGCTTATAAACTAAATCTAAAGTTTTTAGAACAAATAGATTCAATGCTGCATTTATTAAGACTCTCCACTGTCCCTTAATTAGTCAAAATAATTGGAGTTCACATTTCCGACATTCATAGGCCTATCTCTAAAATCCATCCAAATAGTATTCTCTCACATAGGCTTAATCTTTCAAATAGTCTTTTCCCTATGGGTTTCTCAAATAAAAGTTTTGTAATCATTTATACTCTCATCCATTCGAGCTCCTAGATTTAAGAAATCCTAACTCCATGGCGCGATAGGCCTAGAAGGCCGGCTGATGGCCTCACATCACGTGTTAGTCAGAGTGATAGACGATCCAGCCAGTGTAGGGATGACATTTGGTCAGCATGTCGGTTCCCACATCCGTTACAGATGGTTTTCTCAGCCTGGAGCAGCTACTTATTGTATCTACTCAAATTCCTCACCATACTGGCCGAAATTCCATGAGAAATTTCTTTCCCCATGGAAAACCAGTACAGGCCCCGTAACTCTGCGCCAAAGCTTCTTGCCTTAACCACTCGGCTACGGCGCTTAAGAAACACAATGTGCCACTGAGCGGCCACGTAATGTCTCCCTCCAAGAGGCCGATGCCTTATGAATGTAAGCATGACGTCAAAATGACACAAACTGAATGTTTATTAGTATACAAATGTTGGAATAGGAGAGAAGAGTGTCACTAGTACAGATATATATATATATATATATATATGTTATATTGCAGATTTTCGCGGATATAAGTATGAATAAGAAAGTTTTCTTGGGTTTTACGCGTCTTGGATTCAAGTTCGGCCCCTGGCCACTGACTCCGACGTTTCGGCATGATACCACATGCCATTATCAAGGAATGATAAGTTCGAGTCACAGGTTTAGGTCTTATATAATTAAACAAATAAAGTTTTCGCTGTGGTCCGTTTCCGAAGACGTACACCCATCCAAGGTTGATCTTATGTAGTTAAACATTTTCAGTTTTCAGTGCGGTCCGTTTCCGAAGCCGTACACCCATACAAAGTTCAGTTCTTATGTGGTTAACCACCTTCAGTTTTCAGTGTGGTCCGTTTCGGAAGCCGTACACCCATCCAAGCATCGACCACGCTCGATGTTGCCCAACCGTGGTTTTCTTCATATCTTCTTCGCAGTTCTAGGGATGACATGGTGAGCAACGAGAGCAGTTTTCCATGTAGATGTAGATGCCCAAAGATTACCATCTACATGGAAAACTGCTCTCGCTGCTCACCATGTCATCCCTAGAACAACGAAGAAGATATGAAGAAAACCACGGTTGGGCAACATCGAGCGTGGTCGACGCTTGGATGGGTGTACGGCTTCCGAAACGGACCACACTGAAAACTGAAGGTGGTTAACCACATAAGAACTGAACTTTGTATGGGTGTACGGCTTCGGAAACGGACCGCACTGAAAACTGAAAATGTTTAACTACATAAGAACAACCTTGGATGGGTGTACGTCTTCGGAAACGGACCACAGCGAAAACTCTATTTGTTTAATTATATAAGACCTAAACCTGTGACTCGAACTTCGTCATACTGCCGAGCTGATAACATCATGAAACGTTGGATTGTGATACATCAAGCCGCTGTTGATCCTACCTTTACCGAACGTCTACTGCTGTTCATCACGGCATCCTAGACTACTACTGCAATCGACAACTATTGATTTGTTGACGTTTTGACTTGTAGTCCTTCGTGTGCTGTGATTGGCTGCATCTAAATCACCAGTTTTCGTCTCAGCCAATCAGATCCGCGCAACTACAACTACAGCTGGCTAGCAAATTCCTTGCTAGGGCGTGGCCCTACACGGGCTGATCCTCGTGATATTTTGTGTTTTTGTGTTTTTGTGCATCTAATTCGAGTGTTGTGTTATCAAGGTAAGTGGAGTGGATACAATAATTATTATTGTGCTGTGTAATCATATTCTTTGGTGACAAGTGTTCTAGTGCTTTTGTGTATAGTGTCCAGAACTAAGACTTGGTATTAACCAAGCACAATGGCTACTATGCCAAAGTCTTACGGGTCTATGGATCCAGAAAGTGAGGATGTCGGACCTCTCATACTTTGGGAAGACTCCGCGCACAAATTTGAAGCATACGTCCACAAATATGGATATGACAAAAAACCCGAATTAAAAGAATTGCTGTCCACTCTTAGTGGACCCTTCTTGTTACTCATAAATTTCATGGGTACTTTCCAGAACTATGAGAGGTCTGAAGAAGCTCGTGATTTCACGACTGCTGCTTTGGATCGATTAAATAAATTGATAAAAGATAACGAACCAGGACAACGAACGTTTGAAGCTATGCTAAACGAATTGAAAGGAGATTTATTAGAGATTCGCACTACTGCGCTCTTCTATTCCTCCTCAAATCGTAAAGCATATAGCAATGTAGAAGAAGAAATTCCTTCAACTAACAGTGATATGGGACACCAGTGAGCAGATGACCACTGAGGAGCAAATGCTCACTGACGACCAGTCAACTGCTAGTGGAAAATCTCCTAAACGGAAAAATAGAAAGAAAAAAGAAAAGGTACCGACATTAGTCGTAAAGAAAACAAAAGTTGATTCCTCCAAACCAAAAGAACCCATACTACTGGGCAAACACACTAATGTATTTGAACCTATACATCCAGATAATCGATCCATAGAGTCGCAGGAATCACGAGTTGAGGTTCCAGCAGTGCCTACCAACAATAAATTTTCAGTTTTAACTGACATTCAAAATTCTACTGCTGGAACATCCTCAGAGATGGTCCCTCCTGAAGCTACTGGTCCTACTATGGCTACACCGACTGCTACTCCTTCAGGTAATGCTGTCCAATCGGAGCAAAGACCCCCACCAATAACTCTTATTGGTCACGGGAATTTGTTCCGAATAAACAAAGAGTTGAAATCACTAATTGGCGACCAATTAAAGTGTGTCAGTATTCCTGAAGGAATACGCTATTATACACGTTCATTGGAAGATTTCTTCAAGTTAAAGGAGTATTTTAAGTCCCTAAATAGGGAATACTATACTTATCTACTAAAGAGAGAACTTCCTTTGAAGGTGGTGTTAAAGAGACTGCCTGCAACTGTAGACCCAGACGAAATTAAAGAGGAAATCCTCGCGTTGGGTTTCCCTGTAAAAGATGTTAAACAGATCAAAAAAACCGAAAATGATTTGGCCATACCCCTTCCTATCTACATATTGGAATTAGAACGCAATAGTAAAGCGTTAGAAATTTATGATCTAAAGCGTCTCTTATACACTGTTGTAGCCATAGAGCCATATAGACCCAGGGCTGGACTTAAGCAGTGTTACCGGTGCCAGTCTTTCAATCATACTTTCCCTGCCTGTAATCGGGCTCCTCGCTGTGTTATCTGCGCTGGGCCCCACGGGCACAAGGACTGTACCCTAAAGGCCGAAGCGCGGAGAGACACAACTTTGCTTAAATGTGCAAATTGCGAGGAGTCCGGTCATCCGGCGTCCTTTAGAGGCTGCCCTGCTTTCAAGGCGGCCCTTGAAGCTTATAGCAGGGTAGCTAAACCTATCCCTAATCCAAGAGTGAAACCGTCCACAAGTGATCCTGTTCCAAATCCAACTGCAACTCAAAGAAAGACCTTCACTTCTGTGAAGGTCGATCCAAGAGTTTCCTTCACTCAAGCTCTACAGACTGGTACTGCTTCCAGAACAAATCAAGGGAATAGCACTGCTACAGTTAAGGGCCAGCAATTGCTAACAGGTAGCTTAAGTGCTCGTGGGGAGGAAATTCTCCGGGACGTTCAGCCTTTATTGGCTGAACTGTCTAGTCCCATGGAGCGTTTCATCTTCATGAGCCGACTGGTTAACCTGTGTTTTACAGGTTAACCTCAAAAGGAGAGACCATCCACATAATAGTGCGAGATCACTTGCTTTGAGAAGTGTGGGTCACACTACGCTGTCCGGCTTTCGGACTCTCTGCTTGCCGGCGGCGTAGTTTATGATGCCTTTTTACAAGTATAGAGGTTTGCACTATTATTCTGGTATAGACCCGTTAGGTAAAATACAATGTCACCAAAGGCTGAGGTTACATAATCCACAACCACTACTTGATAGCCAAAAAGGAATTTGCTGCCAAGTTTATCCCAGTGGGAAACAGTATGCAGCACACTGGACGGTGCAACGTCACCGTCAACTATCAGATCAGATCAGAGGGTGTACGTCATACTGGAATCAGAGCTGGTGCTGAAAACATCATGCAACATTTGCTTATGATACTTCGTACTGCTATGGATCCTGCCTTTACTAAACGTCTACTGCTGTTCATCACGGCATCCTAGACTACTACTGCAATCGACAATTATTGATTTGTTAACGTCTGACTTGTAGTCCTTCGTGTGCTGTGATTGGCTGCATCAATTTTTCCAGTTTTCGTCTCAGCCAATCAGATCCGCGCCAACTACAGCTGGTCAGCAAATTCCTTGCTAGGGCGTGGCCCTACACGGGCTGATCCTCGTGATCTTTTGTGTTTTGTGCATCTAATTTCGAGTGCTGTGCTATCAAGGTAAGTGGAGTGGATACAATAATTATTATTGTGCTGTGTAATCATATTCTTTGGTGACAAGTGTTTAGTGCTTTTGTGTATAGTGACCAGAACTAAGACTTGGTATTACCAAGCATAATGGCTACTATGCCAAAGTCTTACGGGTCTATGGATCCAGAAAGTGAGGATGTCGGACCTCTCATACTCTGGGAAGACTCCGCGAACAAATTTGAAGCATTCGTCCACAAATATGGATACGACAAAAAACCCGAATTAAAAGAATTGCTGTCCACTCTTAGTGGACCCTTCTTGTTACTCATAAATTTCATGGGTACTTTCCAGAACTATGAGAGGTCTGAAGAAGCTCGTGATTTCACGACTGCTGCTTTGGATCGATTAAATAAATTGATAAAAGATAACGAACCAGGACAACGAACGTTTGAAGCTATGCTAAACGAATTGAAAGGAGATTTATTAGAGATTCGCACTACTGCGCTCTTCTATTCCTCCTCAAATCGTAAAGCATATAGCAATGTAGAAGAAGAAATTCCTTCAACTAGCAGTGATATGGACACCAGTGAGCAGATGACCACTGAGGAGCAAATGCTCACTGACGACCAGTCAACTGCTAGTGGAAAATCTAAACGGAAAAACAAAAAGAAAAAAGAAAAAGTACCGACTTTAGTCGTTAAGAAAACAAAAGTTGATTCTTTCAAACCAAAAGAACCCATACTACTGGGCAAACACACTAATGTATTTGAACCTATACATCCAGATAATCGATCCATAGAGTCGCAGGAATCACGAGTTGAGGTTCCAGCAGTGCCTACCAACAATAAATTTTCAGTTTTAAACTGATATTCCAAATTCCACTGCAGGAACATCCTCAGAGATGGTCCCTCCTCAAGCTACTGGCCCTACTATGGCTACATCTACAGCTACTCCTTCAGGTAATGCTGTCCAATCGGAGCAAAGACCCCCACCAATAACTCTTATTGGTCACGGGAATCTGTTCCGAATAAACAAAAGTTGAAATCACTAATTGGCGACCAACTAAAGTGTGTCAGTATTCCTGAAGGAATACGCTATTATACACGTTCATTGGAAGATTTCTTCAAGTTAAAGGAGTATTTCAAGTCCCTAAATAGGGAATACTATACTTATCTACTGAAGAGGGATCTTCCTTTGAAGGTGGTGTTAAAGAGACTGCCTGCAACTGTAGACCCAGATGAAATTAAAGAGGAAATCCTCGCGTTGGGTTTCCCTGTTAAAGATGTAAAACAGATTAAAAAAACCGAAAATGATTTGGCCATACCCCTTCCTATCTACATATTGGAACTAGAACGCAATAGTAAAGCGTTGGAAATTTATGATCTAAAGCGTCTCTTATACACTGTTGTAGCCATAGAGCCATATAGACCTAGGGCTGGACTTAAGCAGTGTTACCGGTGCCAGTCTTTCAATCATACTTTCCCTGCTTGTAATCGGGCTCCTCGCTGTGTTATCTGCGCTGGGCCTCACGGGCACAAGGACTGTACCCTAAAGGCCGAAGCGCGGAGAGACACAACTTTGCTTAAATGTGCTAACTGCAAGGAGTCCGGTCACCCGGCGTCCTTTAGAGGCTGCCCTGCTTTCAAGGCGGCCCTTGAAGCTTATAGCAGGGTAGCTAAACCTATTCCAAACCAAAAAGTGAAACCATCCATAAGTGATCCTGTTCCAAATCCAACTGCAACTCAAAGAAAGACCTTCACTTCTGTGAAGGTTGATCCAAGAGTTTCCTTCACTCAAGCTTTACAGGCTGGTACTGCTTCCAGAACAACACAAGAGAATAGCACTGCTAAAGTTAAGGGCCAGCAATTGCTAACAGGTAGCTTAAGTGCTCGTGGGGAGGAAATTCTCAGGGATGTTCAGCCTTTATTGGCTGAATTGTCTAGTCCCATGGAGCGTTTCATCTTCATGAGCCGACTGGTTAACCTGTGTTTTACAGGTTAACCTCAAAGGAGAGACCATCCACATAATAGTGCGAGATCACTTGCTTTGAGAAGTGTGGGTCACACTACGCTGTCCGGCTTTCGGACTCTCTGCTTGCCGGCGGCGTAGTTTATGATGCCTTCTTACAAGTATAGAGGTTTTGCACTATTATTCTGGTATAGACCTGTTAGGTAAAATACAATGTCACCAAAGGCTGAGGTTACATAATCCACAACCACTTCTTGATAGCCAAAAAGGAATTTGCTGCCAAGTTTATCCCAGTGGGAAACAGTATGCAGCACACTGGACGGTGCAAGTCACCGTCGACTATCAGATCAGAGACTCGAACTTATCATTCCTTGATAATGGCATGTGGTATCATGCCGAAACGTCGGAGTCAGTGGCCAGGGGCCGAACTTGAATCCAAGACGCGGAAAACCCAAGAAAACTTTCTTATATATATACAGGGCAAGTCAAAATGTTGTGCAGGTTTTCAGAAATTTATTATGTGAAATGTAATGAACATATAATATTGTGAGACATATTGTATGAAAGGTAAACTCTCAAAGTTTTTTTTTTAAATATTGACAGATGTTCTATGTGAGCGCCTTTTGTTACACGACAGATGTCAAGCCGATATTCAATCTCCTGCCAAACTTTCTGTAGCAGTCCGCGGTCGATATCGGCAATGGCTGCTGTGATGCGGGCACGCAGTTCATGCAGTGTTGTTGGAAGTGGTGGTACGTAAACATGATCCTTTACAAGACCCCACATGAAGAAATCACACGGGGTTAGATCTGGTGAACGAGGTGGCCAATGAATGAGTTGTTGATCACCCTGAGATGCACGGCCTATCCAGCGTTGTTGTGGTAAAGCCGTATTCAAATGGTCTCGAACACTGCCATGGTAATGTGGAGGGGCACCATCCAACTGCAGAATGAAATCTGGACTATCCGCTTCAAGCTGCGGAAGGAGCCATTGTTGTAGCATATCAAGGAAAACATGTCCGTTCACAGTACGTTTATGAAAGAAAAAGGGCCCATAAACCTTTGCATGGGAAATGGCACAAAAGACATTCACTTTCGGAGAATCGCGTTGATGTTCCAGAGTTGCATGGGGGTTACCAGTTCCCCAAATCCTTACATTGTGTCTAATCACTTTTCCTGAAAGGTGGAAAGTCGCTTCATCACTGTAAACTACCCTCTCATGGAACTCATTCTCTTCCATTAATGCGAGAAATCAACACAGAAGGACGCTCGCAAAGCATAATCGGCGGGTTTAAGGCTTGAACCAGTTGCAAGTGGTAGGGTTTCATCTGTAAACGTTTCCGGAGAATCCGCCATACAGTTTTTTGGGTAGTTGAAGTTCTGTCGCTCCCCGGTAGGTGGATTTCTGTGGACTCCGCACGAAGCATGTGCGAACGCGTTCGACTGTCTCTTCACTCGTCGACGGACGGCCAGTCGATTTTCGTTTACAGATACAGCCTGAATCCCTAAATTGTGTGTACCACTTACGAATGGATCTCCCATCCGGCGGGTCTTTATCGTATCTGGTACGGAAATGTCGTTGAACACTAGTCACAGAGGTGTTTACATGGTAATCAAGCACACAGAAAGACTTCTGATCCCCAGTCAACGCCATTTTCCTTTACTGCTCTGCTGTTGACATCTTGCGGGTGAACGCGGAACTTTAGAAGTGGACAACTAAACTTTGAGAGTTTACCTTTCATACAATATGTCTCACGATATTATATGTTCATTACATTTCACATAATAAATTTCTGAAAACCTGCACAACATTTTGACTTGCCCTGTATATATATATATATATATATATGAATAAGAAAGTTTTCTTGGGTTTTCCGCGTCTTGGATATATATATATATATATATATATATATATATAAATATATATATAGAGAGAGAGAGAGAGAGAGAGAGAGAGAGAGAGAGAGAGATTTTATATCACGAAGTTAATCACATTGTATATAAAATCTACTTAGCTTGACTATGCAGTACTTGCCTCTTCACTCGCGACATGATAATTAAACCAATTATATATGTATATACATGGTATATATGTATATTGTGGAAATAAACTGAAGTACTTGTGATGTACTTGTCACAGGCTGTACTTCGGAAACATGTCGAATGTATTCCCCCTTTTGTAGACCAATCTTACTATCTACATCTACAACCTACAACTTTACTATCTACAATGGCCTAGTAACGATTGTTTGACACTGACCATGTAGTAATTTTTTTTATTATGCCTCAGCGGTAAATCGGAAATTGAAGCTTTTCCTTTATTCTGTTGAATTACGCATCCGTGATATAAATAATGGAATCTATCATCATAAAATGCGTCCTCCATCCTTCATGATTGTCACTTATGAAACTCAAATATTCACAAGACAGAATAATCAGATGTAATATCTGAGGATCTCTCTTCAATATTCGATCCCTGCCTTGAATTTTAAGACAGTGCAGTTTTATTAATTGGTTCTTGCAGTACAGTCGCTATCAAAGGTGTCTCTGTGTTCGGAAATAGGAAAATTGTTATAAAACTTATATTGAGCTTTTTTTCAAACATTATATATATATATATATATATATATATATATATTATATATATGGGAGAATAAAATTAACCGTGACTTGAAAAGAGAATTATACAGGGAATGATGGAGAAGCATTTTCCAGAGGGAAATTTTGAAGAAGTGGCTGAATTTAAATGCCTAGGAACAGAGGGAGCGGATTTTTAGGTTCTAAAATTGAAGATTGCGACATAGTATAGTGATAAAATTAATGTAATAAGTCTTTATATCCAATCATCTGATTTTTTAATAATATACTCACAAAAAAAAACATTTCTCAATACTTTGTGTGGGATCTAGCAATATTACATTTATATTACACTTATTACTTTTAAAATAAAAGGAAACTATGTAAATAGAACTACATTTATTTTTAATTCAAAAGCAAGATCTGTAATATAAATGTAATATTGCTAGATCCCACACAAATTCATTGAGAAACGTTATTGTAAGTTATATTATTAAAAAAATTCAGTTTATTGGATATAGAGACTTATTACATTAATTATATCACTATGCTATGTTGCAATCTCAACATCTTGAACCTAAAAATCAGCTCCCTTAATTACAGATTGGAATGAGATGCACTAAAAAATTCAAATTAGGCTCAATTCTGCAAATGCATGCTATAATGCATTACAGTGACTTTTGTCGTCCCAAGTTTCTCTCAAAAAACATTAAACTGAAAACATATATAACTGTGTGTGTGTGGGGGGGGGGGGTACGCCGTAGCGTAGTGGTTAAGGCACTGAGCTACAAGCCGGAGGGTCGAGGGTTCAAGTCCCGTTGGGGTCAGGATTTTTAAACTGACCCAAACCCTCTGGCGGCACTATGGCCCTGGGGTCGACTCAGCCTCTAACGGAAATGAGTACCAGACGCTTGTTCTGGGGGGTAAAGGCGGCCGTCACGCAGGGCTGACAACCCGGCTGACAAAGTGCCGATTGTCTAGAAAAAAGTAGGAGCCTTAACCTCCTACTACCCCAAGGGCCTCCGGGCCTGTTGTGGGATCACTTTACTTTACATATATAACTGTTATTCTCCCAGTTATATTATTTGGACGCGAAACATGGTCTCTTATTTTAAGGGAGGAGAAAAGATTACGAATATTTGAGAATAAAGTTCTTAGGACAATTTTTGGACCAAAGAGAGATGAACAGACAGGCAAATGGAGAAGGCTGCATAACAGTGAGCTACATGATCTTTACAGGAAACCAGATATAATAAGAACAGTTAAGTCTCGTAGGCTGCGATGGGCAGGACATGTGGCACGAATCTGGAATGAAAGATGGGGCATGGAAGCTTCTTATAAGACATTCAGAGGAAAAAAGTCTAGTTGGTAGACCAAGAATGAGGTGGGAGAATAATATTAATCGTAATTTGGGGGAAGTATTTTACAGGGGATGATTGGAAAACATGAGCTCAGGATAGGATATGTGGAGAGCTTATATCCGTGCGGCCATGAACCTACGGGTTCGATAGTTCCAGTGAGTTAGTTTGTTATGATGGAAAAATATTACCTGAGGATAGGGATATATGGTGATATTATGCCGGCGCGGCCATGAACCTGTTGGTTCGACAATATGTAGTTAGTGAAGACACTACATCAGAGTATACGAAAAAACTCACCAGCATTACTTCTTAGTAGATTAGTAGGTAGGCCCTACTTACATTTGTACCTGCAGGATACCGAAATTTTAAAGGGCTATGTCGTAAAAGTCCACCTCTGTGGTCTGGAGGTAGCGTCCTACCTTGTCACGCAGCGGGCCCGGGTTCGATTCCCGGTCAGGACAGGCTCCTGGGTGAGGTTTTCTTCGGGCTTTTTCCTCACCTGTAAGACAAATGTGAGGAAGCTTAGGACCCAACCATCCGGTCATCATTATCATCCTTATCATTATCATCATTATCCTTCATCGGTGCGGAAAGCAACGGGAAGCTTACTTACTTACTTACTCACTGGCACTATCGAACCTGTAGGTTCATGGCCGCGCGGACATAAGCTCTCCATACATCCCTATCCTGAGCCAATGCTTTCCAATCATTCCCTGTATAATCTACTTCCCTCAAATCATACTTAATGTTGTTCTCCCACCTCATTCTTGGTCTACCAACTGGGCGTTTTCCTTCTGGCTTTCCTACAAGAAGCTTCCATGCACGTCTTTCATTCCCCATACGCGCAACATGTCCTGCCCATCGCAGTCTACGAGACTTAACTGTTCTTATTATATCTGACTTCCTATAAAGACCATGTAGTTCATTGTTATGTAGTCTTCTCCATTCACCTGTCTGTTCATCTCTCTTTGGTCCAAAAATTTTCCTAAGAACTTTATTCTCAAATACTTGTAATCTCCTTTCCTCCCTTAAAGTAAGAGTCCATGTTTCGCATCCATATAATATAACTGGTAGAATAATAGTTTTATATATTTTCAGCTTAACGTTTTTTGAAAGGAGTTGGGACATCAAAAGTCTCTGTAATGCATAATAGCACGCATTTCCAGAATTGAGCCTATGTTTAATTTCTTTGTGCATCTCATTCCTATTTGTGATTATTGTTCCTAGGTATTTGAATTCAACCACTTCCTCAAAATTTCCCTCATTTGTCCTTAGCTGTCCATTTCCATTATATACTGAATTTCTACGTGTGACCATATATGTAGTTTTATTGATATTTACTTCCAGTCCCAATTTCCTAGTGTTACTCAATAGTGTGTGCGTGTTGGCCTTTAGTATCTCCTCGCTATCGGCCAGTAGTACTACATCATCAACATAAACTAACAGCTTATTAATACCATTCAGCTGTAAGCCTTCCTCATTCTCTAAAGATTTAATGGCATGCTCTAGTACAAAATTAAATAGTAGAGGAGATAGAGCATCTCCTTGCTTCAACCCATTCTGGATTTCAAAAGTGTCCGAAAACTGTTTGCCTACACGCACCCTACTATAATTCCCTAGTAAAGCTGCAAAGCATGGCATGAAAATGCTATGATTGCGAAAGACCTGCCCTTGATGGATGGATATCGTAAAATCGAGTCAATTTCTGCTTAGCTTCCTCTCTTTCAAATGTTATGTAACCAAACATTTTCACTTCTATTATCGAAATATACGGATGTCAGTCTGTTTGTGTTTTATGCGCTGCCATATCGTTCATCCGATTCTGATGAGGCTTTTTTGCAAAATGTTCAGGGGAAGGTTGTAAGGCTATAAGAGAGTTGTAATTCTCAACCCTTTCACCCTAAAAAAATCACCCTTTGTAGTAAAAACGTGGAAAAAGTCGCTCTTTGGACTCTTAAATGGCTTACGCTGTCTTCTTCTTCTTCTTCTTCCTTCCAAGTATTAGGCCAAGGCCTGTTACGATCCTATAGAAAATTTTCCCTCCAGCGTTTCATAGGACGGCCCAGCGATCTTCGTCCTCTTGGTATATAATTATAAACAGCTTTGGGGATCCGATTTGAACTCATTCTTTCAAGATGGTGTTTCCAATTTAGTTGGTACTGTTTAATATATTCCAAAATTGGCGTAGTCTTCAATTCTTTTAAGATATCGGTGTTCCTTTTCCGATCCCATCTGGTGTAACACGCTGTTCTGCGCATGAATCTCATTTTACAAGCCGTTATTCTGCTTTCATGTTGTCTTTTTAGTGTCCATGCTTCACTACCATAGGTCAACACTGGTCTAGCCAAAGTGTTATATAAACGTAATCTAGTGTTTTTTTGTACAAGAGATGGTTTCATAACTTGATTAATAATTCCTAAACTTTTATTATAACTAGTAACTTTTTCGGGGATATCCTTTTCATCCCAGATAGAGAGATAATATCCAAGATATTTAAATTGATTAGATCTCTCTAAAATTGTATTCTGGAGACAGATTTTACTTTGTATGGGATCCTTCCCATGAAATGCCATAATTTTAGTTTTGTTAATTGATATTTCCATATAAAATTTGGCACCTATTTTTTGTAAATTATAAATTGATCGTTGCAAATAATTTTCGTAAAGTGCCAGAAGAGCTAAATCGTCTGCAAAAAGAATAGCATCGAGTTTGAGGTTCCTATTGATGGGTATATGTCCTCGTTGAGTTACGCTGTCTAAACCATAATAAATACATAAAAGTAATGTACACACAATTGAATATCTGAAAATGCTCTACAAAAAAAAGTCCGTCACAGCATATATTTATCTTTTAAGGATAACTCACAATAACCATTTTTGTCTTTCATTGATGCCAAGAAGATCGGGACAAGTAGATTCCCAGGCAAGCGTAGCAGCGCACTGCGCATTGATGCGTAAACATGTAATCTTTAAGGTAGTTGAATGCAGGCTTTCACGGCCGGTAATCATAATGTTGAGTGATTCCGGGTTATGTGGCCGTGGTCCATAGTTGGTGTTGATACCAGACGTTTCGCCCTCAACTGCGGAGGGCATCTTCAGTGGCGAGTGCTTCTAGGCGTGTTTCCTGGTCGGAAGATCTACTTAGAGTGAGCGCTGCGGACGTTGTGGACGTTGTATTAGTGGTGGGTGCAGGGTGAGTGGGCGTGGCTCTTGCTGATTGGCTAATGGTCGTCTCCTTGTTGTCCCTAGTGTTAATGCATTTATTTTCGTGTATGATACCAGGCCTTAGCCTGGTATCAACACCAACTATGGACCACGGCCACATAACCCGGAATCACTCAACATTATAATCTTTAAGGTAGTTCAAAATGGATTTTGAAAGTTTTGACAAGGAATTTAACCCGTGGCATGAACATTCTGAAACTGTGATGTGTAAACAAACTAGAGCAGTTGTGTTACTTACAATGTACATTCACCATAATCCTCTTGCTCACAGAGGGCGGAACACCATTCGAGGCGATGCAAAGATAAGCTCCCATTTCCGATCTCGTGATTTTGGACAATTTAAGAATTTCTCCCTGGTATGACGAAACTGCAACAAAGAAAACACATCAAACATTTTAACACATTTTCATTTTACATAATATAATGACGTTCCGTGGAAAGTGCCCAGTAAGATTGGCTAATCAGCCAATCAGCAAGAGCCACGCCCACTCACCCTGTACCCACCACTAATACAACGTCCACAACGTCCGCAGCGCTCACTCTAAGTAGATCTTCCGACCAGGAAACACGCCTAGAAGCACTCGCCACTGAAGATGCCCTCCGCAGTTGAGGGCGAAACGTCTGGTATCAACACCAACTATGGACCACGGCCACATAACCCGGAATCACTCAACATTATGATTACCGGCCGTGAAAGCCTGCATTCAGAAGGTAAAGTGTTCGAACGGGTTTTACACTCCAAGTATTTGGAGTGCGATATAACTTATGAAGAAGGACAAGACATAATGAAAGAAAATGAAGAATTTTCGACATACTTGTGGAACAATGAGGAACAAAGTAAGAAAGGATACGAAGCTAAGATTTTACTCAACGATGGCACTACCAGTGGCGATGTATGGAAGTGAGGCCTGGGTCCTGAAGGAAAAAGAAAAAAGTAAAATTCGGGCAGCGGAAATGAGATTCCTACGGGCTGTGAAAGGTTGTACAAGAGAAGAACATATTAGAAATGAGAATATTAGAGAGGAACTAAAAGTACAACCACTTCTTCGACAAATAGAAGAACACAGGAACAATTGGATAGAACATCAGCGAAAAGAATGACAGAGGATAGGATACCAAAGATGGCACTGATGTATTATCCTGGAGGACGAAGATCGTTAGAAGACCAAGAAAGTACTGGACTGAGCAGATGTGAGATCGGTACAGGCAAAGGCCTAATCCGTGAAGGATGATGATGATGATGATATATATTGTCTAATCCCACCAGGTTATATTTTATGACATTTCTTACTTTCTCCCATACCATTGGCGGAATTGTAACAATTTCTTAGTTAAATATCGTAGACAGCGATTGACAGAACATGTGGAACGAATGGAGAATGAAAGAGGGACATGGACACTTTTGTAGGAAAACCACAGGGAAAACGACCAGTACGTGGACCAAGATTGACATGGGAGAATAACATTAACCATGATTTGAGAGAGGTAAATTATACAGAAGGTGATTGGAAAGCATAAGCTGAAGATAGAGATGTATGGAGAGCTTATGTCCGCACAGCCATCAACCTATGTTCTTGATAGTGCCAGTGAGTTAGTTAATAATGTTTACCAACATTAATGTGAAGTCATATCCAATTCTTTGATGCGATACACAGTCTTGCTCCACTTTATTCGGTTCTGTTGCAGGCCTAGGTATTTAACAATTAGGCCTATGTAACTCTTTATCACAAGTAATGTCACGAGTGATTTCCAAATCATTGAATTTATCTAAAGGGTTTGGAAATCAAGAGTGGCATTTGTTATGAAAATTTAAAGAATAAAATTAAGCTGTTTACTCAAAAATCATTATTTAAATATAGTTATTTAAAAAAATTATATATTTAATGTAAACGGCGATGTTTGAAAAGAAATTAGAAATGTGTGGTTATGTTTCATTTGTTTATCCGCTGCAACTTGATCACATTATATATTGCCAAATAGAATTGCAAAATTGTAAGAATGCACCCGAGTTGAGAAAAAATTAAATACATCCGACTGTATATTTTAACCAACATTATAGGTTATTAATTTATTTTTTAGTAAACAACTCAGTAAAATCATTATTTAAAAACACAATTATTGAACACACAATTATAAACTGTGCAGTTCGAAGGAATCTGTTCATTATTTGCTATATTGATTGTATTTGTTGGAGAGTCAGTCACTGCAAAATAATGCTCTGACCTGTTCAGAATATTAAAGAGAAGGAGCTTTCTTTATCACAATAGCAAGAGCTGGTAAACAGAATTCGATAAAGAGCGAGGTGAAACACGACTGTCATTCGTTGTAAAACCATAATTCATTGAAATTTGATTGGTCATTGTCTCCCATTTGTGGCATGAGTTAAATAGTCTTAGAAATTTGTATTAGGAATTATACAGCAATTTTTTCAACACTTTAAATACGTAATTATATTTTACATAGCTGCCTATGTCTATGAATTGAGAATCCTTGCATTTAAGCTCACCCTTTTTCCATGGGGCTTAACATTTGCTACCCAAATAACCTATTTACCGCTACTGTTTTGCGCAGAGCTACGGGACTTGCGCTGGTTCGAGTCTCGATGGGGGAAGAAATTTTCTCATAGAATTTCGGCCGGCATGGGACCGGTGCCCACCCAGCATCATGAGGCATTTGGGTAGCTACAGTAAGTAGCGGCTCCAGGTTGAGAAAACCAGCTATAATGGCTCGGGACTCGACATGTTGACCACATGTCACCCCTATATTGGCTAGATGATCGCTGCATCTGTGATTAACACATGTAGATGTGAGGCCAGCAGTCGGATAGTAGGCAAAGATCCTTCTAGGCCTGTCGCGCTTACACTTTTTTTGGAGTCTTAATGCAAGTTTCAATTTATTTTTTAATTTTTAAAGATGACAGGGAATTTACCATATTTTAAGAAAGTTTGAAAATTACATTTATTTAGACAATGGTACAACAGTGCTCGCCATCGCCATCATCATCATCACCTCAAGAGAGCAAAAAAATAGGAGTGATCTTGTCTTCTTCACAACAGTTCTTTATTCCATTTTTTTTTCAATTCCTTTTATGTCAAACAACCAAACGTTCTTTCCTTACCAATCCTCTTAGTATTGACCTGACAAAGTAGAACAGCCAAAGACTTCACTATCTCCGATGTACTGTACAAGCTACAACTTTACTACTGTATTTGAATATTACACTTACATTTGGTAACATTAATTAAATTGCAAACATATTCAATTCAACAATATTGTAATTTTGAATGTTACGAATTAATAATAATATTCGGAAAGTTAACTTTTGGAAAATTATTTCTGGAAATTTTAAATTAAGAATACAGAATTAAAAAAAAAAACATTAAAAATCCAGAAAAAACATAAGGGAATCATTAATGTATTTACTAACTAAAGTTAACTTTTATAAGATTCATGTAGTGTTCCGTTGAGGTTTATTCAAAATTAATATAAAATTATAGAATATTCACCTGAAAGGTCCGTCTCCTCAACTTAATTAATCATTTAACTGTAGCGCTTTCGGGACTTGTCCCATCATCGGCAGGATTCAAAACCTGCCGATGATGGGACAAGTCCCGAAAGCGCTACAGTTAAATGATTAATTAAGTTGAGGAGACGGACCTTTCAGGTGAATATTCTATAATTTTATATTAATTTCTAACTAAAGTTATAGATGACTCCGTGCCGTATTTACTTTAAAAATAAAAATATGTAACATCGTCGGAAAAGTTAATAAATTATATGTTTTAAACAGAGTATTTGAAAATATTTACATATAAATAAATAGCAGAACGTGTTTTTATGTGAAATAAAATTGGATGTAACTGCTCAGGAAGTTTCATCTGGATAATTGAATTCAAGTTTGGACACCTGTCTCTACGAAATCAGCAAACATAACATATTATGCACTCCTCTCATTGTTAAGGAGTCCTGCAGTTCTTTGGTCTATAAATATTAATATTTAATAGAATATTGCAGCCTTTGCAGATGACCAGGTTTTAATAGCAAAAACAGAAGACGAACTACAAAGAATGCTATATAAACTAAATGAAATATCAAAAAAATACAACATGAAAATATCCTCACAAAAATAAAAAACAATGGCCTTCAAGGGCGTTCATCCAGTTCGGACAAAGATAATATTAGAAAATAAACTGATAGAACAAGTAGTAACATATAACTTCCTAGGTTGCGAAATATCATACACAGCGGAAACAGATATAAATAACAAACTAAATAAGTTTAATTATATAACACTAAAAAGAACTTTGAAAAATAAAGCCAGGAAAGGCTCTATAATGAAATTATACAAGACAATGGCAGTGCATATTATTACTTATGGATCCGAAACATGGACAGTGACAACATAACAATCTGCCAGGATACAAGCTGCTAAAATGAGATTCCTCAGATCAATAGCAGGATATCAAAGAACAGACAAAAAACATAACAGAAATAAGACAACTAAAAATAGAGGAATTAAACTCAACAATAGAGAAATACACAACAAACTGGAAAGAACACTTGGCAAGGATGATTGAGAATAGAATACCAAAAGCAGCATACAACTATTCGCCACGAGGAAGAAGAAGCTTGGGAAGACCAAGGAAAAAGATGGAAAGAACAGCAATTTGGAGCCGGAACAGGCTAGTAAATAAGCCTAAGCCGTGAAGAAAAAGAAGAAAATAGAATATTGCGATACGAGTGTGGTAGACACTTGATAAGGATCGAGGAAAAGTTAAAAAAAAGCCTCGTTTTTTTAAATTTTCGAGATTCCGTTATGTGTTTACCACATGAGTATTGCATACCGGTACTATTTTTTGCATTATATGTATATTTTAGTAATTATTATATTAGCTAAAATATTAACAACACTAAAGAACTTAGAACTGGAAGTAAATATCAATAAAACTAAATATATGGTCACACGTAGAAATACATTATATAATGGAAATGGACAGCCAATGACAAATGAGGAAAATTTTGAGGAAGTGGGTGAATTCAAATACCTAGGAACAATAATCACAAATAGGAATGAGATACACAAAGCAATTAAACATAGGCTCAATTCTGGAAATGCGTGCTATTATGCATTACAGAGACACTTGACGTCCCAACTCCTTTCAAAAAACGTTAAACTAAAAATATATAAAACTATTATTCTACCAGTTATACTATATGGGTGCGAAACATGGACTCTTACTTTAAGGGAGGAAAGGAGATTACAAGTATTTGAGAATAAAGTACTTAGGAAAATTTTTGGACCAAAGAGAGATGAACAGACAGGTGAATGGAGAAGACTACATAACAATGAACTACATGGTCTTTATATGAAGCCAGATATAATAAGAACAGTTAAGTCTCGTAGACTGCGATGGGCAGGACATGTTGCACGTATGGATGAAAGACTTGCATGGAAGCTTCTTGTAGGAATGCCAGAGGGAAAACGCCCAGTTGGTAGACCAAGAATGAGGTGGGAGAATAACATTAACTATGATTTGAGGGATGTAGATTATACAGGGAATGATTGGAAAGCATTAGCTCAGGATAGGGATGTATAGAGGTCCGCGCGGCCATGAACCTACGGGTTCGATAGTGCCAGTAAGTATGTATTTACAAATATAATTGAAGATAAATGTTAGATTTGAGAAGGTGAATCGGCTCTATGTGTTGCTATGGAGAAATAATAGGTATTATAATTACAAAGAAATAAACGTTATCTCAGTCAAAACATAAATTTATTACGTCGACGTTTCAATCTCCTTATGTGAGGTAATTTTCAAGACATGGTTGTTTATAAATTTATGATTTGACTGAGATAACATTTATTTTTTTGTAATTATAATAATTAATTACTCTCAGTTATACGAGAAGAATTAAATATATATAAAATTGAAGATAAAATCAGCGAAAATAATAAGAAACGGACAGAACACTTAATAAGAATGAACAACGAAAGAATACCAAAAAGAATCTTCCTGTATAATCCCAGAGGAAGAAGAGATGTTGGCCGACCACGTAGAAGATGGACTCCACTTTTAACTTCGCCGGAACAGGCTGCATAGCCTAAACCTTGTAGTAGAAGAAGAAGAATTACTCTCAGTGAAAAATAATTTAAAAAAATATAACACATAATAAGTATTGTTGGTCATGTTGCCATCTTACATTTTTGTTAAAACTGTAAAACCAATTTGATTTGGGATTTATTTCTGATTATGGAGAACGTTTTAGACGATGTGTGCAGTGATGATGAAATAGAAGAGGCTTGGAAAGCTGGATGTGATGAACTAGTACAGAAATTAATATAAATTGCAGTATTACTATCAATATTTCAAAATAAATGTTACCGCACTAGTGCTTTTAGTCGCTTTAAAGTAGATACTAGTAAAATTCATGATAAAATTCCGTTGAGGTATTAAGTCACAATAATAAAAAATTTAAATAAAATTCTTCTCAACTCAAGATGTTTTAATGCTCTTTAGGCCTGTCGGGACTATCATCAGAAGAAAGAAGTAGGTCTGTATTTGTTGACCCTCGTTGAAGCATTCAACATCTTAAGTTGAGGAGGCGGACCTGCAAGATGACTTTTATAATTTTATTTTAAAAATATTACTGTATTGTGATTTTTAAGGTATTGAGATTTCTTTTGTTTTCATAGAAACCAAGATTGTATGCGGGAATGTCAAATTACGGTGCACATCATGTATACAATATTTGTCACATAGTGCAAAAAAAAAAAAATACCGAAATCACTTTTTCGGTACGTGAAAACTACGTAACAACAATATCACCGTGTTTTCTTTCTACAGTGATATAGAATAGTGCCAAATTCCTGTCTTCGTTGTCCTCTCTCCTACCCCCACTTCCTTCTTTATGCGCTGAGTGTGACTGCGCATCCTCCCCTTGTTATCGAAAGCCTTAAATAAGCTGTGCAAGTTAGTATCTGGGTCATCATTATCAACTTTGGGATCGTTGTGGTCAGGTCGACTGTAGCTCCAGGGAGCTGTTTGGTTTATTCAGTCCCACAAGCCAGGGTAGGGCAACCAGGACTGTGAACCCTAGCCCTTGGCAGGACTGGATTGTGTGTGTGTGTGTGTCTATGTATGTATGTATGTATGTATGTATGTATGTATGTATGTATGTATGTATGAATATTATTATTATTATTATTGTTATTATTATTATTATGGTCATGTCAAACGAATGCCAGAGAAAAGATTGCCAAAAATTGTTATGGAATGGATCCCAATGGAAAGGAGGAAGAGAGGAAGACCGAAGAAAACTTGGATAGAAGGGTACAAGCAGCTATGAATATCAGAGGAATGGAGGAAGATCAATGGATGGATAGAGAGGAATGGCGTTTGGTTTCCGGAAGACGGCGGCAGCTGCCATGATACCGGATTATTATTATTATTATTTATTATTATTATTATTATTACCACAAGCCAGGGTAGGGCAACCAGGACTGTGAACCCTAGCCCTTGGCAGGACTGGATTGTGTGTGTGTGTGTGTGTGTGTCTATGTATGTATGTATGAATGAATATTATTATTATTATTATTATTATTATTATTATTATTATTATTATTATGGTCATGTCAAACGAATGCCAGAGAAAAGATTGCCGAAAAATGTTATGGAATGGATCCCAATGGAAAGGAGGAAGAGAGGAAGACTGAAGAAAACTTGGATAGAAGGGTACAAGCAGCTATGAATATCAGAGGAATGGAGGAAGATCAATGGATGGATAGAGAGGAATGGCGTTTGGTTTCCGGAAGACGGCGGCAGCTGCCATGATACCGGATTATTATTATTATTATTATTATTATTATTGGCTTTCTTTTGAATTATTGATGACCGAGTTTGTTAATTTATATTATTTCATTTATATCTCTTCTTTCAACGGTCAAGAAGATAAATTTTTGTTATATTATTTGTATTTCAATTATCTGACTTATGGCTCTCATTAAAAGTTACCTTTTTTTAGTTAACTTATATTTACTAATTGTGTAGCTAGTCATGTTTCGTATGGATATATATTCTAAAGCTTTCTCAAGCCAAATTAATCCCCTTTTTCCTTCTAGCTTCCACGATTATAACACTGTTTATAGCATTCAGTACTATATGTTAAATAATTTACAAAGGAAAGGTGGATCAATCTTTGCCTTCTATGGACCTGGGCAAAGGAATATAGTCACTCAAAACTTTCGAACTCAATGTTATAAAAAAGGAAGGATCACGCGGCGCAAAAACTTAAATTAGATTATCTTCACATATGAAATTGAAACTCTGACATTGAATGCAGAATTAAGTAGTAGTAACTAGCTGTATTCGACAGGAATCCTCAGGGAGCCAGAAATAGAGGACGTCCACGTGGTACCTGGAAACAAACTGTCTATGATGAGGTGAAGAGGATAGAAAAATCTTGGAAGGAAGTGCAGACTTTTGCCAATAATTATGTCCGGCGGAAAGCTCTCCCTGATGCTCTACGTTCCTAAATAAGCTATAGAATCATGATGATTATCCGAGAGGAAAGTTTTAAGAAAGGTCCTTGATTCTGTTTTAGATGACAATACGTGAAAACCGAGACGTAATAATGAAGTTATGTAAATATATAGTGATCTGTTTTAAATAATAGTCTTTTTTATCAATTAGAATTGATTTTTATTCAATAAGCTTCGTTAAATTATTAAATCATGAAGGCCTTTCAAAACCATGTTTCATCTTCAGCATTTTATTTGGTACTGAACGTACTTATGTCGGGCGTATACATTATATAATGGGTTTAGGTCTGTGGGTGAGTTATCGTTTAGGGTGTTTATATTTTTTGCTTCTCTATTCTCACAGACCAATTATTGTTTATATTCTCACGCTTAGGAAAAGTCTGAACTATCAATCAAGAAGAAGAAAAAGAGATCGGGGACGCCCACGAAACAGATGGACACATCAGCTATAATACTTGGATCCGGAACGAACCGAAAAGTTTTAAACCTTGCAAAAAAAAAAAAATATATTCTCGCGGTAAAGAATATTACTTTTTAAAAAATTAATAATTTATTTTTTTATTATTTAATAAACATAGTTTTAAGGTTAGTTAATATATTTAGCTAATGCCTTGTATAATAAGCGATATTATATATTAATTCATTATAGTTTATTATTTTCTTCGTATTTTTTCTTTCTTTTCTTTTTATGTATAATAGATTCGAGCTGTTATTCCTTTCTGTTTATATTCTATCATTCATTTAATTGTATTTAATATTATTGTATTATTAGACATTATTTTCATTATTATTCAATTTGACAGATAATTAATTGTTTAGTATGTACTGTTATTGTATTTTTTGTATTTATATGTAACATGTGTTTGTCCTGGTAAGTGGAAGAGAAGGCCATATGACCTTAACTCCACCAGGCTAAATAAAGCTATTCTTATTCTATTAGTAATGCGAAGATGGGTCATATTGTGCTGTAGGGTCAAAAATAGGAATATCTCTACGAAAAAAATACATAAGGTCTATAAAAATCTGTTTCCTAGTTGTTACAAAATATTGTACATAAATGGCTAATAAAACCATTGTACAATGAACTTCAATGCTGAATATATTCACAAGTAGGCCTACTCTCTTGTAATTCAAGTCTTGGATGATATTACAACAAAAGAAGAAACTTATTTTCTTTCCCTTTCCTTTTTGTCAACTGATCTATCGATTCTGGCCTCTTTCTTAACTGTAAATAAAATAGAGGAAGAGGGGATGGGTTTTGATTTCCTTGCGCTTGTATGCCGAAACCACATCAAGGAAAAGAGAGCGCTAGTATATAGCCACAGGGGGGCAGTTGGGTTCCCTGGCCGTCAGCCAGTTCACACTCAGGTCCCGTCGTTATCACCTTTTCACATTCATTCCAATTTCGTTATGTACACTGCGCAGCAAAAGTATCCAAAATATTATCGTACTCCATCCATCCATAGTAATTCTGCCCGAGGGCAGGTCTTTCACTGCAATCATAGCATTTTCGTGCTATGCTTTACAGCTTTACTAGCCCGTCAGAACACGCGCATAATTTTGCACCGTTACCACACGCGCTGGGTATTTTTTACCCGAAACTTTATTAAGTGATATTAACAGCAAAATGTAATTTTAGAATATTCTATAATTATATCTTTATTTTGACAATGTCTATCCTTCATTTGACCATGTCTAAATTATGTATTGTTTAATTTAACAATACATAAAATAAGATCTAAGTATGTACTACATTTTCTTCACAAAAATACTGTAGTATAATGTATTAGTTCAGTGCCAACAAAAATTATGAAAATGTCATATATATTTAGCAGCCACTCACACACTATGTTCACTTCCTGAATCGGGATTTACCCCCCCCCTAAAAAAATTAACAATGCACATGAGCATTAACTGCACAATAATGTTCTTCATAAAAATACTGCAATATTATGTTTCTTGTTCAGTGCTAACATTAATTAGAAATACCGGGTGCGGCAGCATAACTTCCTTTTTTAAAATGTGCGCCATTTAGTCGGTTGATGTCGTAGCGGAGCGCTAGTGGTCTCGTTCGAGAGGGGGGACTATAAAGTTTTGTCCTGACACAGTTCAGTCGCCATCATGCGTTGGAACAGTGAGGAGCGTGCGTTTGCCATTGAGGCCTACTTTTCGAGCGGATGTTCTGTGATCGCAACCCGGCGCGCCTTTCGGAATCGCTTTAAATTAGCCCCGTTGGCCCCTGTCCCGGACCGGAAATCAATTGTTACGTGGGTCACTACGTTCAGACAAACTGCAAGTGCGACAAGACGAAGAACTGGAGTCCCTCGGCCGATTAGATCACCTGAGAACATTGAGGTAGTGAGAGCTTCAATGTTGCGATCACCACGGCGTTCTGCGCGCAAACATGCGTCTGCCCTTGGACTTTCCGATCGTTCTGTAAGGAGGAATACTTCATGATGATCTTCATTTCCATCCATACAAGATGGCAATTGTGCAGGAACTTTCTGAACGTGACTTCAATTCTCGGAGGAACGCGTGTGAGGTTCTTCTGGAAGTCGTTCCTGAGGACGCTATTGTTTTTTTTAGTGATGAAGCCCATTTTCATTTGTGTGGATCCGTCAACAAACAAAACATGCGCTACTGGGCTGACACCAATCCTCGACAATTGCATCAAAGGCCTTTGCATTCACCTAAAGTCACAGTGTGGTGTGCAATTTCCTCAAGTGGAATTATTGGTCCCTGGTTCTTTGAGGAAAATGAAGTCACAGTGACAGTGAATTCGGACCGGTATGTAAACATGTTACAGGATTTTTTTTTTCCCACGGCTAGATGAGTTGGACTTAGGGGACACTTGGTTCCAACAAGACGGTGCAACGGCACACACTTCAAGAGCATCGATGACTGTTTTGAGGGAACACTTCCCAGAGCGCCTTATATCAATTAGGGGCGATTTGAAGTGGCCGGCCCGCTCTCCCGATTTGACCCCTTGTGATTTTTTCTATGGGGTTATTTGAAATCCCGTGTTTATGTGAACCGTCCAAGGACCCTACAAGATTTGAAGACCAACATCCAGGAAGAAATTGTCAACATAACGCCTGCTATGCTGGCAGGAGTCATGACAAACGCCAGAAATCGGTTTACTCAGTGTATGGAGAATGGGGGACGTCACCTACCTGATTTGATCTTCAAAACTGAGTAAAACAAAACTTTATGTATGTGCCTACATTATAAAAAACGAATAAAAATTTTCTGATTCATACAATGCATTTTATTAAGTTTTAAAAAAAGGAAGTTATGCTGCCGCACCCTGTAAATAATGATTATAGCATTTGGGAGCCACTCACTCAAACACTATTGTCACTTCCAGCATCAGAATTGGCACACCCCTCGCAGAAAGGCACAGAATGTTCTTTACAGATCATCTTGGTACAGCTGTGGCATGAAGTAGTTGTTTTACGATCTTTCTTCTTCGGACATACTTCACATCGAACTGAAGACATCTTCATACGTTTGTGTGTTGATTGGATTTGTTCCTCCACACCAGCCAATCTTCGAATAGTGGATCTATTTTCTCCAATAAGTTCCATCTTTACCTTTGTAACTAACAAACTGAGACAGTGGAGCATCATCCTCATAGTCTTCATCACACATAGTTGCTTCCTGTTCTGTATCAGAATTATGTTCACTTTCGGAGAGATGATCGGCTTCATCTCCTGATTCATGTTCAATAACATCTTCATCTTCATTTAGCCAGTTTACTATTTGTCCACTTTGCCTATATTATAAGTCCATTTTGTAATGGAAAATAGAAATGGCGCACAAATAAAATGATTCACTATTTATGTTACTTATTCACACGCGCTGGGTAATTCTACCCAATCTTGATATATGCATGCATAAACTCCTGCAGTCACAGGAAAACTAACTAAATCTTACATACAACATTGCAAAAATATCTGAAAGAAAGGTACTGAAAACGGCAGATAAATTTAAATTCAAACACAGTGTTGCCAACAAAAAGAATAACGTCTGGGTATTTTTTACCCTGGCGCGTGTGCTTACGGGTTAAGGAATTATAGGTTTGGTAGCTTCTAGTTGCTTTCCACACCGTGAAGGATGATGATGATAATGATAAGGATGACCAGATGATTTTCGGGGACGGTTGGACCCTAAGCTTCCTGACATTTGTCTTACAGGCGAGGAAAAACCCCGAAAAAACCTCACCCAGGAGCCTGTCCCGACCGGGAATCGAACCCGGGCCCCTTGCGTGACAAGGCAGCACGCTACCTCGAGAGCACAGCGGTGGACATTATCGTATTAAGAGCTCTAATATTTGAAAGCAAGAATTTAAATTTGAAAAATATTAGAGCATTCGCTAAGTAATGACGACACCGTTGTAAATCAGCGATCCTAGTGGTGACAATTGTAACTTTGTAATATGTTGTTCAATCCGGGGATGTAACGTAAGCCACCCTGCAGTCGCAGGAGGCCCTTGCCCTAAATGGGATGATTATGGGCTAATTCTAATATGTTGTTGAGTATCAGAATCACATATTTTCTTTCTGAGACAAAAAAAAAGTTTCCTTTTTGTTGGTCAGGTAATCCCGAGGCTCGCGGGTTTAAACCCGGCCGGGGTCTATGGATTTTTTGTGTTTTGTGATGGAAAATCCCAAGGAGACAATCCTCCGGAAGGGCGTTTAAGCCGTGTGTCGTGAGTCTGAAGATTTTCAGTTCGTAAAAGATCCTTAAGCCTGAATAAAGAGGCAAAATTTACCAACCTTCATCCTAGTAATATCTTAGTTGCACACTAGATGTCACATTGTGTCGGTATGTTGACCTCATAAAATTCATGACATATTTAGGGAAATAAGCGTACGTAACTAAGTTAACTTGGTCTAGTAACTCCTAACAAAGGAGAGGTTAAGCCCAACATTGGGTTGTTATGCCATTGCAGAGAGATTATTAAATAAAATAATAATTATTTTGAAATTTGGTAAATATACGGACCTCTTGTTTTAATTCCTGTGGGCTCCTTTATGACGAGCTCAGCATTGTCTTCTCTTCTCCACAGCACATGAGGCATGGGGTAGCCTCTTGCCCTACATGTCAGTTTTACTGTTCCTCCTTCAGGCACCATCACGTCACCAGAAGTATCTTCGTTCACAAAATCCGGCGGAACCACAACATCCAGATAACCCATCTGTTAAAGAAATAACATTTCAGTTTTGTATCTATTTACTAAATGTTAGTATATTCAAAACTAATTTTCCTCGGGGGTCTCGGGGAATTCCTCCACCTATGAGACAAATATCAGAAAACCTTAAGTGTCAAATATTCACCGAACACCATCTGTTCACCATACTAATCCGTATTCTTGTTTAAAAACACTTTACATATAAACAACAAAAACACATTGACTACGTATTGGTTATTACCCGTTTAAGGAGTAAGCGCAGTTGTTGACGGAGGGCACTGCAGTCGTGTTTATGCAGGAATAGACCACGTGACACTGCTATCTAAGAGTGCAAAGGGGAATGGGACGTGGGACGCTGACAGTGTACACTGCCTTATATGACGTCACGTGTACCAACAAACAGAGCTTCCTGATTCTTCCGCCTGCAGAGATACTTTGAATGAGTAATATTCCTAGAGATAAGACTATAATTGCTTCTATAAATAAAATAAGGTAAAAAAAAAGTATTTTAGCGCAAGACAATTTTGATATGGAATTCATAATAAAAAGGTTGAAAAGCACATATGAATCATGGGGTCTCACAGTAAATTTACAAAAAACAGAATATCTGGCAATAAATAGCAATGAAAGAGAAAACTTAGTATTGGAACATGGAATCCAAATAAAGCAAGTGAAACAAACTAAATATTTGGGAATGATTATGGATAACATCGAAGGTATAGGCAAAGAGAACATAAAACATAGAATTGAATTGAGTAGCAAAATAATATCATCATTAAATTCCATATGGTGGGATAAGCGTATTTGGAAGACACAAAAAAATATATTGGTAAAACATTGGTGGAATCTGTTGCAATGTACGGAAGTGAGGTATGGATAATCAATAAGTACTACAAGAATAGACTAATAGCTCTAGAAATGGATTATTTACGAAGAAGTGCCAGAAAGTCTAAATTAGAACGTGTCACAAATAAGGAAATTAGAAACAAAATGGAAGCAGAAGAAAGCATAATTGAAAGAATTGAGGAAAAGGAATTAAAGTGGTTAGGACATGTTTTAAGAATGGAAGATGAGCGATGGCCGAAGCAACTATATGAATGGCATCCTAACAGAAAGAAGAAAAGAGGAAGACCAAGGTTAACATGGAAGGAAAACATGAAGACAGTAATGCAAGCTAGAGGGCTAAGCATCGAAGATGCCCAAGACCGTAGGCTTTCGAGGTTTGGCACGGGAAGACGGCAGCAGCTGTAAAAACCCGAAGATAGATAGAGATAAAAAAAAAGTATGATATGAAGACCATTACCAATATTTATTTTCAATTATTTAAATCTATTATAATTTTTATTCCATCCATCCATAGTAATTCTGCCCGAGGGCAGGTCTTTCACTGCAATCATAGCATTTTTCATGCTATGCTTTGCAGCTTTACTAGGGAATTGAAGGTGTGGTAGCTTCCCGTTGCTTTCCACACCGGTGAAGGATGATGATGATGATGATGAGATGATGATAACAATGATGACGATTGCCATATGATTTCGGGGACCGTTTGGGCCTTCAAGTTTTCCTGAAATTTGTCTTACAGGTGAAGAAAACCCCCGATAAAACCTCACCCAGAAAAACTGCCCCGGCCGGAGATCGAACCCGGGCCCGCTGCGTGACAAGGCAGCACGCTACCTCCAGACCATAGCGGTGGACTAATTTTATTAATCATATTATTAATTGTTGGAGGGAAGAGAAATCGGCCTAGATTTAAATGGCTGGATGATATAATAGAGGGAGATAGGTCTGGAAGTATTGGAATGGGAAGATAGAGAAGAACGGAAAAAGAAGATACAAATTTAAAAAGATTTGGGGCGATAAAGATGTTTTAATACATTGTGAACCTGTTTATAAATAAATAAATTAGTTGTTGGAATTGATCATTTGAGAAGAAGCGAAGGGGTATGAAGATTGAAAAGAATCTGGAATGAATATAGAAGATAGGCAAAAGCAGAGGAAAATGTGATACATAGAATTGAAAAGATGAACATAAAATGGTTCAGACACTTAATGAGAATATAACAACGATGGCCAAAAAGCCTTTCAATGGATACCAGCCGGAAAAGGTATTCGGGGAAGATCAACAGTATCATGGTACCAATAAGTTAAACAAGTTACAAGTGAGCCTAAACCTAGAAAGTTCATCAATAATAATAATAATAATAATAATAATAATAATAATAATAATAATAATAATAATAATAATAATAATAATAATAATAATAATAATAATAATAATAATAATAATAATAATAATAATATTAATAATAATAATAATAATAATAATTTTTAATTATAAACATGTTTACAATGTAATAAAACATCTTTCTCTGCTTAAAGCGTTTTATACTTTTATCTTCTTTCTCATTCTTCTCTATCTTCCCATTCCAATTCTTCCAGACCTATCTCCCTCATCCATTCATTTAAATCTAGGTCGACCTCTCTTTCCTTTCCCAGATGGAATCCATTCCAAAGCTTTTCTGGGTAATTTTGTCTCTGGCATTCTACGTATATGACCATATCATTCTAGCTGTCTGTATCTCACAAAATATAATAATAATAATAATAATAATAGTAATGATAATAATAATAATGATAATAATAATAATAGTAATTATTATTATGTTTTATTTATTCTGGCAGATTTAAGGGCATAAGGCCTTCTCTTTCACTCAACCAGCAGGAAATATATTCAAATACATGTTTACAGTATAGATTATATATACACGATACTCTTTATAAGGATTAAAAATACATTAAAAATTGCAATGTAAATTTAATGTACATACAAAATTTTATAAGATAAACATAATAATAATAATAATAATAATAATAATAATAATAATAATAATAATAATAATAATAATAATCCATCCATAGTAATCCTGCACGAAGGCAGGTCATCCACTGCAATCATAACATTTTCATGCTATGCTTGCAGCTTTACTAGGGAATTGTAGGCGTGGTAGCTTCCCGTTGCTTCCACACCGGTGAAGGATGATGATGATGACGATAATAATGATAAGGATGATGATGATGATGGCCATATGATTTCGGGGACCGTTTGGGCCTTAAAGTATTCCTGACATTTGTCTTATAAGTGAGGAAAACCCCGATATAAACCTCACCCAGAAGAACTGCCCCGACCGGGGATCGAACTCGGGCCCGCTACCTCGAGACCACAATGCGGGGACTAGTATTTAATATTACAGTTGAGATTGTTATATTCTGATCTATTTTATTTGAAATTAAGTTTTATTTCATTTTTATTTGTTTGAGTTCGTGGTACTTTACCTCGCTATCGGTATAAGTTAATATACTTGGCGTGACAGAGCTTTTTACCTTTATCTTTAAATGATTTATTATTTTTTATATAACATACGTTTGTCCTGGTGAGTGGAAGAGAAGGCCACATGGCCTTAACTCCACCAGGCTAAATAAATCTAATCTAATCTAATCTAAAAGTCTTGGACAAACGCCCATATAATAAATGAAATTGCCTTAATACTCCGATATATCTATAATTATTAGCATTTTTTTCCTAATTGGAAATGTAACGTATAAACGTTTTTGAAAGATACATACATATAGAATCGTTAAAAAAGTGTTAGCATCTGCATTTTTATGCTGGAAACGATATGGATGCAAATGCTGTTTGTGACTTGCAGCTAGCAATGTCATTAGTTTACACACCAACATATGTGCACCCAATGAAATTACATTTTTCACATATTTACTCTTTTTGTTTTGTTTCAATTTCGCATGTAATGAAGTAGCGCGTTCATTGGTCCGTGGCTTTTAATTTCCCCTAATGACCTGCAGTTTTTGTATGAGGTCACTGGAACACAGTTCTCGCGGTTTTGTTACAAATGAAGGGTTCATGGGATAATGGTGTTATGTAACATTTATAAAAATCATCGTGGGAATTATCATTGTGGGATTATATTTACATAATCAAATGCCCAAAGGCATCCTATATGTGTCAAAGATTAAACTGTGTTTAAATATTAGTCACTCAGTTTTAATATGAGTGATACAGGGTGTAATTAAATTCATATTACAGATTTTGAGATCGCGTAGAGGAGACCAAAATGGTTGCTTTTAGAAAAGGCATCCTAAATGTGTCAAAGATTAAACTGTGTTTAAACATTAGTCACTCAGTTTTAATATGAGTGATACAGGGTGTAATTAAATTCATATTACAGACTTTGAGATCGCGTAGAGGAGACCAAAATGGTTGCTTTAGAAAAGGCATCCTACATGTGTCAAAGATTAAACTGTGTTTAAATATTAGTCACTCAGTTTTAATATGAGTGATACAGGGTGTTTTAAATTAAATCATATTACAGACTTTGAGATCGCGTAGAGGAGACCAAAATGGTTGCTTTTAGAAAGGCATCCTAAATGTGTCAAAGATTAAACTGTGTTTAAACATTAGTCACTCAGTTTTAATATGAGTGATACAGGGTGTAATTAAATTCATATTACAGACTTTGAGATCGCGTAGAGGAGACCAAAATGGTTGCTTTTAGAAAAGGCATCCTAAATGTGTCAAAGATTAAACTGTGTTTAAACATTAGTCACTCAGTTTTAATATGAGTGATACAGGGTGTGTAATTAAATTCATATTACAGACTTGGAGATCGCGTAGAGGAGACCAAAATGGTTGCTTTTAGAAAAGGCATCCTAAATGTGTCAAAGATTAAACTGTGTTTAAACATTAGTCACTCAGTTTTAATATGAGTGATACAGGGTGTAATTAAATTCATATTACAGACTTTGAGATCGCGTAGAGGAGACCAAAATGGTTGCTTTTAGAAAAGGCATCCTAAATGTGTCAAAGATTAAACTGTGTTTAAACATTAGTCACTCAGTTTTAATATGAGTGATACAGGGTGTAATTAAATTCATATTACAGACTTTGAGATCGCGTAGAGGAGACCAAAATGGTTGCTTTTAGAAAAGGCATCCTAAATGTGTCAAAGATTAAACTGTGTTTAAACATTAGTCACTCAGTTTTAATATGAGTGATACAGGGTGTAATTAAATTCATATTACAGACTTTGAGATCGCGTAGAGGAGACCAAAATGGTTGCTTTTAGAAAAGGCATCCTAAATGTGTCAAAGATTAAACTGTGTTTAAACATTAGTCACTCAGTTTTAATATGAGTGATACAGGGTGTAATTAAATTCATATTACAGACTTTGAGATCGCGTAGAGGAGACCAAAATGTTTGCTTTTAGAAAAGGCATCCTAAATGTGTCAAAGATTAAACTGTGTGTTTAAACATTAGTCACTCAGTTTTAATATGAGTGATACAGGGTGTAATTAAATTCATATTACAGACTTTGAGATCGCGTAGAGGAGACCAAAATGGTTGCTTTTAGAAAAGGCATCCTAAATGTGTCAAAGATTAAACTGTGTTTAAATATTAGTCACTCAGTTTTAATATGAGTGATACAGGGTGTAATTAAATTCATATTACAGACTTTGAGATCGCGTAGAGGAGACCAAAATGGTTGCTTTTAGAAAAGGCATCCTAAATGTGTCAAAGATTAAACTGTGTGTTTAAACATTAGTCACTCAGTTTTAATATGAGTGATACAGGGTGTAATTAAATTCATATTACAGACTTTGAGATCGCGTAGAGGAGACCAAAATGGTTGCTTTTAGAAAAGGCATCCTAAATGTGTCAAAGATTAAACTGTGTTTAAACATTAGTCACTCAGTTTTAATATGAGTGATACAGGGTGTAATTAAATTCATATTACAGACTTTGAGATCGCGTAGAGGAGACCAAAATGGTTGCTTTTAGAAAAGGCATCCTAAATGTGTCAAAGATTAAACTGTGTTTAAACATTAGTCACTCAGTTTTAATATGAGTGATACAGGGTGTAATTAAATTCATATTACAGACTTTGAGATCGCGTAGAGGAGACCAAAATGGTTGCTTTTAGAAAAGGCATCCTATATGTGTCAAAGATTAAACTGTGTTTAAATATTAGTCACTCAGTTTTAATATGAGTGATACAGGGTGTAATTAAATTCATATTACAGACTTTGAGATCGCGTAGAGGAGACCAAAATGGTTGCTTTTAGAAAAGGCATCCTATATGTGTCAAAGATTAAACTGTGTTTAAATATTAGTCACTCAGTTTTAATATGAGTGATACAGGGTGTAATTAAATTCATATTACAGACTTTGAGATCGCGTAGAGGAGACCAAAATGGTTGCTTTTAGAAAAGGCATCCTATATGTGTCAAAGATTAAACTGTGTTTAAATATTAGTCACTCAGTTTTAATATGAGTGATACAGGGTGTAATTAAATTCATATTACAGACTTTGAGATCGCGTAGAGGAGACCAAAATGGTTGCTTTTAGAAAAGGCATCCTAAATGTGTCAAAGATTAAACTGTGTTTAAACATTAGTCACTCAGTTTTAATATGAGTGATACAGGGTGTAATTAAATTCATATTACAGACTTTGAGATCGCGTAGAGGAGACCAAAGTGGTTGCTTTTAGAAAAGGCATCCTATATGTGTCAAAGATTAAACTGTGTTTAATATTAGTCACTCAGTTTTAATATGAGTGATACAGGGTGTAATTAAATTCATATTACAGACTTTGAGATCGCGTAGAGGAGACCAAAATGGTTGCTTTTAGAAAAGGCATCCTATATGTGTCAAAGATTAAACTGTGTTTAAATATTAGTCACTCAGTTTTAATATGAGTGATACAGGGTGTAATTAAATTCATATTACAGACTTTGAGTTCGCGTAGAGGAGACCAAAATGGTTGCTTTTAGAAAAGGCATCCTAAATGTGTCAAAGATTAAACTGTGTTTAAATATTAGTCACTCAGTTTTAATATGAGTGATACAGGGTGTAATTAAATTCATATTACAGATTTTGAGATCGCGTAGAGGAGACCAAAATGGTTGCTTTTAGAAAAGGCAACCTATATGTGTCAAAGATTAAACTGTGTTTAAATATTAGTCACTCAGTTTTAATATGAGTGATACAGGGTGTAATTAATTCATATTACAGATTTTGAGATCGCGTAGAGGAGACCAAAATGGTTGCTTTTAGAAAAGGCATCCTATATGTGTCAAAGATTAAACTGTGTTTAAATATTAGTCACTCAGTTTTAATATGAGTGAAACAGGGTGTAATTAAATTCATATTACAGATTTTGAGATCGCGTAGAGGAGACCAAAATGGTTGCTTTTAGAAAAGGCATCCTATATGTGTCAAAGATTAAACTGTGTTTAAATATTAGTCACTCAGTTTTAATATGAGTGATACAGGGTGTAATTAAATTCATATTACAGACTTTGAGATCGCGTAGAGGAGACCAAAATGGTTGCTTTTAGAAAAGGCATCCTATATGTGTCAAAGATTAAACTGTGTTTAAATATTAGTCACTCAGTTTTAATATGAGTGATACAGGGTGTAATTAAATTCATATTACAGACTTTGAGATCGCGTAGAGGAGACCAAAATGGTTGCTTTTAGAAAAGGCATCCTATATGTGTCAAAGATTAAACTGTGTTTAAATATTAGTCACTCAGTTTTAATATGAGTGATACAGGGTGTAATTAAATTCATATTACAGATTTTGAGATCGCGTAGAGGAGACCAAAATGGTTGCTTTTAGAAAAGGCATCCTATATGTGTCAAAGATTAAACTGTGTTTAAATATTAGTCACTCAGTTTTAATATGAGTGATACAGGGTGTAATTAAATTCATATTACAGACTTTGAGATCGCGTAGAGGAGACCAAAATGGTTGCTTTTAGAAAAGGCATCCTAAATGTGTCAAAGATTAAACTGTGTTGAAATATTAGTCACTCAGTTTTAATATGAGTGATACAGGGTGTAATTAAATTCATATTACAGATTTTGAGATCGCGTAGAGGAGACCAAAATGGTTGCTTTTAGAAAAGGCATCCTATATGTGTCAAATATTAAACTGTATTTAAATATTAGTCACTGTGTTTTAATATGAGTGATACAGGGTGTAATTAAATTCATATTACAGACTTCGAGGTCGCGTAGAGGGGACCAAAATGGTTGCTTTTAGAAAAGGCATCCTATATGTGTCAAATATTAAACTGTCTTTAAATATTAGTCACTCAGTTTTAATATGAGTGATACAGGGTGTAATTAAATTCATATTACAGATTTTGAGATCGCGTAGAGGAGACCAAAATGGTTGCTTTTAGAAAAGGCATCCTATATGTGTCAAAGATTAAACTGTGTTTAAATATTAGTCACTCAGTTTTAATATGAGTGATACAGGGTGTAATTAAATTCATATTACAGATTTTGAGATCGCGTAGAGGAGACCAAAATGGTTGCTTTTAGAAAAGGCATCCTATATGTGTCAAAGATTAAACTGTGTTTAAATATTAGTCACTCAGTTTTAATGTGAGTGATACAGGGTGTAATTAAATTCATATTACAGACTTTGAGATCGCGTAGAGGAGACCAAAATGGTTGCTTTTAGAAAAGGCATTCTATATGTGTCAAATATTAAACTGTATTTAAATATTAGTCACTGTGTTTTAATATGAGTGATACAGGGTGTAATTAAATTCATATTACAGACTTCGAGGTCGCGTAGAGGGGACCAAAATGGTTGCTTTTAGAAAAGGCATCCTATATGTGTCAAATATTAAACTGTATTTAAATATTAGTCACTCAGTTTTAATATGAGTGATACAGGGTGTAATTAAATTCATATTACAGACTTTGAGATCGCGTAGAGGAGACCAAAATGGTTGCTTTTAGAAAAGGCATCCTATATGTGTCAAATATTAAACTGTATTTAAATATTAGTCACTGTGTTTTAATATGAGTGATACAGGGTGTAATTAAATTCATATTACAGACTTCGAGGTCGCGTAGAGGGGACCAAAATGGTTGCTTTTAGAAAAGGCGTCCTATTTGTGTCAAATATTAAACTGTATTTAAATATTAGTCACTGTGTTTTAATATGAGTGATACAGGGTGTAATTAAATTCCTATTACAGTTTTGAGATCGTGTAGAGGGGACCAAAAATGGTTGCTTTTAGAAAATGCGTCCTATATGTGTCAAATTTTAAACTGTGTTTAAATATCAGTTACTGAGTTTTAGTATGAGTGATACAGGGTGTAACTAAATTCCCATGACTGATTTTGAGAACGTGTAGAGGGGACCAAATGGTTACGTTAAGCAAATGCGTCCTGAATGTGTCAATTATTAACTGTGCTTAAATATTATCAATGTATTTTAATATAATTGATACAGGGTGTAACTAAATTCCCATTACAGACTTTGACGACATGTAGTGGGGACCAAGATGATTACGTTTAGTATAGGGACTCATGTCCGGAAACGTACCGTTTTCCCGCTACACATAATGACTAAGTAGCGATACATAAACGTTGATTAATCACTCTAACCCTATCACAAACGTTATTTATCTTATTTCATTGGCTGAGTTAAAAATAAGGCTTTATGACCCTGACTCTGCCAGTTTAAGTAAAATTACTATTATTATTATTATTATTATTATTATTATTATTATTATTATTATTATTATTTATTATTATTATTATTATTACTATTAACTTACTTGCACTGTTGAATGTGGCGGTACGTGTCCTTGTAGACATGAGCTCTCCATGTAACGCTATCTTGGACTAATATTTTGCAATCATTCCCTACACAATTTATATCCATAAAATAATTGCCAATGTTATTCTTCCACCTCATTCTTGGCCTTCCAATTGGTCGCTATTCCTCTGGTTTTCCTCGCAATCTACGAGAGTTAACTTTTCTCATTAATAACAACAACAATAATAATAATAATAATAATAATAACAATAACAATTATTATTATTATATCATTATCATTATTATCTTATTATATTATTATTATTATTATTATTATCATTATTATTATACTACCAAAGGCTGTCTATGCATGGAAAATTGAAAGAAGGAGCAGAAAAGGAAGACCAAGAACAATCTGAAAGAATAACATTCAGTATTAAATGAGAAAATTTGGTGTAACGGATGAAGACACAGAGGACAGAGAACGATGGAGAACTTTAATTAAGGGAAATTTGTGAATGTATGTTACAAACGGATAGTCTATAAGTCCGTAACCATTATATGTATTTTTTAAACTCATGGTAATTATTAAGAATGTTCGCAGAAAACCCTCAATGAAGAGGAAAATTCTCAAATCGAATGAATTATTATCATAATTACTTTTTTTATTTAGTTAAATTCCACAATACAGTGTTTCTTCTTCAACCCAAAGTGATTTGTCGCCAGAGGTTCCTGTCTAAAGTATCTTCTTCCCTCAAATCTCTAGCTTCTATACTTCTCTTCACTCCATCCATCCATCGTTCTCTATAGGCCTACCTCTTCCACTTCTTCCATTAGCTTTCCAATTAAGGATACTCAGTGGTATTCTCTCTTCTTCCATTCTTATGAGGTGTCCGTACCATTTCAAACGTTTTTCTTCTATTTTTCCAAATAATTTCTTTACAACTTGCATAATTTTCCTTATTGTCCTGTTTTTGACCTTATCTCTTCTTAAAGTTCTTGTCGATCGCCTCCAAAAATCCATTTCTACTGCTAACAGCTTGTTGGTTTGTTTTATACTTACTGTCCAGGTTTCAGACCCATATAATAAAATGCTTTTTCCTGATATTTTTTAAAACTTTTTCAACTTAAAATAATCATTATTACTATTATTATTATTATTATTATTATTATTATTATTATTATTATTATTATTATTAGTCTACTATTAAATTTGTAGCAGTGTGAATAAAATCGGCTATAAAACTACCAAAATTATGTATAAGACTCAGTTATTATAAGATGAGAGAAGTAAGCCATTCGATTTTGTCAAATTCAAACTATGTGTTGAACATAGTGGGGAAAGGAAAATTATTCAACATTCACATTCATTACATTGAATTTGTCATCAATTGGACAGTGAAACGAATCGTTTAGAGTCGCCTATCTAACAGGGTAGGGCTATAACAGTTTCCATTGAAACAAGCCGTTACATTCGCTAGAGGCACGCTTGTCCCGTTTTCAAATCGACAAATTAGCCAGACCATAACACTTACCGATTCATTTCATAAGAGTCCTGGCGCCGGAAACACTGTTAGGACGTCTTTTAGAGCCAGTTTAGAATGTTAGAAGCATTGTTATACATTCTAGTTTGCAGACTGAATCTACTGTGGAATTGAGTGTCATTTTATTGCCAATCCACATAACTTCAAACTTAAGACACGGTAGTTAAGGTATATTATACGATTGGCATTCAAATTACTGCATAAACGTGGAAATGTTATTCACATAAGAAATGGAACATTATTGCATTCAAGACGAATCAATATCTCTTATTTCCTACGATTTACAAAGTTTATTTCTTTTTTTAGTCCCAGTAAAATACTACTACTACTACTAATAATAATTTATTTTTTATATACAGATTTTAAATTTTTACGCATCTTTGTGTGTCTAAAGGTCTATTTTCCTTTTCCACTCATCCCTATCCATCCACTCCATGTCCTCCAGTCCTCATTTCAGTTATTTCGTGCATCCATACGTTTCGACGTCTTCGTTTCTTTCTTGTTCCAGATGAACAGCGTTCCAATGTTTTTCTGAGGAATCTTTCTGCTTGCATTCATCGTACATGCCTATACCAATTTAATTGCTTATATGTTAAATAATATTCTATTGAATATTTAATTCTTATCTTTTCCAATTTTGAACATCATGCTGCACTCCTCAAGATATCCATTTCCATCGGACATAAGTTTTTGTTGAATTTTCATGTTTCAACTCCATATGTGACAGTACCTCCATTAATAATAATAATAATAATAATAATAATAATAATAATAATAATAACAATATAATAATAATAATAATAATAATAATAATAATAAAAGCTCCCTCTTTTCTAGACAATCGGCACTTTATGTCAGCCGGGTTGTCAGCCCTGCGTGACGGTCGCCTTTACCCCAACACAAGCGTCTGGCACTCATTTCCATTAGAGGCTGAGTCGACCCCAGGGCCAAAGTGCCGCCAGAAGATATGGGTCAGTTTAAAAATCCTGACCCCATAGGGATTCGTACCCTCGACCTTCCGGCTTGTAGCGTAGAGCTTCAACCACTACGCTACGGCATGCCCCCAAATAATAATAATGATAATAATAATAATAATTATTATTATTATTATTAATATTATTATTATTGCTCATCACGGGTCACTCAATGACATCTATCCGAAAGCAAGTGCAACTAAATTAGTATGATTCAATTTCTCCCCTGTAGGCAGAGAACCGCCTGAGTCTCATTGAAACAAACAAGGACTTACAATAATAATAATAATAATAATAATAATAATAATAATAATAATAATAATAATAATAATAATAATAATAATAATAATAATAATAATAATAATAATAATAATTACAATAAAAGTAATATTAATAATAATTTATCTAAACTGAGTTAAGGCCATAAGACCTTCCCGTCCGCTCAACCAGTAAAGAAAATGCAAAAAATACAAAGATCGCTAAATTGAATATTCTGAAAGCCACGGAAAAAAAAAAAGAGAATTGGATGAAAAGGACTATCCAGATAGATGGAAAATGAAAATTGGGAACAGAGACAACGCTAGTTTTAATATTCTGTAAAATAAAAATGACATCATACTATTTTAAGTAAATATTTATACAAATTAACTAAGATTAGAAAAACAAAAGATTAGAAATCATAAATTAATCTGAATGGAGACAAAATACAATTGAAAAATATCTTCATTTTTATAAAAGAAGCTAGCGCTTGGCAGGGGAATTATGTAGGGAGTGCCATAGTCTATCAGTGGATGTACCAACTTTTATAGTTAATAGTCATTAAGCATTGCACAATACAACAGACAGGTCAAGATTAAAATTATAAATCATTGATTTAAAATTTATATATATATATATATATATATATATATATATATATATCATCCGGTATCATGGCAGCTGCCGCCGTCTTCCGGAAACCAAACGCCATTCGTCTTTGTCTATCCATTGATCTTCCTCCAATCCTCTGACAATCATAGCCGCTTGTACCCCTTCTATCCAAGTTTTCTTCGGTCTTCCTCTCTTCCCCCATTCCATTGGGATCCATTCCATAACAATTTTAGGCAATCTCTTTGCTCTGGCATTCTTCTGACATGGCCATACCACTGTAATCTTTTCTTTTTTATAATGTCTATGATGTCCGGCTCCTCTTGTACACCCATAATTTCTCTTATTTATTTTTTTCGTATTCTATCCATTTTAGATTTTCCAGCTGATTATATATATTTTTTTTGTACAGGGGATTATCAACTAGCCAGTTGTACTTCTTATATTTAAATACGTTATAAATGAAAAGTTTTCACACTGTCGTCCAAGATATTATACAATTTTATTATAATTACGTATATTTATCTATTAATTAAATAAAAATAAAACTTTGTTTTAATTGATTTTCTTATTTATTAAGGTATAATTCAGTGACAGCTGTTTCGGTACACTGTACTTCTTCAGACATGTTAACAAATTATGAATTGTGTATATGAATATTGTAGTACATATCAACTGATGTAAGCAACAATACAACAATAATTTATTTAAATTTTTTTAAATTTAACAAAGGCGATTCATTCAAATCAAGTTGATCAGTTTATTACTACTTTTCAATTTATTTATTTAAATGCTTGCTTAATTTGTAATAATGTAAATTTACTTCTCGTTCTGTTTTAATTTAATTTCTAATGCCATAAATATTTATATTTTTTTAACATGCTGACCAGTTAAAACAAGTAGTCTTCAGTAATGAAATATGTTCGATTTGTGGCAGGGTGTACGTTGTTAGATCATAGAAGAAGCATAGAATTAGAAATGAACTGAAAATACAACCAACTACAGCAATTATAGAAAAATATAGGACTACTGGAGAGACCATATACAACGCATGTCACCAACTAGAATAGCAAAAGCCGTCCTGAACTATAATCCTATGGTTGGCCGACCTTTGAAGAGATGGCGGGACCAGTTTTAAGTCGGAACAGGCCAAAAGGTCTAAACCTTGATGTCGATTATGGTGTTTTTAACATTAAGTAGACACTTGAAACATGTTTTCACTGTTTGTGTGTTATGACCACTCTAAGGTTCTGGTGATGTGTCGCTGGTTAAGGAATATTGTTATAATTATAATTAATTTATTAAATTAATATATAATAAATTAATTTATCAGTTAATTAAATTTTATGTGTATTGTATGTAAGTAAACCTAGGTAACTGACAGTTCTCCCCCTCCACAATATCAATTTACCAGACGCCACTGCCTCTCATAAAACACTGACAACGTCGCGACGATCCCATCAAGAGCTGTTCACTAGCATTCACTTCTCTGTAAACATTGTAAATTAGGGTGTTCCTCCCATCTAGCGGTTATTATTCTAACTATGTGAACAAATTGTAGACTACTGTCTCACAAGTATGTTCGTAATATATCTAAAAATATGTATCACGAAATTCGCCGTACCACGAAAATATCTTACTTTGAACACTTTTGAAATTCATGTTTTTTTACTCTGTTTTTCCTTCTTGTTTTACCTTTCTGTTAACCTTATTTTATTCTCACATGTAGACACAAGGACAGGACACACACCCAGACATAAGGTGGAGATTTATAATCCCCTACCCCGTCGGGAATCGAACCCGGGTCGCCGGAGTGGAAGGTAGAGACTCTACCGACTACGCCACGGCGACGGATAGAAATATATGCCTAAATCGGGATTTGAACCCATTATCTCTAGTTCTGTACACCAGTGTTTTAACGATTTAAGCTATTAGGCATCACGATGTTAAAGCACCGTTGAAGTTATGTAATAAGATGTTAATTACATAAGTTTTTTACCTGGTAAGTTAGTCTTCCTCAACTAAATTATTAAACTTCAAGTTGTTCTAATATGGAGGCCTTTCGAAAACAATGTTTCATCTTTTGCGTTTTAAACTGGACCTGATGGTTGATGATGTTGTAAAGGTTGTATAGTGGATTTATGTCTGCCGTTATGTGCTCGTTGAGTAGGTCTTTATTCCTTGCTTCTTTTAGAATCTCTACGTCTTCAAGGGTCCACCGCTGTGGTCTCGAGGTAGCGTGCTGCCTTGTCACGCAGCGGGCCCGGGTTCGATCCCAGGTCGGGGCAGTTTTTCTGGGTGAGGTTTTTATCGGGGTTTTTCCTCACCTGTAAGACTAATGTCAGGAAAACTTTAAGGCCCAAACGGTCCCCGAAATCATATGGCCATCATCACCATCATCCTTTACCGGTGTGGATTTAACGGGAAGCTACCACACCTATAATTCCCTAGTAAAGTTGGAAGCATAGCATGAAAATGCTATAATTGTAGTGAAGGACCTGCCTTCGGGCAGAATTACTAAGGATGTCTTCAAGGATGCTGATCCTGTTGTTATTGTAATCTCTGTGTAGTATTGACATAGAGTTATCGATGTTTTTCAAATCGATGACCTGTTTCGAGTATATGTATGGCAAAACTTGATTTTTCTTTTTCATTATTAATACAAGTTTTGAAATGTTCCCAATATCGTGTGTTAAAGTTACTTTTTGTTTTGCCTAGCATACAACAATGGATACAAAGAAGAAATGACCAACAAATTAGTCAGAAAACAAAAAAATAAGAATCAATTCAACAAATATAACAAAGTAATATAATGTACGGTTAAAAACTATAATATAGTTACCTTGTAGGTCCGTCTCCTCAACTTAAGTTCTTTTAAAACTCTGTAGGCCTTTCGGGACTAGTCCATTCATCAGCAGAATGCATTAGGTCCGTTCTTGTTGACCCTTGTTGAAGCACTGACTTGGTTGTGAGAATTTTGTACAGAGGATTGTGTGGATTAGGTGTGTATTCATTGAGAATCAGGTTGCTGTTGATTTCTCTTAGGATTGCGATTTCCTCCAGTATATTTAAGACCTAGAAGACGTTGGGCTGATGCAATATGAAGTCGGAACGGGCAATTGCCTAATCCTTGGAGTGATGATGATGATATTTATTCTCATTGGAATGTTTTCTCTATGTACTATTGTGAGGGTGTTATCGATGTTATGCATATGGTGTCCAGCTTGAATTACATGTTTTGCGTAACTTGATTTTCCTCCATTGTAAACGAAATCTCTGAAATGTTCCTTGAATCTAATGTTTATATTACTGTGAACTAATACCTCAACGGAAAATCACCATGAATTTTACTAGTATCAATATAACAAAACTAGAAAAAGAATGCAACATAAATACAAACAAATGGATTACACTAACTTATACAGGAAATGAAACAACCAAATTAGCTAATTCGATCAAGAAACAAGATAAAAACATTAAAATCGCCTTTAAAACCAATAATAATCTCAATAACATAATTTCTAATAAAACAGAAACAACAAATAAATATGAAGATAAAGGCGTCTATAAACTAAAATGCAATAGTTGTGAAAAATTCTACATAGGCAAAACAATAAGAAAATTTAACACACGATATTCGGGACATTTAAAAAATTGTATTAATAATGAAAAAAGAAAAATCAAGTTTTGGCAAACATATACTTGAAACAGGTCATCGATTTGAAAAAATCGATAACTCTATGTCAATATTACACAACGAGTATAATAACAACAGGATCAGCATCCTTGAAGACGTAGAGATTCTAAAAGAAGCAAGGAATAAAGACCTACTCAACGAGTAGGGGCCTACATAACGACAGACATAAATCCGTTATGCAACCTTTACAACACCATCAACCATCAGTTCCAGTTAAAATGCAAAATATGAAACATTGATTTCGAAAGGCCTCCATTTTAGAACAACTTGAAGAAGTTTAATAACTTAATTGAGAACGACTGACTTTTCCGATTCAGGGTCTTTCCACTTTTCAGCGGTTGCCCTTTTACCAGCCGGCTGCTGGCCCTTCACATACACATGTGTCAATAACAGAGGTAGATGATGAACAGCCAGTGTAGGGGTGCATGTGGTTAGCATGTCGAGTCCCCCAGCCGTTATAGCTGGTTCCTCAACCTGGAGCCGCTACTTATTGTAGCTACCCAATTGCCTCACGATGCTGGGTGGGCACGGGTCCCATACTGGCCGAATACCATGAGAAAATTTCTTCCCCCATGGAGACTCGAACCAGCGCAAGTCCCGTAACTCTGCGCCAAGGCTTCCTACCTTAACGCTACGGCGTGGGACGGACGACTGACTTACCAGGTAAAAACGTATATAATTAACATCTTATACCTTACTTTATCCCTCAGAGACTAGGGATATTTACATCAAAACTTTTCACATTAATTTACAGTATGTAACATTTATATTTGTACATTTGCATTTTTAATAAAATATAACATATCTAAACTTAAATATAATACATTTTTTGGTTTTCTTTCTTAGTAAGAATTCATTAATGTAACAGAGACATAAACTAAATGCTAAATTCACAAATTTTCAAAAAGCAAAATTAATCAATTATAACACAAAACTTATACTATTTTGCGCAACATTGTTATTTGTACACTTGAAATAAATTAACAAAAAATTATTAACTTATTTGCACAACTGAAATACTTAATACTTTGTGGAATGTCCATTGCCCTTAATGATAGCTTTACACCCTTTTCCCATGGATTGTACTAATTGGAAACAAGTTTCTGTGGTAACGTTTCCCCATTCTTCAAAAAAAAAAAATAACGCTCTTTTCATTTTAGGTGAAATGTACCATTGACGAACCTTTCTTTTTAGAATTCCCCACAAGTGCTCAATGGGGTTTAGGCCAGGATATTATGTAGGCGTTCTTAACTGATTGGGGACTTTCCAGATCAACCAGCGTTTATTAATGTCGGCTGTATGTTTCGGGTCATTGTTTTGCTGAAATGCATAAGGTGCGGACATATCCATTTTTACAGCATTTCTTTTTCAGAATGCCATTGCAGACCCACTGGTCCATAGTGCCATCGATGGAGTGGATATTACCCACTCCCTTTGAGGACATACAGCCCCAAAGAAGAATTGACCCTCCTCCATATTTAACTCTAGAAATAGTATTTGCTATTTCATAGGCTGTATTGTTATTTCTCCATACCCAGTTTATCTCATCGGATACGAAAATATTTATTTTTGTTTCGTCTGACCAGATCACATTGTTCCAGAAATATAGACTCTTGTCCAGATGCTTCTTGGCAAATTTCAGTCTTGCTGTTCTTGTTTACGTATGGCTTATTCTTAGGGATTCTGCCTCCATAGCCATGTTGCCACAAAACTCGACGGAATATTTGGTGGGATACTTTCTTTTGTGATACGAGTTCCAATAATTGCTTGATTGTAGGTACACTTATTCTAAGGTTAATTTTTACTTGCCTGATAATGAAATGTTCTTCTCTCTGATTCAGCAACTTTGTCTTTGGCTTCCTTGCAATATTTGTAGTTGAACCATTATTTCTAAATTTGTTAACAATATAATTACAGTAGAATGGGTTTATTAACCATTGAGCCCATTTTTCTTAATGAGTAGTACCTCAATGCAAAATTACTTATTGTTTCTTTAAATAGGCTCTCAAGCTCGTTTCCTTTATTCATATTGACCTCTAGTAAATAAAGAACTAAACAAATGACTGGATTTAACCACCTCTTACGTCCAGTAACACTGTGTTCATCAAGGACGTTTGCTGTAGTGTACAAATAAATCTGTTGCAGTAATATAAACATTGTTTTCTATTTAATTAGAATATGAGGTATACTGTTGCACCAATATATGTATTCTCTACTTACATATTAGATAATACGTAAGTACACAGATCAGATTTAACGGTATCGGCTTCTTCATTATCTGCATGTAAAGGAATATGAATTATTGTTTATAAAATTTTTCGACTATACAAATAAGAATGTTACATACTGTATATCTAGTCCATATGTTTTGGTATTATCCATAGTTTATAAAAAATCTCTCCCTCTCTCTCTCTCTCTCTCTCTCTCTCTCTCTCTCTATCCCTTAGTTTTGGTCTAACCCAGGAGTTCTTAAACTTTTTTTATTAATTTTAAACAGGTGGGATTGAAATCACAGCTGTTTTCGATCCTATCTATTTAAAACGAATGAAATAACGCCCCAACTTTCAACTGTCGCGACAAAGTGGAAATCGCACATAAACACGATACAGATAACCGTATTCCGCTCTATTCGATAAACTGAACTCTATGATGTATAATTTTTATACATTTCTGTAAATTTCATGTGATATACCTGATGGTGAAACACGGGTTGTAACATAACTTCAATAATTTTTTTTTTAATTATTGGCAAACTGTTTTGGTGTGCGGGATTTTGCGAGAACGAAACAAAAGCTTACAATGGAACTGCCAACTATTGCATGTCGAAACTTACCTTGAAATTTCTGCCAGCGAAGTGTTGTTATGTACAAAATCCACGTAATATATATATATATACCGCTTTTAACTGGAAGGCACTACAATCCAGCGCCAAATCACTCAATTAAACTACATTTGGAAGTATAGAACTCCAGACTTGGTGGATTGGATAACTTTCAGAACATGCCGTCAGCGCCGCGCCTCACTCCACTCTATACAAGCAGGGACGTCCAACTACGGTGGGTTGATACTGCTGGATTGTGGGTTTAATTTATGTGCATTGTGGGAAAAGTTGGAGATTTTTTTGGACATGGCATTGGTATATAACAGCGTTTCTCTAGTAGAAATTTCAAAGCTGTTTTGGCATGCGATGGTTGACATATTACACTTGCAACCTGCGTGAGAGGCGGGGAAACATGTAACTCCTGGTTCAAAGAATGTGCAATTATCGTGGTCGAGGTATTGGAGGTTGATGGTTTATCTATATTGTTACGTGTCGCATAACGGCGTTTGAATTGCATGGACTGGGCGAGAATGGCGGTCTCGCATTGGTCAGAGGAGATTTGCGAGTCGCCAATCGCGAGTTAGAGGGCCCGCACAAACCGGCCGAAATGTCTGAGTGTCTTACCAGACGTTTCTATCAACATCTCCTTCCTTCTTTTTCAGGAAAGATCGGTGGCCAGAGGCTTCTACGGTTAAAAGAATCTCGAACATAAGCCTGGAAACTTCCTCGCTGTTATATAAATAGGGTGAGGCAGGACGCGCCAGTCGATATTGGTTGGACAGCGTTACGTTGAGTGTACGAGAAATTGTGGCGAACGGAATCAACAGTGACTGTGAAAATAATTGTGACGATGATAAACATTAAAAGAAGATTAATTGTGAGTTATAATTGTGAATGAAAGTTCATTGACAATTGCAGAAAGAAATAAAGTGTTATATATTTTAAGCAAAATTTGTGTCTTCATTTACGTTGGAATATAGGTAAACACGAACCCGGCCAAACATCGGACAATATTTTGCACCCTCGATTGTGTCATTACTCGGTATAAGAACAAGTGCTTACGCGATCGGTTATTTTTGTCAGCTATTCATTCTGTCAGCATGAAATATCTTGAAGGTTCATTAGTTTTATATTGGCACTGCAATGGAGTTTAGCAATATTCCAGCATTTACTTTTGAATTGTAAGAAATCATAGAAAACCCTTACGCAGGTTGATATAGTCGGTACTCGTACCTTGTCATATTGACTGGAAGCGGAGACATTGCTATTGTACACGCTGCCCTGGGACTGCTTTAGAGGAATTTGGAACGCTATTTATAAAGGTAAAAAAAAATTGTGGATGATTAGGCTAATGCAGTGCTTAAGGTGGGGCGAGGATTGCGACAACTTTTGTTTTATCGAAACAATTAAAAATAGTAAGGTCGAGTTCAGTAACCAGCGAAATCGACGATTGAGTGTAGGATTTCATCTAAAATGAACATTTAAAAATACCTTTAACGGTCGCAAATTTAGTTCTAGAAGTGGTGGTTTGCCTGAAACTCTAAATTAAGAATTGGCTCTAACAACCATAATATTTAGTTCGTCGCAATGTATGTCATAGAATTTAATTACACCTTAAATTGGCAATGCATCCTACAGGACACAAAAGTTTAATTTATTTAATACCTTTAATAGTATAATGGAAAAAAATATGGATGAGAAACATAGGCGCTTACTTTAAGAGAGAGGAAAATATTATGAGTGTTTTAGAATAAAGTCTTAGAACAATTTTTGGACCAAAGACAGATCAACAGAGAGGCGAATGGAGAAGACTTAGGTAACAATGAGATACTCGTACATCGTTTTTATAGGAAAACAAATATAATAAGAATAGTTAAGTTAAGTCAAGTAGACTGCGATGGGCAGGGCATGTGGCAAGAATGGGGAATGAACGAGGGACACGGAAGCTTGTAGTACGAAAACTAGAGTGAAAACGCCCAGTTGGTAGACTAAGATTGAGGTCGGAGAATGTCATTAACCATAATTTGAAGGAACGAGATTGTACAGGGGATGATTGGAAAACATTAACTCAGGATAGGGATATATGGAGAGCTTATGTCCGTGTAGTCATGAATATACTGGTTCGATAGAGCCAGTTAGTAAGTTAGAATTAGTTAGTAAATAAATAAATAATTTATGGAGTTCTTGTGCGACTGTCTTTTACTTGTCTCTACTTCGACCACCAGTTTTGAAAGAGTGTTTTGTTTAACACTCTTTGTGGCTCGGTAAAAATTTAAACTTTAATTAAACTTATGTCGATGAGAAAAGCATATGATAGGATACATTATAAAGTCTAGCAAGGCATCTGAGCGTTATTCTGCTATGACTGTGAACAGTAAAGCTTTACTGCAGCTTATAATGATATCTGCAGGCTTTAGCAGAATGATTTCCTTGCTAGTGACGTAATACAATGATAGAGGTGATCCTTTATATAGCCAGCCTTTGGATGTAGCAAGCAAAGTGTTTATTAGCATCACTTTGCTGTTAAAAGCTAAGAGGTTCCTTTGCCCTGTGTCAAGGAATTGCTCAGATGTTCACGGCGCAGGCTATACCATGATTATAATTTATCTGTAAACATTTAGCAGACTCATAGATGTCTTCCTCCCCCTTCCACCTTTCCTTTCTCTATCTGCCTTCACCTAGGGCAATGAAAAATATGTTAAACAGTTTGTTAACTACATTGGTCAACATGATTTGTGTCTCATGTTCCAATAGTTGTACTTACTGCAGTTTTTTATCGTGTTTTCAAATATGTATTCGGAATTTCTCCATCACCCATAGTTTTTTTTTATTTCAATTTCAATTACTGGATTTAAATAATTATTTTTTAATAAACGTTTTTTCGTCCATTTATTATCTTGGCGCAGTGAGCGATGAGCACGCGGAACACTTTCACCAGGGGATTACACCTATGGAAATGAGATATCAAGGCAAATGGAATCTTAATATGCTGGCCGATTATTGTTGGACCATCAAGAGGGATGCTCCACAGGCGAAATATAGCAGAAAATCGTAATTTCTTACCTTCTAGGTGATCCGAATGTTCGAATATTGTGTAGTTACGAATGTAGAAAATATTAAAGTGTTTGAAATTAAAACACAACGAGGATATATACCCATCAATAGGAACCTCAAACTCGATGCTATTCTTTTTGCAGACGATTTAGCTCTTCTGGCACTTTCCGAAAATTATTTGCAACGATCAATTTATAATTTACAAAAAATAGGTGCCAAATTTAATATGGGAATATCAATTAACAAAACTAAAATTATGGCATTTCATGGGAAGGACCCCATACAAAGTAAAATCTGTCTCCAGAATAAATTTTAGAGAGATGCAATCAATTTAAATATCTTGGATATTATCTCTCTATCTGGGATGAAAAGGATATCCCCGAAAAAATTACTAGTTGTAATAAAAGTTTAGGAATTATTAATCAAGTTATAAAACCATCCCTTGTACAAAAAAAAAAACACCAGATTACATTTATATAACACTTTGGCTAGACCAGTGTTGACCTGTAGTGGTGAAGCATGGGCACTAAAAAGACAACATGAAAGCAGAATAACGGCTTGTGAAATGAGATTCATGCGCAGAACAGCGGGTTACACCAGATGGGATCGGAAAAGGAACACCGATATCTTAAAAGAATTGAAGACTACGCCAATTTTGGAATATATTAAACAGTACCAACTAAATTGGAAACACAATCTTGAAAGAATGAGTTCAAATCGGATCCCCAAAGCTGTTTATAATTATATACCAAGAGGTCGAAGATCACTGGGCCGTCCTATGAAACGCTGGAGGGAACATTTTCTATAGGATCGTAACAGGCCTTGGCCTAATACTTGGAAGGAAGAAGAAGAAGAAGAAATTATAAATGCCTATCTCTCGGAAACCTTGCGTGATGGAGAAAAACCGATATCATATTTGAATCCAGGAGGAAAAATACTATCAGAATCACATATTTTTCTTTCTGAGAAAAAACAAAGTTTTTTTTTTGCTCAGTGTTATTGAATGTTCACCGCTGAGGTCTCGTGGTAGCGTCCTGTCTTGTCACATAGCAGACCCGGGTTCGATTCCCGGTCGGACAGGCTCCTGGGTGAGGTTTTTTTCGGGGGTTTCTTGACTTGTAGGACAAATGTCAGGAAGATTAGGCCCCAACGGTCCCCGAAAATCATCCGGCTATCATCACCACCCTTATCATCATCATCATCATCCTTCACCAGTGTGGAAAGCTGAAAAGCATGGCATGAAAATGCTAGGATTGCAGTGAAAGACCTGCCCTCGGGCAGAATTACTATGGATGGAACTACTGAATGCTGTTGAAGTTAAGTCTCGTAGATTAAGATGGACAGAACATATAGCACGAATGGAGAATGAAAGAGGAGCATGGAAGCTTCATATGGAAAACCGGAGGGAAAACGCCTAGTTGGTAGACCAATGAGATAGGAGAATAACATTTACCATGATATGAAGAAATTAGATTATTCGGAGATGATTCGAGCTATGGTTTGGAATCGTCACTACTGTGATCTCGAGGTAGCGTGCTGTCTTATTAGCGGGAACCAGTTCGATCCCCGGTCTGAACAAGTTTCGTGGGTGAGGTTTTTTCGGGATTTTTCCTCACCGGCAACAAAAATATTAGGGAACTTTAATTTCCAAACGGTCCTGGAACCCCATCTAGTTATCATTATTATAACTATTATATTCGCCTCTTAAGATTGAGGCGTATCATTACCATCATCACCTTCCATGTATCATCGGTGCATTGTCTGTTTATACAGAGTCCATTTACAGACCCATATAATATTGGAGGCGTAGCCAATACTTTATAATAAATCAAAGTCTAAAAAACTAAACAACACGCTTTATTAGAAAACCGAACTAAAAAATATAAAATAATTTTAATTTCCAACACGCTTGGATAAAATTAAAGTGGTCAAAAAAAAATATCTCCAACACATCTAGAATAAAACTAGAGTTAACTACAAAAAAAATAATTTTACCAACAAAAGCGTGGGGTGCTCCATATCAATTAATATATTTGATAATAAACAGTCCCGCGCCGTAGCCGAGCGGTTAAGGTAGGAAGCCTTGGCGCAGAGCTACGGGACTTGCGCTGGTTCGAGTCTCCATGGGGGAAGAAATTTTTTCATGGTATTTCGGCCAGTATGGGACCGGTGCCCACCCAGCATCGTGAGGCAATTGGGTAGCTACAATAAGTAGCGGCTCCAGGTTGAGGAACCAGCTATAACGGCTGGGGGACTCGACATGCTAACCACATGTCACCCCTACAGTGGCTGTTGATCATCTACCTCTGTGATTGACACATGTGGATGTGAAGAGCCAGCAGGCGGCTGGTAAAAGGGCAACCGCTGGAAAGTGGAAAGACCCTCAATCGGAATCGGATAATAAACAGATATTGGTATAAGTAAAGTCTCTAAGAAGAAAACGTATAAGTCATAAAAAGCATGGCGGATGGATATTGATGTTAAAGCGTCTAAGCTGAATAAAACAGGCTAAGTATCGGTTACATAAAATTAAAACTTACCTGGCTTTTCATTGGATCTGTGTTAATTTGGCACATATACATTCCTCTGTCTTCCTCCTGGACATTTTTAACGTGCAAATTCCACGTGGAGTAATCATCATGCGACACGGAGACACGTGGGTTGTGAGTGATCACATGGTCGTGAATAGCTTGGATTGCTTTGGTATCGGCCTTCACCCAACCAACCTGCAAGCAATACAGTTAATACAACGTGAATATTTTACATTTTTTATAAAGTGCCCAGCCTTCTCTGATGATATACTTTGGTGGAGGGACTTAGATCCTAAATTGACCCCGTGAGTTATGCAAGCGATAGCATTGATACCCGAAGGGTCACATATGCCGAACAGGTCAAAGACGAAGAGCCACTCTAAAATGCATTTTTACGTGTGACCATATCCATCTATAGTAATTCTGCCCGAACGCAGGCCCTTCACTGCAATCATAGCATTTTCATGCTATGCTTGCAGCTTTACTAGGGAATTGTCGGTGTGGTAACTTCCCGTTGCTTTCCACACCGGTGAATGATGATGATGATGATGTTAATGAGAAGGATGATGATGGCCATATGATTTCGGGGACCGTTTAGGCCTTAAAGTTTTCCTGACATTTGTCTTACAGGTGAAGAAAAACCACGATAAAAACCTCACCCAGAAAAACTGTCCCGACCGGGGATCGAACCCGGGCCCGCTGCGTGACAAGGCAGCGCGCTACCTCGAGACCACAGCGGTGGATTGTGACCATATATTTATTTTTATTGACATTTATTTCCAGCTCTTATTTATTAGTATCATTTAATATAATGTATTTCTTCGCTTTTACTTTTTTCCTCGATATCACCTATATATTCGAAAAGGTAACATATGTTTATTCTGATTAGTGTAAAAAAAGGTCACATGGCCTTAATTACACCAGGCTAAATAAATAAGCAGAAACGGGCTGTGGTCCTTCAAAGAAATTTTCCAGCATTTCCTTTACAACTATACCGTGTCCGCTCTTAAAGCGATGCTCGTCAAAGCTATACCATGTGACCTGCTCGCTTTCATTGGTTAAGGGAACCGACTTACGTTGTAGAAGCAATATCGTTCCGCCATTTGTGCCACAATTACTGTCTTTTTGACAGGGAGATAACGACACAGCAACAGAAGACTCGATACTTTCAGCCATTTTGTTTCATGAGAATCGACTGAAGCATGACTCAAATGCATCACCCATATGTAATAAACTATTTTAAGTTGCAATTATTGAGTAGGTATATTTTAGGATATTTTGTATGTTTTGAATATTATTCGTCCGGCTATTCCTCTATTTTTATAAGGTAATGGCAGTTCCCATTGTGACATATGGATCAGAGAATTGGACCCTGAATAGATCAGACAGAAGATTACTAGAAACATCAGAGATAAAGTTCCTCAGATACGTTGCAGGATATACTCTAAGAGACCACATTCCTAGTGAAACAATTAGGCAAGAACTCGACATTTTTAATCTAAATGAAAAAATACAAAACTATAAACAAAAATGCATGAACAATATTTTAAAAATAGACTCTTCTAGGCTAACAAAACAAGTACTGTTGTACCAACCTCAAGGCTATAGAGATGTGGAACGTCCTAGAAGACGATGGGAAGATGAATTTTGAGAGCGAAACTGGCCGACGGCCTACCATGAAGAAGAAGATGATGATGATGAATATTATTATTTTCATTCACGAAGAATAACAAATATATTCAGAGGACATATTTTTAATTTAATGAAGGGAGCTACTTTTTCGCGTACTTATTGCTTCTACAACGTACGTCGGTGTCCATAACCAATGAAAAGCGAGCAGATCACATGGTTTTGTTTTGTTGAGGATCACTTTAAGAGCGAACAGGGTATAGGGGAAGCTTCATGAAAGAGGCCATGAAGGTACCATATATTGATACCATCATAACAGAAAGGGTCACCACCAGCTTCAAAATATAAATGAACATGGAAATCCAATATTACGCAATATTTGACACCTTCCGCAAAGGCGTACTACACACAGAAACATATTCGATGCAATAAACCAACCTTAGTACTCAGTATGAACTAGCCAAGGTCAGAAAGGTCAGCGCAGAATAGCGTGGCTCATTCCGGTCCTGAATCGAGCTGAGCTCTTCAGCGACACGGTTTTCGATGCCCCAGTCAAGCGAGATGTATTCGCCTTGGTAATAAACATCCACATTAAATCAATAGTACATGCTACCATAAAATAAATCCCCATAAAATTCGCCGTGTAGGCTAGGGCCAACTAGCTAAGCCCAATACTGAATACACACACGCGAATACGCCGTCAAGGGACAAATAAAATCCCAGAAAAAGCACACTGGACAGCACCAATAGCTCTCAACAAGAGAGAGAGAGAGGGAAGCTTCATAAAACTTCTTCTTCTTCTTCTTCTTCACGGTTTAAGCTTATTTACTAGCCTGTTCCGGCTCCAAATTGCTGCTCTTTCCATATTTTCTTTGGTCTTCCCAACTTCTTCTTCTTCTCTTCCTCGTGGCTGTATGCTGCTTTTGGTATTCTATTCCCAGTCATCCTTGCCAAGTGTTCTTTCTAGTTTGTTCTGTATTTTTCTATTGTTGTGTTTAATTCCTCTACTTTTAGTTGTTGTCTTATTTGTGTTATGTTTTTTGTCTGTTCTATGGTATCCTGCTATTGGTCTGAGGAATCTCATTTCAGCAGCTTGTATTCTAGCTTCATAAAACACCTATTGAAATAGCTGCAGAAGCTTTGGTTATATTCCAAATGCAGAAAGAACGGCTGGGTTTTGAACCCAGTAGCCCTGTTTTCCTTACATTTGATATTTCAATTAGTGTGCAATGAATTAAGTTTCTTATTCATTGTGTTTGGTACGTTAGTTAATCATGGAAGTATTCTATATTCGGTGTTTCAATTTGGATGGAAATGCAAAGCTTGGTATTTTGATATATAATGTCTTGTTTTCACACTATATTTTAAACGAGATTCGAGCAAACAACCAGAGAACAAACAACTTTATTTGATTTTCTAAATTAATATGACCACGCTTTTACAACCTGACAGCAATATGTATTATTACGCTTCATATGGCCACAACTCATTTCAATGATTGAGTTCTGTGTAGGCCTAACGAGGTAGCAATATCTTTATAATTAGTTGAGAATAACCATCGATTCAATTGAAAACCCTGTATTCACTTAATCCAGTAGTTAATTAGGTTTGTTTTATTTGTCATCATTTAACAATTAACGTCCGATTTTGTTTTTAACCCCTACACACCAACGTCACCATCTATAAATTATGTATTTTTTTATTAAAGAGGATAATGGGTGAAATTTCTTTTTTCAAAATTGCATATATATATATATATATATATATATAATTTTTATCTTTTCATTTACACTGCTATAACGGGGATTACAATACTGCAGCCATTTTAATATGACGTTATTAAACCATGTTCTAAGTATCATAGGTTCATAAAATTTTGGCAACATGTAAAGAAAAGCAGATAAAAACGAAATTTGTTGTTTAACAACAAAAAATTATCCCATTGCCCCCTTAATAGGAAGTAATATTAGCTTGAGCGTTAATTAAAATATATACATAGATTTTTGTATAGGCCTATCTTAATTTACTGTAGTAGTAGTAGTAGGACTTTATTAGACAAAAAGTAAGATATTTACAATATTATTTACAAAATGGGTCGCACGGGCAGTAAGCCGTACGTGCTGTTGACAGTCCGTTACAATAAAGTAATAATTGGTACTAGTGTAAAGAAAAATAAACAACAAAAACAGCAATAACATTACAACTACATAAAGAAAACACAATAATAATATTACAATTAAATAATAACACAATAGCATTATACACTAGAAAAACATTAACATTACAATTACATAAAGAAAACACATTAATATTACAATTAAATAATAACGCAACAGCATTATACATTAATTAATTTATATATAATTGTTAATAATTAATGGTATTGCATTTTGATAACATATATTTATTCATGAATGAGTGTTGCCCTTATTTTTCGCGGTTTGTCCAGAAATTTACCGAGGTTTATCCAATTTTCTGGATTTACCAATAACTCGTAGCATGCCAATCTTTCCCGATTTGAATAATGGAAGATAGCCTAATATAGATAAAAATAATAATAATAATAATAATAATTATTATTATTATTATTATTTTAACTACTACCTAACTCATTCATTGGCTATGTCGAACCAACAGGTTAATGGCGCACGGAGATAAGCTCTCCATACATCCCTATTCTGAGCTAATGTTTTTTCACTCATCCATTGTATAATCTACTTCCCTCAAATCATGTATAATGTTATTCTCCCACCTCATTCTTGGTCTACCAACTGGGCGTTTTCCCTCTGGTTTTCCTACAAGAAGCTTCCATGCACCTCTTTCATCTCCAAACGTGCCACATGTCCTGCCCATCGCAGCCTACGAGTATATTTTCAGTTTTATGTTTTTTGAAAGGAGTTGGGACGACAAGAGTCCCTGTAATGCTTTTCTAGAATTGAGTCTATGTTTAATTGATTTGTGCATCTCATTCCTACTTGTAATTATTGTTCCTAGGTATTTGAAATCAGTCACTTCTTAAAAATTTCCTTATTTGTCATCAGTTGTCCATTTCCATTATATAAAGCATTTCTATGGGTGAACATATATTTAGTTTTATTGATGTTTCCGTCCAGTCCCAATTTTTTGTGTTATTCAATAGAGTGTGCTTTTTGGCCTTTAGTATCTCCTCGTTATCGCTCAATAATACTACATCAGCATAAACTAACAGTCTAGTAATATCACTGTGTTGTAGGCCTTCTTCATTCTCCATTTTGCGGCATGCTCTAATACAATATTGAATACTAGGGGAGATATTATTATTATTATTATTATTATTATTATTATTATTAATCCTGATATCCACCTGGAAGAAGAAGGAAAGGAAGACTTCGAACTCGTGGATGCAAGAAATAAGAACTGGAATGAGAACAAGAGGACTGGAGGGCACGGATTGGATGGATAGAGACGAACGGAGAAAGAAAATAAAACTTTAGGCACAGAAAGATATGTAAACATTAAAATCTGTATCCATCCATAGTAATTCTGCCCGAGGGCAGGTCCTTCACTGCAATCATAGCATTTTCATGCTATGCTTGCAGCTTTACTAGGGAATTGAATAGGTGTGGTAGCTTCCCGTTGCTTTCCACACCGGTGAAGGATGACGATGATGATGATGATAATGATAAGGATGATGATGGCCATATGATTTCGGGGACCGTTTGGGCCTTAAAGTTTTCCTGACATTTGTCTTACAGGTGAGGAAAAACCCCGATAAAAACCACACCCAGAAAAACTGCCCCGACCGGGGCCCGCTGCGTGACAAGGCAGCACGCTACCTCGAGACCACAGCGGTGGACAAAAATGTAATACATAAATATAATTATTATTATTATTATTATTATTATTATTATTATTATTATTATTATATATCCTTTCAAAATATTAGACAACTTATTTTTTACTATTCTGATTTTTTTTGTTTCGTTCTTGCATTCTTTGTTTGAGTATTAACGTAAAAAATGCAACATTCCTTTCCTCTGACATGGGTTTGTATTCGCCGTGTTATCGCATCAGTATACTTCACCTAGTTTCACACTTTTTCTCCCGCCGAACCAATCACATTTCAAAGCATCTTCTCCAAACAAAGAAGTATCTAGAAAGAGAGAGAAAGATTCAATTCTTTTTCTCATCTTAACCTGGGCCTTGTGTTGTTCGTCTCTGTGACAAATCTGATTGTGACTTGTAACACTTGGCAGCGCGGCAGGTAATCTAACGCCGTCTCTTGCACGGAATGTCAAACAGCTCGCGTCTCGCGGTTTTCCGTCTGTGACGTGAATGCCGTATTTTTATTATCCACAAATACTGGAAACACGAAAACAAAATAAATCTCAAGTTTCTTGTAAACTACATATTTTATTAGTCTTTCCTTTCTCTTGACAATAAAATACTTTTCAATTCAATTGAGATTTAGTGAAGGCTGAAGTAAAACTATTAGGTGACCAAAGGACGTGAATTATGAGATGTTAACCCTTTGAGTACATACGAGGAGATCAGTGTCAAATGTCGCCCATAAGTTCTTACTTTCTTTTTATTTTATTACAGGGTGGTTTCTCCTACAGTGCAAAAGCGCAATGCACCCCCACAGAAAAATAACGCTCAACTGGTGATGTAACATCCCTAATAGGGAAAAAATTATTTTATTATTTATTTTATTTTTTATTTATTTTACGTGATGAAGTTAAGAGCGTAAGGTCATCTCTTCCACTTCACCAGGGCTAAATTATACATCATCATCATCATCATCCAGGGATTAAGCCTGTTGGCTCGTTCCGGTTTCATGAAAGCCAGTATTGTTAAAATTGTTCAGACCATCTTCTGTGTGGACGTCCAACATTTCTCCTTCCATGCAGTTTATAATTTAGCAATAATTTTGGAAATCTTCCTTCTGGCATTCTGACAATATGTTCTTTCCAGTCGTTCCTATATGTAATTATTCGTTCTGTAAGTTTGAAAATATTTAGTTCCTTTCTTATATCTTCATTTCTTTTCTTATCCAGCACAGTATATCCTGCTATATTTCTTAAAAATCGCATCTCAGCTGCTTCCAATCTTTGTTCTTGCCTTTTAGTGATCGTCCAACATTCTGATCCATACATCAATACAGGAACAGCCATTACTTTATAAAATTTAATTTTATTATACATTTTATTATACATATAATAACAATTATTAATTATCTACATGTTAAAATTAATGATACATAATATATATAGGCTACCACAATATAAAGTTGATAAGGGAAAGAATGAAAAATAGTAATAGTAATAGTAAAGTAAAGTAAAGAAATCCCACTACAGGCCTCAGGAGGTCCTTGGGGTAGTAGGAGGTTAAGGCTCCCACTTGTTCTAGACAATCGGCACTTTATGTCAGTCGGATTGTCAGCCCTGCGTGATGGCCGCCTTTACCCCCAGAACAAGCGTCTGGTACTCATTTCCGTTAGAGGCTGAGTCGACCCCAGGGCCATAGTGCCGCCAGAGGGTTTGGGTCAGTTTAAAAACCTGACCCCAACGGGACTTGAACCCTCGACCCTCCGGCTTGTAGCTCAATGCCTTAACCACTACGCTACGGCGTGCCCCCCAGTAATAATAATAATAATAATAATAATAATAATAATAATAATAATAATAATAATAAAATAACATTTTAGAATAAACTAACACATTTAACTATCTCGGATACCAAGTTACATAGAAGAGGAAAAAGATTTTACTCAAAAATTATAAAATTTAACAGAGTAACAGGAATTATAAATAATATTTTCAAGCCAAACACAGTACAGCAACACACACGAACTAGAATTTACAAAACACTGGCCAGACCCATATTATGTTACGGCAGTGAGGCCTGGACAATTCGCAGTGTAGATGAACAAAGACTAACTGCGGCAGAAATGAAATTTATGAGACGTACTGCAGGTTACTCAAGAACAGACCATAAAAGGAATTATGAGATTCTCAAAGAATTACAAACATAATCAGTCATGGAATATGTACAAAAATACAGAAACAACTGGAAATCTCACGTAAGAAGAATGAGCAGAACAAGAATGCCAAGTCAAATCTTAAATTATCAGCCACCAGGCAAGAGATCTTTGGGCAGACCCTTCAAACTTTGGATTGAGACCGTAACCGACCACTAGATCTATCATATGAAAGGAAGAAAAAGAAGAAGATAATAAAAATAACAACCTATAATTAGATTAAGTAATTGGCTTGGTAAAGGAAGTTTAAAGTATGAAGGAATAATAAAAGTATAATGGAACAGGGCTATATATTATATTGTCTAAGGAAATATGTAGTGAGATTTTTAACTGTTTTTGAGTCGGGCAATCCTTGATATATGAGGGGAGGGAATTCCAGAGTCGGGTGGCTGAAACAAGGAAGGTTGAGGAATAGTGAGATGTTCGATGTAGAGGAAGAGCTAGAGTTAAATTCTCTCTCGATCGTGTGTTTAATTTATGGTGGGAGCTAGTAGAATATAAAGAGGTGATGAAATGGACAAAGTGTAAGTGGTGGAATTCCGATCACGATTTTATTCAGAAATCACTATTAGAAGCGTCGGCCGCGGTGAGCTAGTGGTTATGCTCCTTACCTCTGGTCCCGAAGATCTAGAGTTCAAACCCGACCGGGGTCAATGATTTTTTTAGGATGGAAAAATCCAAGGAATAAGTCCTCCAGGAGGGACTTTAAGCCGTGGGTACCGAGTGTGACGATTTTCAGACTCGTAACTGATCCTTAAGTCTGAATAAGAACTCTTTTAAGCAAAATTTATCGACCTCAACATCCTAGTAAAAGGTCTACCCTACTTGCCTGCTAGATGTCTTATTGAGACGGTATGTTGACCGCATACCATTCATGACATCTTTGGGTAAATAAACTTAACTAAATTTAATTCCTAACAAATGAGAGGCTATGGCTCATCATTGGGCTACGGAATTATAGATCTTCTTCTTCTTCCTCTTCACGGTTTAGGCTTATTTACTAGCTTGTTCCGGCTCCAAATTGCTGCTTTTTCCATATTTTCTTTGGTCTTCCCAAATTTCTTCTTCCTCGTGGCGAACAGCTGTATGCTGCTTTAGATAGGCTATTAGAACCGCGTTCTGCATATGGCTGGCATATGCTGCAAAGTGATTCAAGCATAATGTATAATAAAATTATGGAGTCAGGTATAATTTTGCGGAAATTCATTATATATACTAGTCCACCGCTGTGGTCTCGAGGTAGCGTGCTGCCTTGTCACGCAGCGGGCACGGGTTCGATTCCTGGTTGGGACAGGCTCCTGGGTGAGGTTTTTTTTCTGGGTTTTCTTCACCTGTAAGATAAATGTCAGGAAGCTTAGGGCCCAACGGTCCCCGAAAATCATTCGGCCATTATCATCATCGCTATCATCATCACCCTTCGCCGGTTTGGAAAACAACGGGAAGCTACTATACCTATACTTCCCTAGTAAAGATGCAAAGCGTGGCATGAGGGTGCTATGATTGCAGTGAAAGACCTGCCCTCAGGCAGAATTACTACGGATGGATATATATATATATATATATATATATATATATGGAAAGCAACGGGAAGCTACCACATCTACAATTCCCTAGTAAAGCTGCAAGCATAGCATGAAGATGCTATGATTGCAGTGAAGGACCTGCCCTCGGGCAGATTTACTATGGATGGATATATATATATATATATACTAGCTAGTACCCGGTATGCGCTGCTACACCTAAATAAATGATGTGTTTTTGCATTTTATTGAATAAGTAAAAGGAAAAATAAATATAAATTTATATCGCCATTATTTTTGGATACCCCGTGCTGATTACCCGGCATTGACCAGGAATCAACGCATCCAGATGTACTTGGTATAAATGAGCTGAAAGAAAAAAATCGTTATTTTGAGTTATCCATAAAAGAATACCCGCCGTGCGCTGCTATGCTTGCCCGGGAATCTACTTATCCCGACCTCCTTGGCATCAAAGAAAGACAAAAACGGCTATTGTGTGTTATCTGTAAAAGATAAACATATGCTGTCGCGGATTTTTTTGTAGTGTTTTACGAGATATTAAATTCTGTGTACATTAATTTGTGTATTTGTCATTGTCTAGGCAGCGTAAGTCATTTAGGGGTAAAAAAGGGACTTTTTCTCGTTTTTCACTATAAAGGGTGTTTTTTAAGGGTGTAGGAGTTGAGTATCTCAACTGTCTTACCGATGTTCATCCAGGGAATCTCCTGAACATTTTGCAAAAAACCCATCACAATCGGATCAACGGTATGGCCGCGCATAAAGTACGAACAAACAAACAAACATTATTTGTTATATATATATATATATATATATATATATATATATATATATATTTGTTATATATATATATATATATATATATATATTTGTTATATATATATATATATTACATATTTGCATCCCAGATTGATTGTTCACTCTTTAAGCGGAATTACTACTAAGGTAAAAATGTTTTATTATATATTGTGTATAATGTTATTGCTAGTTGGTACTGATGTATAAATTAATCGCCGACATGATTACCAATAAACATGTCGAGAATGAAAGATGTTTTTGAAAGGCCTTCATGATTAATAATTTAACAAGTTTTTTTAATTAAAAATCAAATTCTAATTGAGGAAGACGGATAGAATAATAGGAACTATTATTATTTATAAACATTTTATTATACAATGATGCCAAAAATATATTGTAGGTTTTCCTTAAACTCTTGCAATCACACTATAAAGATTTATTCTGCAAACATCCACATCATTATAACTGAATGGAACAATATCTGAATATATTGTACAGCTGGGATAATTTGAAGAAATTCTATATCCCTTTATTTTGTATGCATTACTTACTAATGCTCTGGAAATGGTTTGTAAACATTGTCAAACAGAAAGCGCTCGATTTTGTTCTTGTTATTGATGTGGCAACCTTCAAAAGTATAAATAACGCTATTCATCAAATGTAACATCATTCTTATTCCACTCTATTTGATGAAACTCCATATTTACTGAGGATCTGAAGAAATATTTAATGACGAAGAACATATTACATATACAGATATGACGCAGATCTTAATCTCTAACCAGATAAATAAGGAATTCATGGTTAAGATGATATATCAATCAATCAATGACATAAAAAATATTTCTTACCGATTCCATTATCTATAGAATATACCAAAATTTTTAAGAGCCTTTGAAATAATTTCTCCAAAACTTCTTAACAGTCTTCCGCGTTCAATATCGATGATTGATTTAACATTATGTTTAAAAAATGTATTGTTTCATTTGCAAATATCACGCACTTTGGTGAAAAGTCGGCACCGTTGTAGCTATCACGAAATGTATTTACCCACTCAAACACCATTTCAATCCAACAAATAATCATAAAATGATATATTAAACATATTTACCCCCGAAGTTTAATTATCTTTAACCCACTTTACTCGTAATATGAAAAAAGTGGGACTATTTCCTGTCATGGTCACTCGGGTTACAGAAACGTTAGTCTAATGGAACCAGCGGAGTACCACAGTAAAGAACCAGCGATAACTAGACAATTAATGAATCTGCGATAACCACCACACTAATAATCAGTGATAACCACATTAATAACCTGCGAGTAAACACACCAATAACCAGCGATAAACTCACGGCTCTGTCGATAACCACAGCATCTTCTCCGTCGATAGAGTAACTGATTAGTATGGGTCCACATTTAAACCGCATAAAAAAGCACAAAAAAATATACATATTTAAACCGCGTAAAAAAAACGATTCATGGGATTCGCCGAGGTTAGAATAAGTTGGATTAAGTTAGGTTAGCATTTAGGTTTACGGTTTCATTTAAAATAAACAAGGTGTTTAAAATAAATACGTGAAAAAAATTAAACAGAGCTTCTATGGGAAATTCAAAATGACCGACGGTTTTACAAAATTACGTAAGAACAGCAGTCTTTCAACGTCGTAAATTTCACATTATCAATAACGTACTTTCACGATGGTAATTTTCCTGGGATAAAGTGCTGCAAATATAATTTAATAATGGGATAGAATGTACTAAAAATGTCCTAAGTTGGCGTAAGTAAATATCTGTTTACGTACACTCCCACAGAACAATCATTCACTCAATGAGTTTTACACTAGGGCATGAGTCGATAGGTAATGGCAACACTGTTTATGAGTTCACGAAGCAGCGAATCCTAGTGGTGATCATTGTAATCCTTGGTTGATATGTCTTGCCAGCCAGGTCCTTTGTTATAAAATGTCCGATGGTTTCGCTGCCGTATAATATAACTGGGAGAAAGCAGTTGTTAAATATTTTCAATTAACGTAAAACGTTTTTATTTATTTTTAGAGATAGTTTGGGATGACAGAAATTCCCTTGTCCTGATAATGCGATAAATAGCATAGATTTTCAAAATGTAGCCTATGTGTCAAAAATTTTTGTGCATGATCTGCCGGATTTGCCGTCAATGTTGTCATTACTGCTGTCCATTTATATAATCATTGGTATAATGTATTTGTATGTGTTGACTATTTATTTCGTATTTAATTGATGTTTAGGACTACTTTTAGTAGTCCCAATTTCTTTTAATGTTAACTCCATAGATTGTATAGCTCCTCGCTATCGGGTCGGCCTAATACTTCCATCACATCAGCGTAAAAAGTAGCTTATTTATGCCATCCTAGTTGTGAGGCCTTGCTTCCATCCTCTAAAGATTTAATGGCATGTTCTAGTTCAAAATTGAATAGTAGAGGAGATAGTAGATCTTCTTGCAAGATGATGATGATGATGAATGATGATAATAATAATAATAATAATAATAATAATAATAATAATAATAATAATAATAATAATAATAATAATAATAATCTATCTTCGAGTTTTTACAGCTGCTGCCGTCTTCCCGTGCCAAACCTCCAAAGCCTACGGTCTTGGGCATCTTCGAGATGCTTAGCCCTCTAGCTTGCATTACTGTCTTCATGTTTTCCTTCCATGTTAACTTTGGTCTCCCTCTTTTTTTCTTTCTTTCGGATGCCATTCATATAGTTGCTTCGGACATCGCTCATCTTCCATTCTTAAAACATGTCCTAACCACTACTTTAATTCCTTCTCCTCAATTCTTTCAATTATGCTTTCTTCTGCTTCCATAATAATAATAATAATAATAATAATAATAATAATAATAATAATAATAATAATAATAATAATAATAATAATAATAATACTATCTATACCGTTACATTAGAGTAAATACAAATTAAAAATACTATAATGGATTAAAGTCTCTTTAAATAAATTTGTTTACAAGAAAAAACTTATATTATTGTAAATGTTTTTTCAAAGCTTCGCTCACATTAAATACGTGTGGACATAGGAAAGCAATCAAAATAATGTTTAATTAACAAAATTGCATGAACCTTTCAAATTAATAAATGAAATAACCATTAAAATCACATGTGTAAATTAACACATTACTGTTAACCATATTTGTATTTTTATACTTGCAGTTCTGAATGTTGTCAATAAGAAAGAGAGAATATACTGTATTTGTACAGCGTCGAAATGGATTGTCCCATTTTCTCGAATACACTTCACCATCTAACAAGCTGCGCAAAACAAAATGTCAGAGTCAAAAATAAAGATACAATTACGGACTATATTCAATGTTTGTAAAACTAATAATATTGTTGCAGAACCCTTCTACTTCTTAATGGGGGGTGATGGGTGAAATTTTCGACATTTTCGGTCAACTTTAGCACTTTTGTTTTTTTGTATTAAAACATACTACGTACCTTAAAGTATAAGTTGGCGAAGTTTCAGTGTCCTATGGCGCTTGTAAGTCTCCCTAATGACTGTAGGAGGGCATGTATGCTACATTCTAATTTAACTGCATGCAAACTTTCAAATTGGCTTTTCCACACTTTTATTTTCATTGCATTTCAATACTTTCAAATCAAAGCATTGACAAATTTAATGATAGAAGCACGAAAGTTTCACTGCATGTCCCACATATTATGGCTAATAATTCTATGCATGGATTTTGAAACAAAACGTTGATAGTTTGTAAAATAAAAAATAAAATATGTGTAGTAAAAAAAATACATTTTCATATGCAGAGGACGTATATAATCTTTTCTTCCTTTATTATAATGATATAGAAAAGGAAATGCATAGTGTTGTTCTAAATAAGTCAGTGGTCGTGTAGAAAAAAATTAAAAAATTCTACTAAAAAATTATGAGACTTATTAAAAATTTTAATATGCAAATTTTTAAATGGATTTTCTTCAATAACCCTAAAATCTTTAAGCCTAGAAGGATGAAACTTCAATATAATATTACCTATTATAGCATGAATGTGTATACAAAAAATCAAGTATGTAGCTTACAAAATGTAGAAAATAGAAATTTCACCCATCACCCCCCTTAATATGTTAACATTTTACTTATTGTGAAATACGTAATGTAATCTCAACTATTTCATGGACACACAGAATACACCGCAGGAGGAAGAATGAACTACTAGGTTTTTTTTAATAAATAAAACTTTGAAAGTAAAATTGTAGGCTTTCACGGCCGATGTCTTGACCCCTGTTTGGTTCGTCTTCCGGGCTAAATGCTCGTGATCTGGTTTTCTTAAAACTCGACGTTTCATCTACTTTTGCGGTAGACATCTTCAGGAGATTCTGCATGCTCTCTATGAACTCCCCAACAGTCTGCAGCCGACGGTTGAAGATTCACAGAGAACTCACAGACAGCTGCACACGGTTGAGGAATTCACAGAGAGCACGCAGAATCTTCTGAAGATGTCTACCGCAGTAGTAAACGAAACTTCGAATTTAAAGAAAATTTGACGACGGCCATTTAGCCCGGAAAAATAATCAAACAGGAATCAAACTCTGAAAATTCGCAAGGGCGTTAATAACGAAATGTCAAGTCACATGGGTAGGACTAATTTATTATTGAAAAAAAAAACATTGAAAATCCCGATGTTTTAGAAAGTTTGAGAGAATTCTAAAAGATCCTAAAACTGTCATTATCAACTGGTGAACCCTTTATTTCGAGCACTCTTCCTAGGTAGTTGTGGGATAAGGGAGTGCGCTTATTAAGAGTTTAATAGGAAATGTTGATGTCATGTATATACACCGTGTCACATTCAAACCTCCCACATTTTAATTAATCACAACTCTCAAAGTATGCGGAGTTATGGAATGAGATTGGTAATAAAACAAAGAGAAACTGAAAGAAGTTTTGTTTTCACATTGTTGCAGTTAATTTATCTGTCGCAAGTTGGACAATAATGACATAAAACAAAATGGCGACTCCTCAGCAACGAGCACAAACTGTTTTCTGGTATGCAGAGACGGAGAGAATATGGAGGAAATGCACCTGATGGAAAGATCATTAAGGCATGGCTTGAGAAGTTTCTGGCGAATGTGGAAGCGTTAAAAAAGAATCAAGAGGTGCTCGTACACGTGTTTCAGAAGAAAAGATTGAAGAAATTAGAGCAGGATTTCAGAGAAGTCCACAAAAATCAATTCGCCAAGCTTCCCGGCAGTTCAATGTGCCGAGATCAACTGTGCATCGAGTGTTTCATAAGCGGCTTTGTTTGTACCCCAAAAAGTGCAAATTGTTCAACAAATAAAGCCAGATGACAGGCCACGACGACAGACATTCGCTATTGAAATGCTGGATTGTACTGACAAAGACCCTCAATTTCTTGGAAACGTCTTGTTTTCTGACGAGGCAATGTTCCATGTATCAGGATCTGTTAATCGGCACAATGTAAGGGTCTGGGGTACGCAATATCCACACGTCTACCGTGAACACGTCCGGGATAGCCCGAAAGTAAACGTTTGGTGCTGCCTGATGAAGAACAGGATTATAGGTCCTTTTTTCTTCCATGAGAAGTCAATAACAGGCCCGGTATACCAATGCATGTTGGAACAGTTCTTGTACCCCCCAAGAAGCTGATCTGCAACCCCAAGTAATCTTTCAGCAAGATGGAGCCCCACCACACTGGAGCCTGCATGTTCGGAATTCACTCAAAGACTCCTTCCCAGATAGATGGATTGGATGCGGTGGACCAATTTGCTGGCCACCACGTTCGCCAGACGTTACTCTACTGGACTTTTTCCTCTGGGGGTACGTAAAAGACCGTGTCTTTGCGACTCCAATACAAGATCTTCATGATTTACGAACCCGCATCCTTGACACAATTACAACAGTACCAATGCACATGTTGGACAGAACGTGGCACGAAATCTAATATAGACTTGATATTATTCGTGCTATTAATGGTGCACGTATAGAGGTGCTTTAGTGTGTGGCAATGTGTGGCAATAAAAATTCTTTGAGTTTCTGTTTTAATACCACCCTCATTTCATAATTCCGCATACTTTGTTAGTTATGATTAATTAAAACATGGGAGGTTTGAATGGGACACCCTGTATTTCCTCTCTTAACAGCTCAGTGATGTTCTTGATGATAATTCATGGTCACAAGTGAATTGTCAACTTTTGCATGCCGAAAAATATCTTTAAATATCTCCCAGAGAAGCATTGTGATCTACAAAAGCCATGTTAAAAAAGTACCATGCTGTTTTTAACTGCAAGGCACAGAAATCGAAACCAGAATCCAGCAATGGCAAGTCACTTTACGGAGCAGATTGACTCCCTCTATGAGTAAGAGCGAAGTGGAGTGAGGCGGAATGCGGTGCAGACGGCTGGTAGTGAAGGCTATTCTATCTACCGAGTCTGGAGTTATATTACGTCCCCATAGTTTCAATGAGAGATTTGGCGCTGGATTTTAGTGCCTTGCAGTTATAAAGGCAGATTACTCCGGACCTATACGCCGAACCAGATGAAAAGGACGCCGTCCGCAGAATTATCGACTCTCACCTCCTCGACAAGTGGCAACTGGAATGGGAACAGGAGCCCCATGGACGCCAGACATTCCAGTTCTTCCCAAGAGTCCAGAAAAGAATTCAGACTACATGGATAACTCCCAGCCACTACACCACACAGATCCTCTCAGGTCATGGACTCTCTCCGCCGCTCCAAACTGCACGAAAGAGGACGTGCCGACTCACCTCTCTGTGATTGTTTCAACCCCGGAGAGGACGACGTAGTCCACGTGCTCTATCAATGTACCAAGTACATCAGGAGCTGGAGGAAGCAGCCATGATCGGTGAAACACAATGGCCGCCCGCCTTAGAATTCTGAACCGGGAAGGAAGCCTTCAAATCCCTCACCAAGTACACAGGAAGAGTCTTGGGATTAAGACGAGACGAAGACCAGCGGAGATAAGAGAGGCGTTAAAATCGTCATCAGTCTACTACTACTACTACTACTACTACTACTACTACTACTACTACTACTACTACTACTACTTCACACACACACACACACACACACACACACACACACACACACACACACACACACAACACACACACACACACACACACACACACACACACACACACACAAACAAGCACTAAACACACAGTCACATACACACATTAACACGCATACACAAACAAACAAAACACACTTTATTTTAATTTTATGTAACAACTACACACTTCAAATACCCGAATTGTATATTTATTATGTATTTCAATAATGATAAGATATAGATAGGGACATATGCCCGAGGTAACCTGGGGGTGGTGGTGGGGCTCTAAATAAAAAATATATAAAGGTAGATAATTTTTTTTTTGGACACAGGCTTTGTACATCACAACACTTCTTTAGGAAAAGATTCAAGATAGGTTTCGACATGCAATTGTTGACAGTTCCCATGTCAGTATAACCAGTGAAGTTCCATGGGGGACAGTATAACAATACTTACTTACTTACTTACTCACTGGCACTATCGAACCCGTAGGTTCATGGCCGCGCGGACATAAGCTCTCCATACATCCCTATCCTGAGCTAATGCTTTCCAATCATTCCCTGTATAATCTACTTCCCTCAAATCAAAGTTAATGTTGTTCTCCCACCTCATTCTTGGTCTACCAACTGGGCGTTTTCCCTCTGGCTTTCCTACAAGAAGCTTCCATGCACGTCTTTCATTCCCCATACGTGCAACATGTCCTGCCCATCGCAGTCTACGAGACTTAACTGTTCTTATTATATCTGGCTTCCTATAAAGACCATGTAGTTCATTGTTATGTAGTCTTCTCCATTCACCTGTCTGTTCATCTCTCTTTGGTCCAAAAATTTTCCTAAGAACTTTATTCTCAAATACTCGTAATCTCCTTTCCTCCCTTAAAGTAAGAGTCCATGTTTCGCACCCATATAATATAACTGGTAGAATAATAGTTTTATATATTTTCAGCTTAACGTTTTTTGAAAGGAGTTGGGACATCAAAAGTCTCTGCAATGCATAATAGCATGCATTTCCAGAATTGAGCCTATGTTTAATTTCTTTGTGCGTCTCATTCCTATTTGTGATTATTGTTCCTAGGTATTTGAATTCAGCCACTTCCTCAAAATTTCCCTCATTTGTCATTAGCTGTCAATTTCCATTATATACTGAATTTCTACCTGTGACCATATATTTAGTTTTACTGATATTTACTTCCAGTCCTAATTTCTTAGTGTTACTCAATAGTGTGTGCGTGTTGGCCTTTAGTATCTCCTCGCTATCGGCCAGTAGTACTACATCATCAGCATAAACTAACAGCTTATTAATACCATTCAGTTGTAAGCCTTCCTCATTCTCTAAAGATTTAATGGCATGCTCTAGTACAAAATTAAATAGTAGAGGAGATAGTGCATCTCCTTGCTTCAACCCATTCTGGATTTCAAAAGTGTCCTGAAAACTGTTTGCCTACACGCACCCTACTCTTTGAGCCATTTAGACACATTCGTATAAGTCTAACTAACTTTTTAGGAATTCCGAACTCCAGCAGGATACTATATAACTTCTCCCTCTTAATTGAATCATATGCTTTTTTGAAGTCTACATATAGTTGATGTACAGTACCATTATATTCCCATTTCTTTTCTAAAATCTGTCTTATACTAAAAATCTGATCTGTTGTAGACCTGTTTCTTCTAAATGCACATTGATGATCTCCTAGAATGTCATCAATATAGGGAGTAAGTCTGCTTACTAATATATTTGTTAGAATTTTGTACGAAGTTGAAAGTAATGAGATGCCCCTGTAGTTGTTGCAATCAGTTTTATCTCCTTTCTTATAAATTGGTATGATAATTGATTCCTTCCATTCATCTGGAAGAGCTTCTTTTCCCAAATCATACTAAGCAACCAGCGTATCTTGTCCATCAATTTTTCTCCCCCTGATTTTATCAGTTCTGCTGGGATCTCATCTGAACCTGATGCTTTATACATCTTCATTTTTCCAATCGCCATTTCAACCTCTAATGCACTTGGCTCTGCGACTAGCATTTCTGCTGTCTGTAACTTATCCTCCTCAATGTCCTGTTCTGTATGTACATTTAATAGCTGATTAAAGTAACTTTTCCATCTATTTAATATACTCCTAGAATCTGCAATCATATCCCCATTTTCATTCCGAATTATGTTTGTTCTAGCCTGAAACCCTTTCTTCTCTATACTAATTCCCTGATATAATTCTCTAATGTTCCTATTTTTTGCATTCATTTCAAGATCATTAATCTTCTCTCTCAAATATTCCCTCTTTTTACTCTTTAGTAACTTGGTGGTTTCCCGTCTAACACTACCCAATTGCTCTAAATTTACCTCATTTGGCTCGTGTAACCATTTCATTTTTGCTAGCTTTCTTTTCTTTACAATGTCGGCACATTCCTCATCAAACCATTTCTTGTTTTGCCTCTTTTTTAAACAAACCAATGCTTTCTGATGCTGACAATTTAATAGTATCTCTTATAGCCTCCCATTCTTTATTTATATCAGTTTCTTCTTCTTCTTCGTTTGCCACATTGTCATCTGAAGATTCCAGTACTTCAAATCTATTAGCAATTTTGATTTGGTATTCTTGCCGCATTTCATCATTTTTCAAGTTTTTTAATTCATATTTTACAGAATCATCTTTAGCATTTGTTCCTCTCATAAGCGATAGCCGTTGTCTGATTTTCACTCTGACCAGATGATGATCCGAATTGCAGTCTGTCCCTCTAACTGATCTAACATCAATGATGCTACTGTGCCAGCGTTTATCCACTAATACATGATCTATCTGGTTCCGAGTTTCTCCATCTGGGGACGTCCAGGTGTATTTATGAATATCCTTATGCTGAAATGTTGTGCTCTTAACAATGAGATTCTTTGATGTGGCAAATGTGACTAATCTAACCCCGTTGTCGTTACTATCTTCATGAAGACTGAATTTGCCTATTGTTGGTTTGAATATATCTTCCCGCCCCACTTTTGCATTAAAATCTCCTAAGACAATTTTCATATGATATCGTGAAAGGCTATCAAATAAGCATTCTAATTCTTCATAGAACTCATCCTTGATCTTGTCATCTTTATCTTCTGTGGGGGCATGTACATTTACAATTATAAAATCATGTCGTTTACCCTTTAGAATTATGTATGATATCCTATCATTAACAAACTTAATATCTCGGATAGCGGATAGGATCCTCCTTCTGACTAAAAAAACCCGTTCCAAATGCAGGTCTTTCTGCACCCCCATAGAATAATGCAAAGGTTCCTGATTCCTGACTACCTTCTCCTGGCCACCTAATTTCCTGTAAAGCGACTATAACAATACAACTATATTTTATTATAGACCTATAACATGATAACGCTGCTAAGTATTTAATTTCTAACAAGCAGAGAAAGGATTTTGACGTGCGACACCTTTCCAAAAATATAGCTGTTTTCATACCAATTTTTCAATATAAGGGCCTACCATGACCTCACCGACAAAATGATAGGGATGATAGGCCATGCAGAGAGGATCATTTTTTGTGAAGGAACATATAGTCGCAAACACGTCGTTTATGAGTTTTGCGCAGATGAAGTTGTTCACCCGTAAGGGTCGGAATTGATTACAAACAATTGTACATGTATAATTTTATTGAGTCCCGCGCCGTAGCCGAGTGGTTAAGGTAGGAAGCCTTGGCGCAGAGCTACGGGACTTGCGCTGATTCGAGTCTCCATGTGGGAAGAAATTTTCTCATGGTATTTCGGCCAGTATGGGACCGGGTGCCCACCCAGCATCGTGAGGCAATTGGGTAGCTACGATAATTAGCGGCTCCAGGTTGAGGAACCACCTATAACGGCTGGGGGACTCGACATGCTAACCACATGTCACCCCTACACTGGCTGTTGATCATCTACCTCTGTGATTGACACATGTGGATGTGAAGGGCCAGCAGCCGGCTGGTAAAAGGGCAACCGCTGAAAAGTGGAAAGACCCTCAATCGGAATAATTTTATTGAAAAAGACATGTTTTTACAATAAGTGTTCAAACAGTCGACCCTATGCCTCATTGTTGGTTTGATATCGCCGCAGCAACGTTTGGCAAGCACGGCCGATCTTGGCAGAATTATTTTTGACGTCGTCAAAACACTTATTGTAAAAAACATGTCTTTTTCAATAAAATTATGCGTGTATAAATGTTTGTATTCAATTCCGACTCTTACGGGTGAATACCTTTATCTGTGCATAACTCATTAACGATGTGTTTGCGACTATATGTTCCTTCACAAAAAATTATCCTCTCTGCATGGCCTATCAACGTTGTCATTTTGTCGGTGAGGTCCTGTTACACCCTGTATATGGTGGGGGAGGGTGAAATTAAGCGAAATGAACACAATTTGTTGCACATTTTCGTGAGATTACTACATTTCGCCCCATTTTTCCCTTTTTTATGCTTCTGCGCCTTTTCCTCAACTCTTTTCTGCATTTTTAAAATATAGGGCAGAACAACATATATTTTTCTTCTTGAACAGCTTTTAAAATCTCAATTAGAAGTCAACAATATTAAATAAATATTAAAATATAATTTATGCAATGTATACCCCAGAAACAATGGCCAATCTGCAGTGCGAAGTCAACAATAGTAAATAATAATAATAATAATAATATTGTTTGCAGATGACCAAATAATAATAGCAAATTCCGAAGATAATCTACAGAAAGGTCTGTATGAACTTAACAAAATTACAGAAGAATATGGATTAAAGATATCTACAGAAAAAACAAAAATTATGGCATTTCAAGGTGTAGATCCTGTCAGAAGTAAAATTGTGCTGGACAATAACATTTTGGAACAGGTGAATAATTTTACATATCTAGGATGCAATATCTCATATGAAGAAGAAAAGGATGTAAATGCAAAAATATCTAAATTTTTAAGAATTTTAGGGTTAATAAATTCTATCTTCAAGCCACAGTTAGTCCAAAAGCATTCAAGACTGAAAGTGTATAAAACACTGGCTCTTCCAACTCTTTTGTATGGTAGCGAAGTATGGACGTTGAAACAGAAGGATATACAGAGACTTAGATCTGCTGAAATGAGATATCTTCGGAGGACTGCAGGATACACACTACTAGATCACAAAAAAATGAAGACATCTTAGAAGAATTACACATGGAATCTTTAGAAAACAAAATTTCTGATTATAAGTCAAGATGGATGCAACATGTTCATCGAATGGAAGATCACAGAATAACAAATGTTAAGATATCAACCTGCAGGAAGAAGAAGACCAGGACGTCCACTCAAAAGACTTCTGGATGGTGTTTCTCTTGAGGCCGAAACAGGTCAACAAATGGCCTAAATTCGTGAATGTACTATGATGATGATGATGATGATGATGATAATAATAATAATAATAATAATAAGTATTAAAATATTATAATTTATGTAAACCAGCAGTAATTTATATCCCAGCAAAAATGATCAATCTGCAGCTGTGAAGTCAAATTTAAATTTATACAGTGTTGCTGTAACAGTTTGCCTTAAAAGCAAGAAAGAAAATGAATAAAATAGATAAAGTACATAAAGAAGAAAAGAGAGAAAGAAAGAATCATAGAAACAAAGAAACAAAAATTAAGGAAGAAAGAAAATTAGATAGGAATTATAAATAAAAGAATAAATAAAATTATAGAAATTAAAAAAACAAGGAAGAATAATAGATTGATAAAATAAATAAAGGAAGAAAACGTTCAAGACTGGAGTCATGGTCCACATACTTAGATTTTAGAATTAACAAAAACATCTTCAACGATCTTGACATTAGACTACATTGATAACAGAACTAAATATGATTCCGATATAAACTATGAACATTTCAGAAAAGAAAAACTTCGTGGGGTATTCGAATAAAACGGTACATAGATCAGGGAATTTGGTAACAGGCCCAGTAGGGCCTACATTCTTACCATATAATAACACTGGTCAACATGATTTTTGTCTCATGAATACTAATAGTTGTACTTAATGCAGTTTTTTATCGTGTTTTCAAATATGTATTCGGAATTTATCCATCACCCACAGATTTTTTATTTCAATTTCAATTAATGGATTTAAATAATTATTTTTTAATAAAAGTTTTTTCGTCAATTTGTCCATTGTAAAATAAAACCAAATGAGCTAACTCAAGAGATTTCAGCTATGGAAAAGAGATATCAAGGCAAATCGAATCCTAATATCCTGGCCCATTATTTTTGGACCATCAAGAGAGATGGTCCACAGGCGAAATATAGCAGAAAATCGCCATTTCTCACTTTCTAGGTGAGTCCAAATGTTCGAATATTGTGTAGTTACGAATGTAGAAAATATTAAAGTGTTTGAAATTATAATTTCCTGTCTCTTGGACACCTTGCGTGATGGAGAAAAACCGATATCATATTTGAATTCAGGAGAAAAAATGTTATCAGGATCACATATTTTTCTTTCTGAGACAAAAAAAGTTTATTTTTTGTTGCTCAGAGTAACCTAAAGCCATTCCAATTCTTGTAGTGAATAATTATGGCCACTTGAAGCTAATTAGGCCACTAAGTAGTTAAGAAGTTAATCCAAAGTATTCCATTTCGATTTCCGGTGCAATGAGATTTGTCTGTGAGATATTTACCCTAGTTGATCCATTAATTAAAGCACAAAGAGACATATGAGTGAAATCCGTGAGTGAATTTTTGCCCCAATTAAGTTACAGAGCAGTTCTGCTTTCATTGCATAATTGCCTTAATTGTATTTTTATTTCAGAGTAGTTATTTTTGTTCTCATTGTCATTTGTCTCATAAACTTTTTATACAAACTGACGAGTTTTATTAAGGGAAAAAAGAAGTTACATTTTGACATTAACTGAGGAACAATGACGAAAGATTCATAGGACTTAAATTTTATATACCGCCAGCTAAGCTCCTACGCCTAAGTAAATGAAATGTGTTTTTATGATTCGTCCAATAAGTAAAAATAAAATTATACATTTATCGTAATCATTTTTAGATACTCCCTACTGATTACCTAGCTTTGCCCTGGAATCTACTTATCCCGATTTTCTTGGCATCAATGAGCTGTAAGACAAAAATGGTTATTGTGTTATCCGTAAAAGATAAACATATATGGTAATCGGAGGAAATTCAGAAGACCTACAAATAAATAATATGATAATTAAATGTGTTGAAGAATTTAAATATCTTGGATCTATAATAGATAAATCTGGTACTTGTGAAAAAGATATTATTAACAGAGTAAATTGTGCAAGGAAGGCGATTAGATCCCTGAATGGTCTTTTATAGAATAGAAATTTGCCCAGAAAAAAAAAGAAGAGATTATACAGATAATAATAGAAAGTATACTTACATATGGATCAGAAAATTGGACAATAAATGACAGGATGCAGAAAAGAATCTTGGCGACAGAAATGGATGGATTACGGAAAAGAATGAGAATATCCAGACTACAACATATTCAAAATACATATATCAGACAAGAAATGGATGCACAAGAAACTGTTATCGAAAGGATAGCAAAGAGAGCTTTACAGTGGTATGGACATGTACAACGGATGTCGCAGGACCAGTGGCCTAAACATGTGTTAGATTGAATGGTACCAGGCAGAAGGAAGAGGGGAGAAGTAGAAGAACATGGTGTGAGGGAACATACGCGTATGATGTCATGATGAAGAGGGGTATTGAAGAGGGACAATGGGAAGATAGGAATCTCTGGAAAGCAGGATTTGAGGGCAAACTGCTGTAAAGTGGAAAGCCTGAATTAAATATTAAGTAAGTATGCTGTCGCGGACATTTTTGTATTATTTTTTTAGATATTCATTAATTTCATGTATTTGTTATGGTTTAGGCAGCGTAAGCCACTTAAGCGTCCGAAAGCTATTTTTTAGTGTACCGTTGCTCTTTTTTTTATCTACGACCCTAGAGTACGTCGGGTAATATGTTAGATATGCTAATTGTCTCCGTGATAAAATATGCATAATGATAGAATTAAGCCAGTTCTTCAAAACTTTCATTTGTTATCAAATGTTTACTTCCATTGAATAAAGAATTTCTATCTGTGACTATATATTTAGTTTTATTGATATTTATTTCCAGCGCCAATTCCTTAACGTTAAGTAAAGTGATCCCACAACAGACCCGGAGGTCCTTGGGGTAGTAGGAGGTTAAGGCTCCCACTTTTTCTAGACTATCGGCACTTTATGTCAGCCGGGTTGTCAGCCCTGCGTGACGGCCGCCTTTACCCCCAGAACAAACGTCTGGTACTCATTTCTGTTAGAGGCTGAGTCGACCCCAGGGCCATAGTGCCGCCAGAGGGTTTGGGTCAGTTTAAAAATCCTGACCCCAACGGGACTTGAACCCTCGACCCTCCGGCTTGCAGCTCAGTGCCTTAACTGCTACGCTACCAATTCCTTAACGTTACTCAATACAATGTGCATGCTGGCCTACTAGTATCTTCTCGCTATCGCCTTTTCCCTGGAACAATTGTCATGGCTTCGTCTACAGGATCGTAGAACCATCCATTCCCTATGCCTTCTCTATAAAACATTGCACACTTCATTACCTTATTATTTATCACACCGCTTCACTAGACTCTCTGATACACATAAATTAGATACCCGATCCCTTGAGCACAGTGCCCTTTATATCCCTCCTCACCATACTACCTATTATTCGAAATCTTTTTTCAATTTCTCTTGCTAGAACATGGAATTCCCTTCCACCCTATGTCAGAGACTGCCAAACTTTACAATATTTCAGAAACAAATTGAAAATACAATTATTAACAGAAACAACTCACTAATATTACTTTTTAAAAATTGATAATTTGTTTTCCCATTATTTAATAAAAATATATATTTACCTAATGCCTTGTATAATAAGCGATAGATTAACTCATCACAGTTTATTACTTTCTTCGAATTTTTCTCCTTTCTTTTTTTATGTACAGTAGATTTGAGCTGTTATTCCTTTCTGTATTCATTCTATCATTAATTTAATTTTAATTGTATTTAATTCTATTGTATTATTAGACATTATTTTCATTATTATTCAATTTGACAGATAATTGTTTAGTATAACTATTATTGTAATTTTTTGTATTCATATGTAACATATGTTTGTCCTGGTGAGTGGAAGAGAAGGCCACATGGCCTTAACTCCACCAGGCTAAATAAATATATTTAAAATCTATTTAGAATTTAATAATACTACGTCATTAGTATATTCTAAGAACTTATTAATACAATTTAGTTGTATTTCTTTTTTATTCTCTAAAGATTTATTGGCATCCTCTAGTACACAAATGAATAGAAAATATAGAGACTTACTTCTTACGTTGACGACTAATATGAGTTTGTCAATGTGGATTTAGAAGAAATAGGTCTGCGATAGATATTTACTATAAGACAGATTTTAGAAAAGGAATGGGAATATAATGACACTATACATCAACTAGGCACCATATGTAGATATACACAGCATCTGGGTATATATAAAAACCCTAGACGCGACATAAACTTAGATGCGAAAGCGCCTATAAATAAATCCATTCCATTCAACTAACACAGTTTAACGTCTCACCTTATAGTTATTTTAATGTGCCACACGGCGGCACGACCTGTCGGTAGAGGGACTTTAACTATGGAGCAGCCACATACTTTTTTGACCACAAAAGGACATACTTAGTGATCGCTCAATGTCGTGGCCTCCTCCGAGACAACATATCATTACGACGAAACACACACACACATACATACTAAAACATGATGAATTTGGTAACGATGTTTATGATGGACTGGAAAGAATTAGGAATACAGAAATTAGAAAATGGATGAATGCAGAAAGAAATATAATGGATGACATTGAACACAAGGCTAAATGGTATGGACACGTAAGAAGAATGCAGGATGGAAGACTACCAAAGGCTGTATATGCATGGAAAATTGAAAGAAGGAGCAAAAAGAAAGACCATGAACAAGCTGGAAAAATAACATTCAGAATTCAATGAGGAAATTTGATTAGATTAGATTAGATTTATTTAGCCTGGTGGAGTTAAGGCCATGTGGCCTTCTCTTCTACTCACCAGGCCAAACATATATTACATCAGAATATAACAATCTCAAGTAACTCTAATATTTGGGGTAACAGATGAAGACACAGAGGACAGAGAAGGATGGAGAACTTTAATTAAGGGAAATTTGTGAATGTTTGTTTCAATCTGATAGTCTCTAAGTCCGTAGTCATTTTATGTATTTCTTTAAACTCATATTAATTACAAGATTGGTTGCAGAAAACCCTCAATGATGAGACAAATTCTCAAAATAAAAAAATAAAAAATGTTTTTGATGGCCAGATGATATCCGGGTACTGTTTGGGCCTTAAATATTCCTGATATTTGTCTTACAGGTGAGGAAAAACCCCAAAAAAAATCATCCAGTAAACTAGTCCCGACCGGGGATCGAACCCGGACCCTCTGGCTACGCTACCTCGAGACCACAGTTGTAATAATAGAGTAGAAAAAATGTTTTACAGACGCTGAAAATAAAATGTAAGTTATGCCTTGTAATTACTCTTGCTTGGAAAGGTGAAATGATTGAAACGAATGGATTGATGTAGACGCAATGCAGACGCTGTCAGTGGAGCAACAGGTAACGCCGTAATTAAGTCCTGCCACTGTAATCAAGCACAAAAATGAATCGCCGGAAAAATTCAATTACAGATAGGAAACGGCAGCAGCTTTTTTTTTTCTGTCATATGGCTTTACAGACTTCCGTCTAATTGCAGAATACCACTTGGTCACTAGTGACTCTCTTAAATAGCCACAGTTTACTGTATTCACCTGAAGAGAATCATGATGTTTTAATAGCCTACATTTTGCAGGTTTTAAGTTCCGCTGTATAACTTCCGTGCGTGAAATAATAACAAAAACATCAACAACAACAACAACAACAACAACAATAATAATAATAATAATAATAATAATAATAATAATAATAATAATAATAATAATAATATGCTGATGATGTAGTACTACTGGCCGATAGCGAGAAGATACTAAAGGCCAACACGCACACACTGTTGAGTAACACTAAGAAATTAGGACTGGAAGTAAATATCAATAAAACTAAATATATGGTCACACGTAGAAATTCAGTATATAATGGAAATGGACAGCTAATGACAAATGAGGGAAATTTTGAGGAAGTGGCTGAATTCAAATACCTAGAAACAATAATCACAAATAGGAATGAGATGCACAAAGAAATTAAACACATGCTCAATTATGGAAATGTGTGCTACTATGCATTGCAGAGACTTTTGATGTCCCAACTCCTTTCAAAAAACGTTAAGCTGAAAATATATAAAACTATTATTCTACCAGTTATATTATATGGATGCGAAACATGGACTCTTACTTTAAGGGAGGAAAGGAGATTACGAGTATTTGGACCAAAGAGAGATGAACAGACAGGAGAATGGAGAAGACTACTTAACAATGAACTACATGGTCTTTATAGGAAGCCAGATATAATAAGAACAGTTAAGTTTCGTAGATTGCGATTGGCAGGGCATGTTGCACGTATGGGGAATGAAAGACGTGCATGGAAACTTCTTGTAGGAAAGACAGAAGGAAAACGCCCAGTTAGTAGACCAAGAATGAGGTGGGAGAACAACTTTAACTATGATTTGAGGGAAGTAGATTATACAGGGAATGATTGGAAAGCATTAGCTCAGGATAGGGATGTATGGAGAGCTTATGTCCGCACGGCCATGAACCTACGGGTTCGATAGTGCCAATGAGTAAGTAATAATAATAATAATAATAATAATAATAATAATAATAATAAATTATATATTCGTCCGGCTTTAAATCTTTAGGCTTTTTAGCATTGTTATGTTTGTTTTTGTGACGAACAGGGACCTGGCCTGATGCATCAACCCCCAACCTGGAGGACCAGGTAATTTTTGGTCAAGGTTTTCTTCCTCTAGCCTTTGTCAAGCCAATGACGAACTGCAAGGCAGCAGTATCTGTACCCTAGATAAGGGGCCCTCACAGGGTACTATCAGCCGGGCGTACTGAACCCTGATTTTTTAACGAGGTTGTTATTCCTCCCCCTCACCCTTTTCTAACCTGGCTTGGGACAGGCGATGGCGGGTTAATAATAATAATAATAATAATAATAATAATAATAATAATAATAATAATAATAATAATAATAATAATACTAATTTATATTTCCGTCCGGCTTTAAATCTTTAGGCTTTTTAGCATTGTTATGTTTGTTTTTGTGACGAACAGAGAGCTGGCCTGATTCATCAACCCCCAACCTGGAGGACAAGGTAATTTTTGGTCAAGGTTTTCTTCCTCTAGCCTTTGTCAAGCCAATGACGAACTGCAAGGCAGCAGTATCTGTACCCTAGATAAGGGGCCCTCACAGGGTACTATCAGCCGGGCGTACTGAACCCTGATTTTTTAACGAGGTTGTTACTCCTCCCCCTCACCCTTTTCTAACCTGGCTTGGGACAGGCTTTGGCGGGTTTATAATAATAATAATAATAATAATAATAATAATAATAATAATAATAATAATAATAATAATAATAATAATAATAATAATAATGATAATAATAATAATAATAATAATAATAAGGCGATCGACAAGGATTTCAAGAAGGGATAAGGTAAGAAACAGCGCAATAAGGAAAATTATGCAAGTTGAAAAATAAATACTACAAAATAGAAGAAAAGCGTTTGAAATTGTATGGACACCTCAGAAGAATGGAAGAAGATAGAATACCAAAGAAGATTCTTGATTGGAAAGCTAATCGAAGAAGTGGAAGAGGCAGAGCTCGAGAACGTAGGGTACGAGTAGATGGAGTGAGAAGAAGTATGGAAGCTAGAGATTTGAGGAAAAAGATGCTTTAGACAGGAGCTTCTGGCAACAAATCACTTTGGATTGAAGCAGAAACTCTGCATTGTGGATAATTCCTAATAAAATGATCCCACGATAGGCCTCAGGAGCCCTTGGGGTAGTAGGAAGTTAAGGCTCCCACTTTTTCTGGACAATCGGCACTTGATGTCAGCCGGGTTGTCAGCCCTGTGCGACGGCCGCCTTTACCCCAGAAAAAGCGTCTGGTACTAATTTCCATTAGAGACTGAGACGACCCCAGGGCCATAGTGCCTCCAGAAGGTTTGGGTCAGTTTAAAAATCCTGACCCCACCGGAACTCGAACCCTCGACCTTCCGGCTTGTAGCGCAGTGCCTTAACCACTACGCTACGGCGTGCCCCTAATAACAAAAAAATATTTTTTTATTAGGAATTTCTCTACAATATAGTAGTTTTCCTACAATCTATTGTCAGTTTTACTACTTAATGAATCCCTATTATATGCATCACTCTCTGTTAATCCTCTTGACATCATACTCCTATTCATTCCTTGAACCCACTCTTCACTCTTCTTTTGTTCTCACCTATCTTCTGTTGCTCTCCGCTTCAGCATGTAATATCATCTGTTATCTGACATCCTCTTTATGTGTCTAAACTATTTAATTCTTCTTTCTTTAGTACCGGTAACTTGTAGAACATCTTTTTGAACATCCATTATTTTCTAATGATTTTAAACTAACTCACTGGCACTATCGAACCCGTAGGTTCATGGCCGCGTGGACATAAGCTCTCCATACATCTCTATCCTGAGATAATGTTTTCCAATCATTCCCTGTGTAATTTACTTCCGTCAAATCATGGTTAATATAATTCCCCCACCTCATTCTTGGTCTACCAACTGGTCGTTTTCGCTCTGGTTTTCTTACAAGAAGGGGCACGCCGTAGCGTAGTGGTTAAGGCCCTGAGCTACAAGCCAGAGGGTCGAGGGTTCAAGTCCCGTTGGGGTCTGGATTTTTAAACTGACCGAAACCCTCTGACGGCACTATGGCCCTGGGGTCGACTCAGCCTCTAACGTAAATGAGTACCAGACGCTTGTTCTGGGGGTAAAGGCGGCCGTCACGAAGGGCTGACAATCCGGCTGACATATAGTGCCGATTGTCTAGAAAAAGTGGGAGCCCTAACCTCCTACTACCCCAAGGGCCTCCGGGTCTGTTGTGGGATCACTTTATTTTTTTTTCTTACAAGAAGCTTCCATGTACCTCTTCCATTCCCCATTAGTCCCATCGCAGTATACGAGACTTAACTGTTGTTATTATATATGACTTCCAACAAAGACCATGCAGCTCACCACTATGCAGTCTTCTCCATTTAGCCGTCTGTTCATCTCTCTTTGGTCCAAAAATCTTCCTAAGAACTTTATTCTCAAATACTCGTAATCTCCTTTCCGCCTTTAAGTAAGAGTGCATGTTTCGCATCCATATAATATAACTGGTAGAATAATAGTTTTATGTATTTTCAGTTTAACATATTTTGAAAAGAGTTGGGACAGGAGTCCCTGTAATGCACAATACCATGCATTTCCAGAATTGAGCCTATATTTAATTTATTTGTGCATTTCATTCTTAGTATTTCTAATTTTATCTCTTTTTGAATTTCTAGAAGCTCTCCTCCAAAAGTCCATTTCTGTCACCAATAGTTTATGTGTTTGCTTTCTGCTTAATGTTGATGTTTACGCACCATAAAATGGTAGATACTATCCACCAATGATCTATAAATAAGTCAAACCTGCCTATATTATTCACATTGGGTTTTTTAGCATGGTTATTTTTTTCCCCCCATACGACGGGGAGCTGGCTCATCATTAATAATAATAATAATAATAATAATAATAATAATAATAATAATAATAATAATAATAATAATAATAATAATAATAATATAAATAATAATAATAATAACAATAATAATAACAACAATAATAATAATAATAGGGCCTAATACAAAACATAGGCATAATTCTGGAAATGCGTGCTATTATGCATTACAGAGACTCTTCACGTCCCAACTCCTTTCAGAAAACATTAAACTGAAAATATATAAAAATATGATTCTATCAGTTATATTATATGGATGCAAAACATGGACTCTTACTTTAAGGGAGGAAAGGATATTACGAATATTTGAGAATAAAGTTCTTAGGAAAATTGTTGGACCAAAGAGAGATGAACAGACAGGTGAATGGAGAAGACTACATAGTTTTTATAGGAAGTCAGATATAATAAGAACAGTTACGTCACGTAGACTGCGATGGGCAGGACATGTTGCACGAATTGAAGGTGAAAGACGTGCATGGAAGCTTCTTGTAGGAAAAACAGAGGGAGAATGCCCAGTCGATAGTCCAAGAATGAGATGTAAGAATACCATTAACTATGATTTGAGGGAAGTAGATTATATAGGGGATGATTGGAAAACATTAGTTCTGGATAGGGATATATGGAGAGCTTATGTCCGCGCGGCCATTAACCTATGGGTTTGATAGTTCCAGTGAGTGAGTGAGTTATAATAATAATAATAATAATAATAATAATAATAATAATAATAATAATAATAATAATAATAATAATAATAATTGTAGGAAAGCCAGAAGGAAAACGCCCAGTTGGTAGACCAAGAATGAGGTGGGAGAACAACATTAACAATGATTTGAGGGAAGTAGATTATACAGGGAATGATTGGAAAGCATTAGCTCAGGATAGGGATGTATGGAGAGCTTATGTCCGTGCGGCCATGAACCTACGGGTTCGATAGTGCCAGTGAGTAAGTAAGTAAGTAATAATAATAATAATAATAATAATAATAATAATGTTCTCCATCGAGTCCACCGCTGTGGTCTCGAGGTAGCGTACTGCCTTGTCACGCTCGGTACAAGTTTCCTTGGTGAAGGATTTTTCCGGGGTTTTTCCTCTCCTATAAGACAAATGTCAGGACACTTTAAGGCCCAAACTTTTCCCGAACATCATCTGGCCATCATTATCATCAACTATCATATTCACCTCATTAGATTAAGTGTAGTTTTAAGGCCTCTCCTGGCGCATCATTAACCATTGTCATCACCCTTCATATCATTGGGACAGCGTAACCCCGCCTTCCAGGCACCGCAACCTCAGAAGTGGGTTACAATTCGCCAGTGCCAGGAGAGAATACCTGAAATGTCGAATGACAAACAGGTGGCATTGAACACAAAAATGTTCTCCATCGTAATTTTAACAATGCATAGTTAGTTTTTTCAGTAGTTCCTTGGGATCATATGTAATTATCGTTTCGTTTGTACGGATTTTTTAATCGTACATTTATGTTATTCACCATATAAGATGATAGATTATTTTACTAGACATGTGTTAATAAGGCGAATGGGAAACTCCTTGAATTTTTCAATCTTGTGACGTGATGGCCAACTTTGCTATTGTTTTAGCAGCTCAAATAGTCTTCAAGATGATTTTGCACCATTCTTCAGTAATCACCTACTTCAATTCTTCTTTGGAAGAAGGATTTCTGCTGTGGACCCTAGGTTTCAAAAACGCCCATAAATATTCTATAGGGTTTAAGTCAGCAGATTGAGGAGGGGTTTTCAATTGCTTTGGCACGTTCCATATCAACCAAGTCTTATTTAAGTCCGCCGTATGTTTGGGGTCGTTATCTTGTTGGAACATGTACGTAGGGAACATATCCAATTTTGCTGCACTTTGTTTAACATTCTTACGAAGAATGTCGTTATGCACAAATTTGTCCATAACATTGTCAATGAACTGTATATTGCCAACCCCTTTTGCCGACAAACACCCCCACAACATTATAGACCCGCCCCCATGTTTTACTGTAGGTGTTGTATTGGTCACATCATTATCCGCATTGGCTTTTCTCCAGACTCTATGAGCGCCATCTGAACCGAACAGGTTGATTTTAGTCTCATGAGACCAGAGAACATTATTCCAAAATGCCTGCCCCTTATTTACATGTTCTTTTGAAAACTGCAGTCTTACAACACGGTTCTTCTTACTTACATACGGCCTTTTTCTAGTCATTCTTCCATGATAACCATTTCTGTGTAACACCTTCCGAACTGTCTCAGTACATACCTTTTTACCAGTAGAAACTTCTAGGGTAGACCGCAATTTTGGAGCACTAATTCTGGGGTTGAATTTCACTTGTCTCACAATGGTTCTCTCCTCCTTTTCACTTAACTTCTTTTGTTTAGGTTTTCTCGGAACATTCTCCACTGAACCTTTATTCTTGAATTTATTTAGTATATACTGTACTGTTGCATGACATTTGCCTATCAGTCGCCCTATTTTTCTCAAAGAATATCCCGTAAGTGCAAGATTTACAATTGTATCCTTGAGATCAGAATTGAGTTCTTTACATTTACCCATTTGGGAAGCGACTGACTGCCAGTGTATACAACCAGCACAGTAGGCAGATGTAAACAAATGCACAACTTAGAGTATTCATGTTGCATTAATATTTAAGCAAGTTAGACAAGCAAATGCACTGCAGTGTTTTCTTTAGTGTATGAATAGCAAATTGGCTTGTATTTGGGTGTAATAAAGATTATTTATTTTGATAAAATTATGTTTATTTTATCGACTAGAAACTTTGTATACGTGTAGAGGACCCGTGACAATACAATAATTTCATATTTTGTTTCAAAAATCCTGGCCAGAATAATCTGAAAATCTAAAAAAATGAAAACTGGTATAATAGGTTGCGGACTTGTCGAGTTTTTAGTCAATCGTTGTAAGAGCTCAGTTGGTAGAGCAGTGGACTCTTAGTGGTATATAATTTCAGTAATCCATACGTCGCTGGTTCAAATCCGGCTGGGAGGGTTTTTTTTTGTAGAAGAGTATTACTTTTAGCTCATACTAAAATAGTATCGAATTTAAAGATATTTACATTTTTATCTTATTCTGTAGAAACAGCTGACCTACCACTAGATGAGTTGAATGACCATTTTACCCGCCTCCCTTCTGACAACACCTCACAACACAAACAACAGACAATAGATGAACTAATGTCATATTCCCAACCTACCCGACAAATTCTTTTTTTCCTATATCTCACCTGATGACGCCAAAAGAGTAGTATTACGTATTAAATCTAAAGCACAAGGAATAGACAATATAACAATAACTCTCCTGCAAAAAATAATAGACATTATTCTCCCAACAATAACCCACATTTTTAATGCCTCTATAATGACCGGGACTTATCCCAGACTCTGGAAAATGGCTCTAGTTCGTCCTACACCGAAATCAAACACTCCCACAACACTCGATGATTATAGACCAATTAGTATTCTTCCCTGTTTATCTAAAGCACTGGAACACATAATACACTCACAGTTAACAGACTACCTCACCACACACGACTTACTTGATGAACATCAGTCTGGTTTTAGAACAGGACATCACACAAGTACTGCACTACTTGACATTGTAGAGGACATAAGAGACTCAATGGACAAAAGCAAACTCACCGCAATAGTCCTACTCGACTACAGCAAAGCCTTTGACACAGTAGATATAGACTTAATGCTAGCGAGACTAAAGACACTACATCTGTCGGAAAACTGCCTTGATTGGTTTGCATCTTACCTCACTAATCGTCAGCAATCAGTTTCTGTTAATAATCGCATTTCTTCCTGGCGCTTGGTTGAGGAAAGGGGTACCTCAAGGTGACGTCCTCGCTCCTCTTCTCTTCTCGATTTATATTAATGACGTGACAAGAAACTACAAAACTGCAAGCATCATCTTTACGCCGACGACCTACAGATTTACACACACTTTAGGCCTGACGAAATTAATGAATATATTGACAAAGTAAACACTGACCTCAGGCATAGGCCTATATCTTTATGGTCCAGACAATATGGGCTGAAACTAAATGTAAACAAAACGCAAGCAATAATTATCGGACATCCAAGGCTATTACACCTCATAAACAATGGCAATATGCCGGTTGTCATATTAGATAATGAACCAATTCCTTATACCGACGTCGTTAAAAACTTGGGATTTTACTCAGATTCTAATTTAAAATGGCATGAGCAAGTAAAACAAACATCTAAAAGGATCTTCTCCATAATGCATTCCCTAAAGCGACTTAAACATTTTCTTCCTACAACTCTTAAAAGAATTTTAATCCAAACTTTACTACTGTGACGTTCTACTAACTGACATAAGTGACGGATTGTCGGACAAACTGCAGCGTGTCCATAATATATGTATCAGATTCATATTTAATGTTCGAAAATACGATCACATTTCTCCATTATTCCACGAATTGTCATGGCTACATCTAAAAGAGAGAAGAAAATCGCACTGTCTAATTATCCTATTTAAGATCCTACATACCTCGATTCCCAATTATTTATCATCCCGTTTCCAGTATCTATCCTCAAACCATAACTTAAATACAAGATCACAACATAGTCTCTTACTTAATATACCGTAACATAGGACATCACATCACTCCATGTCATATACCATCTCCACTTCTCGCAACTGGAATTCCCTACCACAAGAAATAAGGGCCTGCCGGACATTGGCATCTTTTAAAAGAAATCTAAATTTATATTTGCTCTAAACTCGACTTCATTATTATCCAGTGTAAGATATATATATTAATTGGTGTTTCCCGTATAATGTATCATATTTATATTATTATTATTATTATTATTATTATTATTATTATTATTATTATTATTATTATTATTATTATTATTATATTATTATTATTATTATTAGTTGAATGCAGGTTTTCACGGCCGGTAATCATAATGTTGAGTGATTCCGGGTTATGTGGCCGTGGTCCATAGTTGGTGTTGATACCAGACGTTTCGCCCTCAACTGCGGAGGGCATCATCAGTGGCGAGTGCTTCTAGGCGTGTTTCCTGGTCGGAAGATCTACTTAGAGTGAGCGCTGGGGACGTTGTGGACGTTGGATAGTGGTGGGTGCAGGGTGAGTGGGCGTGGCTCTTGCTGATTGGCTAATGGTCGTCTCCTTGTTGTCCCTAGTGTTAATGCATTTATTTTCTAGTGTATGATACCAGGCCTTAGCCAGTTTGATACCTTCCTCTTTTCTGTTGATATTTCCCTTATGCTTGTGTATTTCTATAGCCTCTCGGTATAATCTAGGGAAATAGTAGGAAGTTGTGGCTAAAACTTGTGTATCGTCGAATAGAATCTGGTGTCCATTCATAATGGCATGTTCTGCTACAGCTGATTTATCCATTTCTCCTTGTCTGAAGTTTCTTTTATGTCCTGATAAACGGGTGGCTATACTTATTTTCGTGGTCCCTATATATGATTTACCACACGAACAAGGAAGTCGATATACGCCGCAAGTGGAGAGAGGTGGCCGAGGATCCTTAGCTGAGCGAAGGCAGTCTTCTATTTTTCTTGTAGGTCTGTAAACTGTTTTTATGTTGTATTTTCGTAGGAGTTTTCCGATACGATCTGTGACTCTTTGTACATATGGTAAGTAGGCTATGCTGGATGAGGGTGTGTTATCCATTCTGACGTGCTGTCTTCGTGGATGTATGGTTTGTCTTATTTCCTTAGATGTTGTAGCCATTTTTCTGGAAACAATTGAACAGATGGTGTTGTTCTTGTTTAAGGTGGTTGTGGTTGGCATAACTTAGTCGCTCTGTCGAACAGTGTCTTAATGACACCTCGCTTTTGTCTTGGATGGTGGTTAGAGTCTTTGTGCAGATATCGGTCTGTGTGTGTGGGTTTTCTGTAAACTGTATGTTGAATTTCCCCATTGCCAGTCCTTATTATTTGAACATCCAGGAAAGGAAGTCTTCCATTATCTTCTTTTTCCATTGTGAACTGTATCCACAACGTCCCCAGCTCTCACTCTAAGTAGATCTTCCGACCAGGAAACACGCCTAGAAGCACTCGCCACTGAAGATGCCCTCCGCAGTTGAGGGCGAAACGTCTGGTATCAACACCAACTATGGACCATGGCCACATAACCCGGAATCACTCAACATTATTATTATTATTATTATTATTATTATTATTATTATTATCATCATCATCGTATCATTATTGTTATTACCCTATAAAATGTTGTTTGTACATGACATTTACATTGCTACATTTATTGTATCTTTAACTGTTTATAATTAGTATAGTGTATATCTATATTTGTCGAATATTTATTTGTATTTGTGCTGGTTGAGTGGAAGAGAGGGCCTTATGGCCTTAACTCTGCCAGAATAAATAAAGTATTATTATTATTATTATTATTATTATTATTATTATTAAAACTAAAAAATAAAAAAATAAATAATAGTTTTAAAAAAACTAAAAGAACACGCTTTATTAGAAAACCGGACTAAAAAATGAAAAATAATTTTAATTTCAAACACGCTTGGGATAAATTAAAGTGGTCAACAAAAAAATCATCTCCAACACATCTAGAATAAAACTAGAGTTATCAACAAAAAAGAAATAATTTTACCATAAAAAACGTGGGGTGCTTTTTTATGATTTTTACATTTTCTTCTTAGAGAACTTCACTTTTACCAATAGGCTATCTTGTTATTATCAAATATATTAATTGATATAGAGCACCCCACGCTTTTGATGGTAAAATTATTTTCTTTTTGTAGATAACTCTAGTTTTATTTTAGATATGTTGGAGATGTTTTTTTGTTGACCACTTTAATTTTATCCCAAGCGTGTTGGAAATTAAAATTATTTTTCATTTTTTAGTTTTCTAATAAAGCGTGTTCTTTTAGTTTTTTAAAACTATTATTTATTTTATAATTAAGTTTTGAACTACATATTTAGATATAACTTAGTGTTTCCTTCAAACCACAATAAATATTTTTTCTTTACTTTTAAAAACTTTCTGAAAATTGGATTTTTATTAATAAAAATGCCTATGTGTAAATACCAAATTGACATACTGTAGTTGATGGGATCATTGTAATAGACGTCAGAGGGAAGGGAGTTAGAATAGTTTTCTGTTCCGTATGGTTACAGCAACATTGCTGAACTGTGTTGTTTAGTATCCAGATCACTCTAAATGTTCCGAACAGTTAGTGTGCAACTTTTATGTTCCACCGAAGTATATTTTGTCTGTAAATCTGAAACTGTTCTTGTTTACAACAGACCAGTTTTTAGAGTTAAGAGTGACCTGTACTGTATGGTTAGTCAACCTCCCGTAATTGGGAGGAAAGTTTTCAATTATATTCGCAAGTGTCTTTGCACGATCCATAATGTTTATAACACGTCTTTTAGGTTATTTCTATCTCAGATTCTAATTATTTTTTCGTACTTTTTTCAGAACAAAAACTACATATAAAATCCTCACGTATCTAATCACGTTGTACAACAGTAATTCGTCCATTTTTGCTGTTTTAATAAATGATAGTAAAAAATCACTCTTAATTAGAAAACCGAACTAAAAAAATGAAAAATAATTTTAATTTCCAACACGCTTGGGATAAATAATTTTACCATCAAAAGCGTGGGGTGCTCTTTACCAATTAATATATTTGATAATAAATATATATTGGTAAAAGTAAAGTCTCTAAGAAGAAAATGTAAAATCATAAAAAGCACCCCACGCTTTTGATGGTAAAATTATTTATCCCAAGCGTGTTGGAAATTAAAATTATTTTTCATTCTTTTAGTTCGGTTTTCTAATAAAGCGTGTTGTTTTAGTTTTTTAAAAATATTATTTATTTTTTATTTTTTAGTTTTAATATTTTACAGAATAAGATAAAAATGTAAATATCTTTAAATTAGATTCTATTGTAGTATGAGCTGAAAGTAATACTCTTCTAAAAAAAACCTCCCAGCCGGATTTGAACCAGCGACCTACGGATTACAGAAGTTATATACCAGTAGAGTGTACCGCTCTACCAACTGAGCTCTTACAACGATAGACTGAAAATTCGACAAGTCCGCAAACTTATTACACCAGTTTTCATTTTTTTTTCCTGATGATTCTGGCCGGGATTCTAGAAACAAAATGTGAAATTATTGTATTGTCACGGGTCCTTTACAAGTACACAAAGTTTCAAGTCGATCCAATGTTCCTAAGTGGGTGAAAATCGTGTTCAAAGATTCCGTTACATAGATATAAAGACACTTTTTTTTATTTTCTGACGATTCTGGCCAGGATTGTAGAAACAAATATGAAATTATTATATTGTCACCGGTCTTTTACAAGTATGCAAAGTTTCAAGTCGATTCAATGATTTTAAGTGAGTGAAAATCGCGTTAAAAGATTGAGTTACATAGATAGATACAGGTCAAGCTAATATACTCGTAAAGCGTGTAAAAAGACAATAAGTGTTAATTTGCGCTAAAATCCCCAAATTCTCTATTAAATATATTTATATACAGATTTTCAATGTTTAGGCCTACACATCTTTCTGTGCCTAAAGTTTTATTTTCCTTCTCCACTGGTCTTTATCCATCCACTCAATTTTCTACATTCCTCTTGTTCTCATTCCAGTTCTTTATTTTGCATCCATGAGTTTCGAAGTCTTCCTTTCTTTCTTCTTCCAGGTGGACGCCCATTCCAATGTTTTTCTTCTTACATTCTTCGTACATGTCCATACCAATTTAATTGCTTATATCTTATACAATCTACTATTGAATATTCAATTTTTATCTCATGACTTAATTTCTTATTTTTTTCCAATTTTGAACATCTTGTTGCCCTCCTCAAGATATCCATTTCCATCGACATAAGTTTTTGTTCTAAATGTTTGTTGAATTTACATATTTCAGCCGCATATGTGATAGTACTGTACTACTGAATTATATATTTTTACACGCTTTATATTAGCTTGACCTGTGTCTATCTATCTATCTATCTATCTATCTATCTATCTATCTATCTATCTATCTATATATCTATCTATCTATCTATCTATCTATCTATCTATCTATCTATCTATCTATCTATCTATCTATCTATCTATCTATCTATCTATCTATCTATCTATCTATCTATCTATCTATCTATCTATCTATCTATCTATCTATCTATCTATCTATCTATCTATCTATCTATCTATCTATCTATCTATCTATCTATCATCTATCTATCTATCTATCTATCTATCTATCTATCTATCTATCTATCTATATATCTATCTATCTATCTATCTATCTATCTACTATCTATCCTATCTATCTATCTATCTATCTATCTATCTATCTATCTATCTATCTATCTATCTATCTATCTATCTATCTATCTATCTATCTATCTATCTATCTAATCTATCTATCTATCTATCTATCTATCTATCTATCTATCTATCTATCTATCTATCTATCTATCTATCTATCTATCTATCTATCTATCTATCTATCTATCTATCTATCTATCTATCTACCTATCTATCTATCTATCTATCTATTCTATCTATCTATCTATCTATCTATCTATCTATCTATCTTCTATCTATCTATCTATCTATCTATCTATCTATCTATCTATCTATCTATCTATCTATCTATCTATCTATCTATCTATCTATCTATCTATCTATCTATCTATCTATCTATCTATCTATCTATCTACCTATCTATCTATCTATCTATCTATCTACCTATCTATCTATCTATCTATCTATCTATCTATCTATCTATCTATCTATCTATCTATCTATCTATTCTATCTATCTATCTATCTATCTATCTATCTATCTATCTATCTATCTATCTATCTATCTAATCTATCTATCTATCTATCTATCTATCTATCTATCTATCTATCTATCTATCTATCTATCTATCTATCTATCTATCTATCTATCTATCTATCTATCTATCTAATCTATCTATCTATCTATCTATGTAACGGAATCTTTCAACGCGATTTTCACCCACTTAAAATCATCGGATCGACTTGAAACTTTGTATACGTGTAGAGGACCCGTGACAATACAATAATTTCATACTTTGTTTCTAAAATCCTGGCTAGAATCATCCAAAAATTAAAAAAAAATGAAAACTGGTATATTGGGTTGCGGACTTGTCGAGTTTTTAGTCAATCGTTGTAAGAGCTCAGTTGGTGGAGCAGTGTACTCTTAGTGGTACATAATTTCAGTAATCCATATGTCGCTGGTTCAAATCCGCCTGGGACGGTCTTTTTTATGGAAGAGTATTACTTTTAGCTCATACTACAATAGTATCGAATTTAAAGATATTTACATTTTTATCTTATTCTGTAAAATATTAAAACTAAAAAATAAAAAATAAATAATAGTTTTAAAAAACTAAAAGAACACGCTTTATTAGAAAACTAAAAAATGAAAAATAATTTTAATTTCCAATACACCTTGGGATAAAATAAAGTGGTCAACAAAAAAATTATCTCCAACACATATAGAATAAAATTAGAGTTATCAAGAAAAATAAAATAATGTTACCATCAAAAGCGTGGGGTGCTTTTTATGATTTTTACATTTTCTTCTTAGAGAGCTTACTTTTACCAATATCTATTTATTATCAAATATATTAATTGATATACAGCACCCCACGCTTTTGATGGTAAAATCATTTTATTTTTCTTGATAACTCTAATTTTATTCTATATGTGTTGGAGATGATTTTTTTGTTGACCACTTTATTTTATCCCAAGTGTATTGGAAATTAAAATTATTTTTCATTTTTTAGTTTTCTAATAAAGCGTGTTCTTTTAGTTTTTTAAAATTATTATTTATTTTACTCTTCTATAGCTAACGCTGTCTTACCATAAAATACACAAAATTAATGTATGCAGAATTGAATATCTCAAAAAAAACTCTACAAAGAAGTTCGCGACAGCATATGCTTATCTTCTACAGCTAACACACAATAGCCATTTTTGCCAAGGAGATCGGGATAAGTATATTCCCGGGCAAGCATTGTGTTGCCATTACCATTCATCCGATTGTCATGGGGTTTATCCCGGGAAGTTTATAGGTTATAAGAGAGTTTAAATGCTCAAATTCTTAACCCTTACAAATCATCTTCTGTAGTGAAAAAACGTCGCTTTTTGTAAGTTAAATTGGCTTACGCTGCCTAAATCATAACAAACACACACAAATTATTGTACACAAAATTGAATATCTCAAACACCTATACACAGAAGTCCGCGACAGCAAATATTTGTCTTTTAAGGATAACTCACAATAACCATTTTTGTCTTTCATTGTTGCCAAGAAGATCGGGATAAGTAGATTCCCGGGGAAGAATAGCAGCGCACGGCGGGTATTCTTTCATAGATATCTAAAAAATAACGAATTTTGTCTTTTAGCTCATTTATGCCAAGTAGGCCTACATCGCGGAATGCGTAGATTCCCGGGCAACGCCGGGTAATCAGCAGGAGGATCTAAAAATAATAACGATATAAATTTATACTTATTTTTCCTTTTACTTATTCAACTTAGTGCAAAAACGCATTATCATTTATTTATTAGGTGTAGCAGCGCACGCCGTGTAGTAGCTAGTAAACTTATGTTTATGATACATTCCGATTATTTTAAAATTCTTTTTACAATTATACGAATGTATTATATATTTAAATAAAGTTAATGCTATTATAATTATTTAACATAAAAAAGAACACTAAAAGTGCCGACATTGGAATGCTTATACAGAAGATTGTACATGTCACAGCTTTCTTGATCCTCCAGTAAAGGTTTCGTTTGAGTTTTAACGAAAATGTAGTTATCACTGCTCTATAGTTTTCTCGATATCTACAATGTCAGAAAGAAGTATATAAGTGCTGAACTATAATAAAATATATACGGAAGTGCTATTTTTTTTAATTTCCATCTTAAAAACCATGTAAGTACTTGATGAACTATAATGAAATAATATATGCAGAAGTAGTAAGTTTTAAAATTTGTATCTCAAAATCATCTCTAAAATTAAATCCGTAGAATAAAACCCCTCTAAAATCCATCCAAGTATTAGGCCTATAGGTCTGTTACGAACTCACTGATGAATTTTGTATCCAGCGTTTCCTTGGACGGCCCCGAGATCTCTTCCCTGTTGGGCAATAAATAAACATGGCTTTGGGAACTTTCTAAAGTCATTCGGCGCAAATGATTCATCCCGTTATTCTGGAGATCATGTAGCCTATATATTTAATGACTGGTTCTAAACGAGTTCCTTCAAGACATTATCATTGCGTTTGTAATCGAACTTGGTATATCCTACTGTATGTCTCATGAATTTCATTTCACTAGAAATTATCCTGCTCTCCTTTCCTCAAAGTCCATGCCTCACTGCCGTAGCAAAGTGCAGGTCTTGCTAAGGTTTTGTATAACCGTACTCTAGTATCTCTCTGGACTAGTGAAGGTTTCATCACTGAATTCATTATTCCCATAGTTCTATTAACATTAACAATTCTATTTGATATGTCTACTGCATAAAAATATGTTACTGTATATCCAAGATAGGTAAATGAATTTACTCTTTGCAGTATTTTTTAATATATGCAAATTTTGCTACGTACAGAGTATTTTCCATCAAAGCCATTAGTTTTAAACAAAAGTGTTAATTTTCATATTGTATTTGATGGCTATTTTGTTAAAATTATAAACTGAATACTGTAATTCGGCCTCTGAGGGTGCCAGTAATGCCACATCATCTGCAAAAATTAACTTATCCAATTTGATATTTCTATTCAATTGTGTATGTCCATGACGTTGTTTTGTCCATTTTCTAATTATCTGATTCATATATATAAATATATATATATATATATATATATATATATATATATGACGATAGAGGACATCCTTGTGTCACTCCCGTATTAATTTCCTGTCATTGTAAATAGTTTATTGTCACCTCTTACAGCAATTAAATTATATTAGTAAAGGTTATATATACATTTAATAACATGAAACTCTATTAATTCAGCAATACAAGAAAGCAGTAACTGGACGCAATTATGCAAGATAGCAGTATCATTATCTGTTCACATTTATTAGAGAACAGGAAAAAGCATCTTCTACATCATACAAAAATACTGTTTTATGAAACAGAGTTTAATTTTAAAATTAATTCAATTAAATTTCTTGCAAATACCATTTGTTACTTACGACTGTAATGTGAACAATATAATTCAAACATGAAGAAATAATTTTCTTAATAAATCACTGTATTATAAACAAATACGTGTCCCACCTATCATGTAAGATAAATGTTTCCACGATAAATCATTCTAATATAAAAAAACAGTCATGGATCATTGCATTTTCATAATATTACAAAAACTCAGACATTTTTGTTTATAATGAAATAGTTTCTATGGATACAACATTGTATATTTCTATGAGCAGTTTAGTTGTATAATATTTAAAGAGATAACACTAGTGAACCGTATGTAATTTTCCCTGTATAAATATGTCGAGAACTTGCACAATTTATTTTATTATTAAAAATTTATTCTCAATGCTTTTGAACAGTGGTTACTATAAGTTTATTCAGAATAATTTTTTGTAAAAGTCCTATTTAGGTATATATCTGATTGTTTAATTTCATGTCGAAAACAAGAACAAATTTCTCGATCTTATCTGCAGGTACCGGATTTTTTACATCTTTGTTGAGTATATATAGAAGTTCCAGATATGTGTTTATCGCTCCCAGGGATGTGCCACGAGATCACATCCACGTCAGAGTGCCTTGCTGTGGAGCAAGTGATTACTGCTGACTCTGGGAGTACACTTTTTTAATTATTTATGCAATCCGCAAATTATTTAATTATTATTTTTATAATATTTTTAATATTTTAGATCGTATCAGGCAGGCAATATCTTATTAAATATTGTTAGCATGGCAGTTCAAATTTTGGCGAAAATCGACCACATTGCAGGTCTGAGGTTCGAGTCCCGGTTGGGGCAATTTTTTTTTCTTTTAACATTGGTTTAGATGATTTGTCCGAGTGAATTAATTTGTACATTTTTACCATAAAAAGGTTTACAGCATAAATTATGTAAAAATTCAACTTAATGTCTTCTTGATTTAAGAACCAACCCATTGTATTGTGAATTAATTTTCACTGCTATTGGAACGCGGGATTATAAGGGAGAGAGAGAGAGAGAGAGAGAGAGAGAGAGAGAGAGAGAGAGAAGAGAGAGAGAGAGAGAGAGAGAGCAGAGAGAGAGAGAAAGAGAGAGAGAGAGAAGAGAGAGAGAGAGAGAGAGAGAGAGAGAGTGAAATTTGTGTTGGGATTGAAATTTGCTTGGATAGCTCAAGTGGTAAGAACAACAGCCCGTAAAGACGGTGTCTTGGATTTAAGTCCCAATTCAGGTAAAATTTCTCTCTTTGAAAATTAATTCAGATGATTTGCCTGATATATTAATTTACGTATTTCCTATAATAAAAATATTTTAATAAATCAAACCAGAGACTAATATGAATATACGGTATTGTCTCAAATATCTTATTAAAATTTCATTATAATTTTTGTGGTGTTGAATTTTATTGAAACACGTTTGTGCTGGTTGAGTGGAAAAGGAGGTCACGTGGCCTTAACTTCTCTAGGGAGGAAATAATAAATATATAACTTTATGTATAAATTAATGTATGCTTATGTGTATATGTGCCGTCTGGAGAGAATTTTCAACCAAGTTTGGTGCACGTACCAATTACAATCGGGAAAAGTGACTGTAATGATTAACAAATTCTTGATTATTTAAAAAAAAAAAGGATCAAAACAAGGAACGGTGTTTGGTTTCCAGAAGACGGTGACAGCTGTTATGATACGGGAAGATGTTGATGATGATATATATATATATATAATATATATATAATTTAGAGAAGTTCGGGTAATGTGGACCCTTCTGTTTGAGTGGACCCTTCTGTTTGAGTGGACCCTGTTAATATATTCTTTAATTGGTGCTGCCCTCGAACAGAAAATATTTTAACTTTTTCCCCTCATCAATTTTGATGGCTTCAAGGACAATTTTCTTTATTCTCTGTGCGAAGAAAGGTTTAATTGTGATGTTTATGAAAACTGCCACTTTAAAAGTTTTTCACGCTAAGAATCAATTCTTAATTTCTGCTATTGAATATTACAAATGTTGAAAAAAAAACTCCTAAATATATTATATTATGTAGATGCTGTTTTAATATACTGACTGGTTTGGTTTGATATTATGTGACATGGTGGCTGTATAACATAATTAAACTTAACAAAATAATTTGGTTAATATGGACTCTCCACGAGGACCTGGGTACATGTTACATGAATACGTATATTTTATCAATGAGGATGCTATCTTTAAAAACCTTCCACTTAACTAATTTTATATAATATACTTGTAACTTTATTAAACCCAATGACCGTCGCTTTCTGCAGATGAATGACGTGTGAATGTTATAATCAACAAAAAAAATTTAAAACATTAAATAAATATAAACGTTTTTTAATGATGATCAGTCATAAATATTTTCAGATTAATGTTTGCCTGTCCGTATAAATTAATAGAGTAAATAAACTTAAAAATAGACTAAAAGCTAAGGTGGACTCTGGGGTCCAGTTTATCCAAATATGGAGGTTAAAGTGGACCTTTGTTGTAATGTAAAAAGTTTATAAATTATGAAGATGTTTCCATATTTCAATATAATAATATATGGTATAGTGTATATCTATATTTGTCAAATATTTATTTGTATTTGTGCTGGTTGAGTGGAAGAGAGGGCCTTATGGCCTTAACTCTGCCAGAATAAATAAAGTATTATTATTATTATTATTATTATTATTATTATTATTATTATAATGCTATTTCATAGTTACAACACTAATGATAATCACTGTAATTAACTAACTAACTAACTCACTGGCACTATCGAACCCGTAGGTTCATGGTCGCGCGGACATAAGCTCTCCATACATCCCTATCCTGAACCATTGTTTTCCAATCATCCCCTGTATAATCTACTTCCCTCAAATCATAGTTAATGTTATTCTCCCACCTCATTCTTGGTTTACCAACTGGGCGTTTTCCCTCTGGTTTTCCTACAAGAAGATTCCATGCACGTCTTTCATTCCCCATTCGAGCCACATGTCGTGCCAATCGCAGTCTACGAGACTTAACTGTTCTCATTATATCTGGCTTCCTATAAAGACCATGTAATTCACTGTTATGCTTAAACAATATTCAAATTCCTTAATTAAAAAAAGAAAAACCACAAATTCGAAACAGGGGTCCAAGTTACCCGACGTTCCTCTACTTTACGACTAAGTAAACCTGGTGGGTTCTTAATGATTTTTGGGGATTCTATGGTACCATGCCACGAACGTACATTGGAATTAAAATAAACAGAGAACGCACTATTTATTGTTGCAGTATGCGAATACTTCTTCTTCTTCGTCAGGCTCTACGACTTCCAGTGGAATGTCTGGGCCTTCTCAACTAGTTTTCGCCATTTCTTCCTATCTTGTGCAGTAGATTTCAAATCAAAAATCTCCATCTCTCTCGAATCTTCAATTACGTCATCCTCCCATCGATCTTTGGGTCTTCCTCTTGGTCTTGTTCCCTGTGGCTTCCAATTTAAAATATCATTCGGCAATCTTCCTTTTGACATTCTTAGTGTATGTCCAAACCATTGTAATCTTTTGGATTTGATGAAACTAACTATATTTTCTTCATTATTCTTGAGGTATAATTCGTTATTCCTTCTTAACCTCCAAGTTCCATTTTCCTTTACTGGACCTAGCACTCTTCTAAATATTTTCCTCTCAAACGTTAATAGCCTTAATTTATCTGCTTCTTTTAGTACCCAGGTTTCAGCTCCATAACATAAGATTGGTCTTATTATTGCTGTATATAATTTGAATTTAACATTTTTTATATTAATTTGCTTTTGAATATATCGAAATTAGCAAAATATGCTTTATTCCCTTGCGATATTCTTGTTTTGATTTCTTCTTCGTATGCGAATACTTACCTAAGAGAAATACATATATGTTGATTATTTAAAAAAAAACATGGCTTAGAACGAAGCGAGAATTTGAGGTGAAAGTAACCTAGAATCATCATATTTGCAATATAAAATATCTACTAAAATGTTTGAGCAATGATTTGTTCTGTTGAGGTTATTGTCACATATTAAAAAAACAATAACATGTGTAACTGTTTTGTCAGTCGGTTCAAAAATAAATAATAGTTTTAAAAAACTAAAAGAACACCCTTTATTAGAAAACTAAAAAATGAAAAATAATTTTAATTTCCAATACGCTTGGGATAAAATAAAGTGGTCAACAAAAAAATCATCTCCAACACATATAGAATAAAATTAGAGTTATCAACAAAAAGAAAATAATTTTACCATCAAAATCGTGGGGTGCTCTATATCAATTAATATAATTGATAATAAACAGATATTGGTAAAAGTAAGCTCTCTAAGAAGAAAATGTAAAAACCATAAAAAGCACCCACGCTTTTGATGGTAAAATTATTTTCTTTTTGTTGATAACTCTAATTTTATTCTATATGTGTTGGAGATGATTTTTTGTTGACCACTTTATTTTATCCCAAGCGTATTGGAAATTATAATTATTTTTCATTTTTTAGTTTTCTAATAAATCGTGTTCTTTTAGTTTTTTAAAACTATTATTTATTTTAAGATGTTTTTTCTGGTTGTAGGCCTATGTCTGTTCCATAGGACCTCATTTATAGTTGCTGTTATTGCTAGACCTTTAGGCCCCTATTTATTCTCTTCGTAACGGCACTTTCTTGCCTATCCTCTTTATCTACTTAAAAATAATAAGATTTAAGATTTAAGATTTATTTAGCCTGGTGGAGTTAAGGCCATGTGGCCTTCTCTTCCACTCACCAGGACAAACATATATTACATAAGAATATAACAATCTTAATTAACTCTAATATTAAACACTAAGTAAAAATTTGATCAAAAGATAATATCTAATATACATATTACGATCTATAATACAACCAGTTAATATTGGTTAAAATTAAGACTAAAACTAATAATAAAATGTATACAAGCAAGACATATTAAATTGTCCCTGTCTAGTGTATATAAAAAACAGGAAAATAATGAGATATAGAAAACTAATTTTACGATTATACAATATTTAAAACAAAACAAATAAAAATATTTGTTATTCTTAATATTATTTACATAAATAATTAAATATATTAATATTGCTAAAAGAATACTATCAGTGAGGTGTATAAGTTAGTTTGTTATTAAATAATTCTTTAGTTTGTTTTTGAAGGATGTTATAGTTTGACAGTCTCTGACATAGGGTGGAAGGGAATTCCATGTTTTGGTAAGTGACACCGTAAAAGATAATGAATAATATACAGTGTGATGAGGCGGGATATAAAGGACAATGTGCTGATGGGATCGAGTGTCAAGATTATGTGTGTCGGATAGTCTGATGAGAAGCGGCGTGATAAATAATTAGGCGATGATGTGTGAAGTATTTTATAGAGAAGGGATAGGGAATGGACAGTTCTACGATCTCTTAGACGAAACCCACGATAATTGTTCCAGGGACGGTGTAACATGGTCAAATTTGCGAATACCACAAATAAAACGTGCGCAAGAATTATGAACACGTTGAAGTCTTTGAGTGGAAATAATATTTAAGTCTGTAAAAAGAGTGTCACAATAATCAAAATGGGGCATTGCAAGTGTTTTCTATTAACATTTTCCTAAGGGCGAATGGCAAACAATTTCGTACACGATTTAATGAATGTATTATTGAGAAGACTGTTTTGCATGTATGGTTTATTTGTGTATTCCAATTTAAGTTTTTGTCAATAAATACTCCTAGAATTTTTACTGTCTCACTATAAGGGATTTGAACTCCGTTTAGTGACACATGCGAAACTGTGTTTAGGTTAATTGTAGATAATAGTCTCTGATGACCCATAATGATAGATTGTGACTTTGTAGGATTTAATTGCAGTCCATATTTAACTGTCCAAGTCATTAGTGAGTCAAGATCCTCGTTAATTTTGGCAACAGCGTCATTTAGTGAATATTTGTCTGTGTGGATGTAGATTTGCATGTCGTCTGCAAATAAATTATGTTTGCAATGCTTTAGGGAGTTAGATATGTCATTTATGTAGATTGAAAAAAGCAAAGGTCCAAGTACCGAACCCTGTGGAACCCCAGCTTTACGGAAGGACCAAGAAGAACATAATGTATGATTTCCTATAACAGATTGCTGGCGCTCATGAAGGTAGGAATTGAACCATTTCGTGGCACTATCAGAGAGTAAGAGGTTTTTAAGTTTATGCAACAATAAGTCCAAGTCTACCGTGTCGAATGCTTTACTAAAGTCCAGTAATGTAAGAATGGTAAGTTTTCGATTATCAGCAGCTTCGCGTATGTCTTCGCAAATATTTAGTAGAGCAGTATTTGTATTGTGTCCTGTCCTGAAGCCTGATTGAAATTGATCTAGAAGGTTGTAATCATTTAGGTATTCAGTCAGTTGTTTATGGACTAATCGTTCCAGAGCTTTTGAAAGAGTAGGTAAAATGCTAATGGGTCGAAAGTCGTTCGGGGTTGAGGGCGTTTTAACTTTAGGCAGTGGACGTACGAGGGCTTGTTTCCACAATGAGGGATATGTAGAAGTTTGTAGTGAGGAGTTAAAAATATGAGTTATAGTAGGTAGTATAGCTTCGATTATTTTATTCAGTAAAGTAATATTTATACGGTCAGTTCCTTCTGCTTTGGTTTTTATTCGCATGATGGCTTTCTTTACGTCGTAGTCTGTAACATATGAGAAGTGGAAATGTTCTCTGTCGGGTTGATTTGTCAGTGATAATTCATTTATTGTTTGTTCTTTATCCTTTGGAGTAGTAGTTATACCTGTGAAGTGATTATTGAGTGTGTCCAGGGAAACAGGTAATTTGTCTACCTGTGTGTCTTTTCTCCCAATTCCCATTCTATTCAAGTTTTTCCAGATTTCTGAAGTATTGGTATTTGTTAGGTTGTATAAATGTCTAAGTTTGGCGTTTCTTATAGCTTGATTTGTCTTGTTACGTAACTGTTTATATTGAGTGAGACTTGTGTCTGTTTTGTTGAGTCTATATTTCTTATAATAGGCTTCATAAATTCTCATCCAATATTAAAATGAAATAGGAATATGGTATGGTATGAGAAGGGTTCAGGGCTTAATTTGGCACTGAAAGAAATCTAAATATTAAGACCTAATCAACAATATTAAAAAAAAAAAGAAAGCTTTTTGCGCGATAGTGCGTTTTGTCGTACTTACAGCAACGGCGATCATGATTGAAAGTTCAACTTCCTACATTTCAGGGTTGCCACCAAAATAACTATACTGTAATATTACATATCACAAACCTCGTGCGGGAAGTACAACCACTGCCCTTTATGTATAGGCCCCTATCACGTATAATGTATATACAAAAATATATCCAAAATGTAGTGTTAATATACATTATACGAAACAAATCACTTAACTTTGTTTGAAACAATATAAAAACAATAAATAAGTAAGCCTACTTGCCGCCATTTTATATTTGATTCGTGTCACGGCCTGCTGTAGTCTCAATTAATAAACATTGCTCACACTATTAACGTTAGTCAGTTGTTTATAATGAACGCAAATATTTTTAACAAAGATGCTATTATTTTACTATTATTTATTGTTTTGAAAACACCATCGCGCAAAAAATAATGTACAACGCACGTTTGTGAAGTGTTTTGCAGAATCTCGGGAATTAAAGGAGTAAGCATGTTTATAGAAAAGTAGTACCAATAATTACATGGAGACCGTGAAAGCCTGTGGCTATAAAGAATGTTGAACCATAAACTGAGTCTGCAATTGTAAATGGGGCCTCAAGATATTCAAAAGCTTGAACGCTGGTTATTAGTATTTATTAAGGCTTAATTTAACTTTCACAGGAAAGATTTTAAGTTAAATTAAACTAATAACCTTCAAAGTTATAAATAGAGGAGCTTCTTTAAGTCTTAAGTTCTAGTAGTTTTCTACCCCTACAGAATTGCATTCTGTCCAAAACCTCACTTTCACTCGCTTTTTAAACATTTCGTCCCTTCTGTAAAACTCACTTTCTAACATCGCATCGTAATATACTATTACAGAAGTTATAAATTCGGCAAACTATGAGTAATGGTTTGAAGTTAAATTTAAATACAGTTGATTAGTTTTAAATAATTAAAAATATTGGTACTTACTCTATATCCACCTAAATGAAGAACCATACACTGAAATGTGGCATCTCTTCCCACGGGAACAGTCAGGTTGGTGATTGGCTCTGCGAACTCGGGCTGATAAGCCTCTCCTGTGAAAAACACCAACACAAAAATTATAATTCCACACAAGAAACTTCGATAGACGCTGTACTGCCATACAATATAATATAATTAACTAACTCACTGGGTCTATCGAACCCGTAGGTTCATGACAGCGTTGATATAAGCTCTCCATATATCCCTATCCTGAGCTAATGTTTTACAATCATCCTCTGTATAATCTATTTCCCTCAAATTATGGATCATGTTATTCTCCCACCTCATTCTTGGTCTACCAACTGGGAGCTTTCCCCCTCTGTTTTTCCTACAAGAAGCTTCCATGCACCTCTTTCTTCCCCCATACGTGCCACATGTTCTGACCATCGCAATCTACGAGATTAAACTGTTCTTATTATATCTGGCTTCCTATAGGCTACATATCTTGTAGCTCACTATTATTCAGTTTTCTCCATTCGCCTGTCTGTTCATATCTTTCTTGGCCAAACAATTTTCATAACAACTTTATTCTCAAATATTCGTAATCTTCTTTCCTCCCGTAAAGTAAGAGTCAATGTTTCGCTTGTAAAGCTACTATATCCAATGGTAATTTATGTAATTCCCGCGTTAATATCTCTAGCGCCCCGCTATAATATAAAGTCCTAACATTAGAATATAGAGTTGAAAATTTGCTCTACACTAGGGTCGTTAACAAGTACTCAGTAGATTTGAAAAGACGTGTGTTTGTTATTCTACTCCTCGTAATTTTTACTGGCACCAAAAGGAATAAATTTGGGTATGTTTGTCCTTTATCTAAATTGATCAATTTGGATATATTTTTTGTCTTGTTTTATCATATTCACTGGTATCTGTGGTTTTAATTGGACAGATTTGCACCTCAGATTCATTGCTGATTCTTTCAGAGGAATTAAACTTCTTCTTCTTCCAATGGAGCTAAGCCCATAGCGGGCCTGGGTCTTCTTGATTCGAGACCTCCAATCTTTACTTTTTAAGTTCATAATTGTTTTTTATACCGTTGAGGTTATAACAATGTTAAATTATATTTTTTTTTACCTTGTACACTACCGTCTTCCTCAACTAATGTTTCTACTTAAAATTTTCGTTGATTTCACTTTAGGCCTTTCGAAGCATGCTTCATCTTCTGGAGTTGTTCTAGTAGTATTGAATTATCTGTATATGTCTAGTAGAGGGTTTTGCTCATTAGGCATATTTTCGTTGAGAATGTTTGTATTCTTGGCCTCCTTAATAAATTTGATTTTTTCTAAGATGTTAATTTTTTGTCTGTTGTCTTACTTACTTATTTACTCACTGGCACTATCGTACCCGTAGGTTCATGGCCGCACGGACATAAGCTCTCCATACATCCCTATCCTGAGCTAATGCTTTCCAATCATTCCCTGTATAAATCTACTTCCCTCAAATCATAGTTAATGTTATTTCTCCCACCTCATTCTTGGTCTACCAACTGGGCGTTTTCCCTCTGGCTTTCCTACAAGAAGCTTCCATGCAAGTCTCCCATTCCCCATACGTGTAACCTGTCCTGCCCATCGCAGTCTACGAGACTTAACTGTTCTTATTATATCTGGCTTCCTATAAAGACCATGTAGTTCATTGTTATGTAGTCTTCTCCATTCACCTGTCTGTTCATCTCTCTTTGGTCCAAATATTTTCCTAAGTACTTTATTCTCAAATACTCGTAATCTCTTTTCCTCTCTTAAAGTAAGAGTCCATGTTTCGCACCCATATAATATAACTGGTAGAATAATAGTTTTATATATTTTCAGTTTAACGTTTTTTAAAAGGAGTTGGGACATCAAGAGTCTCTGCAATGCATAATAGCACGCATTTCCAGAATTGAGCCTATGTTTAATTTCCTTGTGCATCTCATTCCTGTTTGTGATCATTGTTCCTAGGTATTTGAATTCAGCCACCTCCTCAAAATTTCCCTCATTTGTCATTAGCTGTCCATTTCCATTATTTAATGAATTTCTACGTGTGACCATATATTTAGTTTTATTGATATTTACTTCCAGTCCTAATTTCTTAGTGTTACTCAATAGTGTGTGCGTGTTGTCCCTTAGTATCTCCTCACTATTGTCTGTTGTCTCGGTATATAGGCCTAATTGACATTGTATTATCGATATTGTTAAAATTGTGGCCGCTTTCTGAAATGAGCAAAACCCTCTACTAGGCATATACCTACAGATAATTCAATACTACTACAACAACTCCAGAAGATGAAGCATGCTTCGAAAGGCCTAGAGTGAAATCTACGAAATTTTAAAATAGAAACATTACTTGAGGAAGACGGTAGTAAGAAAAAATATATAATTTAACCTCCAATCTTCTCTATCCAATCCTCTCTGTTACCAGTTCCTACAGTTCAGGATTTGATGACAATCTTCCTTCACGGAGTCCTGGGCGCTTCCCAAACATTTCCTATTGTCATCGCTTTCTTAGGTATGCATTCTTTGTCCGTTCTTTCAACGTGTCCGGCCCATTGCATTTTTTTAAAATTTCATAAGAGTTTATAAATTAGGTTCCTTAAAAAGGTCATATATTTATATATTATACCTCATTCCCCATCTTCTATTCTCTTTTACTGGTCCATATATCCTTCTCAAAATCTTTCTTTCAAAAGTGTTAATTTAATTCTCAGAGCTCTTTGTCATGATCCAGGTTTCACTTCCATATACCAATATTGGACGTGTGCAGGTTTTATATAGCCTTATTTTAACTTTTCTAATTCAGCAGAATCAATACTAAGGTAAATTGTTTTATTTTATATTTAACATGTTGTAAAATATTTTGGTGGAATGAAAAAAAAGGGTTTATTAAACAGAAGATATTCTTGTTGTGAAAACATAACGATTTTCAGTCACAAGCAGAAACACAGAGCAGAGCTGGGCCTACAGTCTTGCGGAGGCAATGTCAACATTTTGAAAACTCTCCTGGGAAATTAGAGATATGATGAAACAAGTAGATATCGCTTTCTTTATGAAAACAGAGACTACAACTTTATAACGTCAAACAATCAAGTATATTAGATATACCACTAGTAATAAGATTTCTGAAAATAATATACATTATATACAGAATATGCTCATAAGGAAAAAATACAGGTAAGATTTTACAAAACAGTAGCCGTTGCAACGTTAACATACGGATATGAGACTTGGCCTTTAATGATCTCTGATAAACAAAAAATTGAGACAATAGATATGAGATTTCGGATATAAATTGTAGGTGTATCTTTAAGAGACCTAAAGGGAAGTCTTAGATATCAGAGGTGAATTACTCCGTACAAATGTAGTGGGTGTAACAGGACCTCACCGACAAAATGATAGGGATGATAGGCCATGCAGAGATCATTTTTTGTGAAGGAACATATAGTCGCAAACACGTCGTTTATGAGTTATGCGCAGATGAAGGTGTTCACCCGTAAGGATCGGAATTGAATAAAAACAATTGTACATGTATCATTTTATTGAAAAATACATGTTTTTACAATAAGTGTTCAAACAATAAGTGTTTTGACGACGCTACGCCAAAAAGAATCCTGCCATGCTCGGGCGTGGTGGCCGATCGTTGCTGCGACGATATCAAACATGCAATGAGGCACAGGGTCAACAGTTTGAACACTTATTGTAAAAACATGCCTTTTTCAATAAAATGGTACGTGTACAATTGCTTGTATTCAATTTCGATTCTTACGGATGACCACCTTCATCTGCGCATAACTGATACATGACGTGTTTGCGACTATATGTTCCTTCACAAAAAATTATCCTCTCTGCATGGCCTATCATCCTTATTATTTTGTCGGTGAGGTCCTGTTACACTCTGTATAATAGAAACGAGAGTATAACAGAAATAAATATAAATGGTTTGAACATGTACAAAAGAATGCCAAATAATCGTTTATCAAAACATTACTATAGACTTGAAGCCGAAGAAATGTAGGAAGATCGAAACGACGTTGGAAGGAAGACCTGTAGACCTGTAGCATACAGTGCAGCGGGGAGCTGCCCATACCTTGAAGATGATGATAATGATGGCGACGATGAAGATTTTTAGTTAATAATATTGCATGCTGCTATAGTAGAAAAAAATAATAGAATTAGAGAGAAAGCTAATTTAAGAACCTCCTACGGAAAGCGGTGGGAACCTATCATAGATTTACGGAAGGCAAAAGAATCACACATGTCATAATGTGTCACATGTCTTGCTCATCGCAATCTATGCGATTTAACTGTTCTTATTATATCTGGTTTCTAATAAAGATCGCGTAGCTCACTGTTAAACAATCTTCTCCATTCGCCTGCCTGTTCATATCTCTTTGGTCCAAACATTTTTCTAAGATCTCTATTCTCAAATACTCGTAATCTTAAAGTAAGAGTAACGCATCCACCTGGCAGAATAACAGATGCATATATTTTCAGTTTAACTTTTTTTTAAAGGAGTTGGGAAGACAACAGTCTCTGTAATCCATAATAGCACGCATTTCCAGAATTGAGCCTATGTTTAATTTCTTTGTGCATCTCATTCCTATTTGTGATTATTGTTCCTTAAACTTACCCAAACCTTCTGGCGGCACTATGGCCCTGGGGTAGACTCAGCCTCTAACTGAAATGAGTATCAGACGCTTGTTCTGGGGTAAAGGCGGCCGTCACGCAGGGCTGACATCAAGTGCCGATTGTCAAGAAAAAGTGGGAGCCTTAACCTCCTACTACCCCAAGGGCCTCCTGAGGCCTGTAGTGGGATCACTTTACTTTACTTACTTTTACTTTAGTTATTTGAATTTAGTGACTTCTTCAAAAAATTCCCTCATTTGACATTAGCTGTCCATTTAAATTATATGGGCCTAATATATTTTTATGTGTGAACGTATATTTAGTTTTATTGATGTTTATTTCTAGTCCTAATTTTTTAGTGTTACTCAATATAATGTGCGTGTGTCCACTTCTGTGGTCTCGGGGTAGCGTGCTGCCTTGTCACGCAGCAGGCCCGGGTTCGATCCCCGGTCGGGACAGTTTTTCTGGATTAAGTTTTTATCGGGGCTTTTCCTCACCTGTAAGACAAATGTCAGGAAAACTTTAAGGCCCAAACGGTCCTCGAAATCATATGGCCATCGCAATCATCATCATTCATATTCATCTTAGGCTAAGCTTAGGATTAGGGACTCTCCTGGCGCACCATTATCGTCATCACCCATCATATCATCGGGGAAACGTAACCCCGCCTTCCAGGCGCCCCAACCTCAGAAGTGGGTTACAAGTACGCCATGCCAGGAGAGAAACCAGGAATGTCGAAAGACAAACCTGGGGCATTTGGAAATATATATATATACATACCCTTAGTATCTCTTCGCTATCGCCTAATATTCATCAACATGAACTAACAGCTTATTAATTAATTAATTATTGAAATTTAAGTTATTATTTTCTAATATATAAAACTGTTTAAGAATAATTATAAATTTCATGATAAAAGTAGGCAATAATTTTATTTACTACACTCAGTTATGTATTAATATTAAGTATTATCATCATCATCATCATCATCTTCCAGGGATTAAGCCTGTTGGCTCGTTCCGGTTTCATGAAAGCTAGAATTGTTAAAATTGTTCAGGCCATCTTCTGTGTGGGCGACCAACATTTCTCCTTCCGTGCGGTTTATAATTTAGCAATAATTTTGGAAATCTTCCTTCTGGCATTCTATCAATATGTTCTTTCCAGTCGTTCCTATATTTAATTATTCGGTCTGTAAGTTTGAAAATATTTAGTTCCTTTCTTATATCTTCATTTATATTCTTATCCAGCAGAGTATATCCTGCTATATTTCTTAAAAATCGCATCTCAGCTGCTTCCAATGTTTGTTCTTGTCTTTTAGTGATCGTCCAACATTCTGATCCATACATCAATACAGGAACAGCCATTACCTTAATATTAAGTATATTTTATAAAATTGTGAAAGTAGACTATTTGCTTTGTTGCTGAAACACTTCTTACTTGTACTGTAAAATTGTTACTCGTACAAACATATTTCGCGCATACGTGCAGTTGCAACGCTTCTTCAGATTTGTACCAGAACTTTGCAAGGACGGCGCAGACTTCTACTAATATTGTACTTGCAGCGACTTTTATTTAATTCTTCAATTATTAATACGAATGTCAGAGTCAAACACAATTAATATTGAGAAACTAAATCTATTACTACGATAGAAATAACTAAATTAATAGAATAGAATAGAGTAGATTTATTTAGCCTGGTGCAGTTAAGGCCATGTGGCCTTCTCTTCCACTCACCAGGACAAACATATGTTACATATAAATACATTAAATTACAATAATAGTCATACTAAACAATTAATTATCTGTCAAATTGAATAATAATGAAAATAATGTATAATAATACAATGAAATTAAATACAATTAAAATTAAAAATTAAATTAATGATAGAATGAATGAAGAAAACTAAATTATTGTAATCACTGGTAAAGATAAAAGTGTTTGCCTGAACCGGGAATCGAACCCAGAACCTTCAGCTTTCCGTGCTGATGCTCTGAGCACTGAGCTAATTCTGACTACATTCCCATCCAAGCATAAAACTGTTAATAGGTAGTTAGATATTTAAAACTATTATAATCCCAGTTACATGTATGCGAAACATGGACTCCTACTTTAAGGAAGGAGGAAATATTACGAGTATTTGAGAATAAAGCTCTTAGGAACATTTTTGGACTGAAGTGAGATGAACAGACATGCAAATAAAGAAGACATCATAACAGCGAGCTGCATGGTCTTTGTATGTAATCAGATATAATAAGAACAGTTAAATCTCGTAGACTGCGGTGGGCAGGACATGTGGCACGAATGGAAAAAGAAGAAGGTGCATGGAAGCTTCTTGTAGGAAAACCAGAAGGAAAACGCCAAGTTGGCAGAACAAACATGAGGTGGGAGAATAACATTAACCATGATTTAAGGAAAGTGGATTATACAGAGAATGACTGGAAACTTAGCTCAGGATAGGGGTGTTGGAGAGCTTATGTCCGTGCGGCCATGAACCTACGGGTTTGATTAGTGCCAGTGAGTGATATACTTAGGTACATACAAGTAAAGTAAAACAATGCCATATTGTTTGGGAATGCCCGAAACAATTAGTATTTTTTTATAAAATTTTATTTTTATACTTCCTCCGATAGAATTGAGGTAATATTCCAGTCAAACACAATTACCCAAGTATTCCTTAATGGTTCTCTTTCCAATATTTTAGAAATTTGCATTATTTTTTAACATAACTAATGCCACGAGTGATTTCGAATTATCGATAAATTCACGAGTCACGAAGTGTCGAATTAATTTATCTACATAATTTGGAAATCAAGGGTGGCATTTGTTAGGACTATTTAAACGAATCAAATTAAGCTGTTGTCCCGCGCCGTAGCCGAGCGGTTAAGGTAGGAAGCCTTGGCGCAGAGCTACGGGACTTGCGCTGGTTCGAGTCTCCATGGGGGAAGAAATTTTCTCATGGTATTTCGGCCAGTATGGGACCGGTGCCCACCAAGCATCGTGAGGCAATTGGGTAGCTACAATAAGTAGCGGCTCCAGGTTGTGGAACCAGATATAACGGCTGGGGAACTCGACATGCTAACCACATGTCACCCCTACAGTGGCTGTTGATCATCTACCTCTGTGATTGACACATGTGGATGTGAAGGGCCAGCAGCCGGCTGGTAAAGGGCAACCGCTGAAAAGTGGAAAGACCCTCAATCGGAATTAAGTTGTTTACTCACAAATCATACTTAAATATAGTTATTTTAAAATATGTATATATTTAATGTAAACGGTGATGTTTGAAAACAAATGAGAAACATTATGTTTCATTTGTTCATCACTGCAACCAGATCATATTTATTGCCAAATAGAATCTCAATATTGTAAGAATGCACCCTAGTGGAGAAAAAGTGAAATACATCATTACAGGTTATTAATTAATTTCTGATGTCCATGATGTAAATATGTCAAATATATTTTCCTGCAACGTTAATTCCTGGGAAATAATACGTTAAGAAAGTGCAAACAGTGTTTTTTTGTGGTATAATCAATTGTTACGAATGTTTTTCTAATATATCTCGCAAGCAGAATCTGGTTACATTTGTGCACTATATATACAATCTGTTAAGGAAAGAGTTTAGAATGCAGAGTTTGCAGTGAAAGACCAGCTCTTGGGCAGAACACTATGAATGAATATACAATCTGGGAGCCACTTGATAAAATGAAAGTGATAAAATTGAGGTGAAATTGATTGGTCATTGACTGCCATTTGGGGCATGAGTTTAAATAGTCTTTAAAACAAAATGCTACGATACACGAATCCACTCTATATACATACAAAATATGTGTAAAAATTAGAATTAAGTTTTACACCGGGAATCATTTTTTAATCCTTCTAGTTACGTCTTATCGTATTTAATCTTTAAATTGGCGAAACCATAATTCCTCTTCCCAGTTATTTAAATATTTCGGACCGCAATGAAAATAAAATCATATAAAACTGTAAGTTATTATTATACATTATTGTGTAATTTGACACAAATATAAGTAATTTCTACTCGTTTGTTTTTCTATTGTTTTATACTAATACAGAGTGTCCCAAATTGATGTATACACTCTTTGAAACGTTATTTCTCAGCAACGAAATGAGACAGAAATACAATTTTTGTTGTGTTTGATCCACTTTACGTCTTTATAAACAACAATGGCGGCGAGATTGTCATTCGATGAACGTAAGTGGATACTGAAGTGCTATTGGAAAATGGAGAATGTTGTTGAAGTGCAACGACGTTGGATGGTTGAATTTGGAGCACCATCACCAACAAGGGTAACAATAACAAGAATCCGAGACAAGTTTGAAGACGATGGAACGGTGAAAGATATGTTGAAAGGTCGTTACGGAATAAAGAGACATTCGATTGATGAATGAGAGTACTGTTGCAGTCATGCATCGTCTTCAAACTTGTCTCGGATTCTTGTTATTGTTACCCTTGTTCGTGGTGGTGTCCCAAATTCAACCATCCAACGTCGTTGCACTTCGACAACATTCTCCACTTTCCAATAACACTTCAGCGTTCACTTACGTTCATCGAATGATAATCTCGCCGCCATTGTTGTTTATAAAGACGTGAAGATCGATGAACGCGTTGCTAAGCTTTTCCAGTGCCTTGTGGATCATACATAACAAAAATTGTATTTCTGTCTTATTTCGTTGTTGAAAAATAACGTTTCAAAGAGTGTATATCAATTTGGGACACTCTGTAGTTATGTACGCAACAAGGGAGTAAGTAGTACATTACCAGTCGAGGACGTGTTTGAGTCCGAGCTTTAACGAGGGCTACCAAATAAGTTTTGTATGAAAAGCATTTAAGAAACACATCACTCTGACCAAAAATATATGCTATATCATAAAAACATTAGCCATATTAATGAGTGTAATAGCCTTGGCAGCTAGCGAGCGTCGTTAAATAAAACAAAAACATTGCACTTCGCAATACGTGTTGTTATAAAATATAACCGCACGCCTCTGAATTTATGTATGTACATTTAAAAATATTCGTTCACCAATGAAACCTGCAACATTAATTAATAATCAAAGAAACGTGTTAGGCTATAATAAATCACAGACCAGCCTCATGGGCTAGTGGTCAGCGTTTCTGACTACAGTTCATGAGGTTCGATTCCCGGTCAAACCATAGATATTTTTCTTAAAGGAAATTATTCCTGTGGTTGTCCATGGTCTGGAATTTAGGTTAAGAACTCTTCTGGTGCCTCATTATCGTTTATTGCCCATCATATCATCGGGGTAACGTAAGTCCGCTTCCAAGTGCCTCAACCTAAGAAATGGATTACGATTCCGCCAATGCCAGGGGAGAAAACCAGAAATGTTATAAAATACAACCCTTGGCATTAGACAAAAAAATAATAAATCACCGTATCAACAAGTATCGAAATTGTCGCTTGTTCTCTATTACAAGATACAAAGATTGGTACATCGCATAGAATAGCTGACCTGGAACAGAATTCAAGAGCTAGAATAAAAAATTAAAAAAAAAAGAATGGCATGCTGTTTCGAGGAAGGTTAAAGGGAACTGTAAGGCCTGTAATACCAGAGATGATGATGATGATGACGATGATGATTATTTTCTTTCATAATATTCATTCATGTTTTAATAATAATATAAGTACCTTTTTTAAATCCGTCTTCCTCAATTAGATTTTTTTTTCTGTTCAAAAAACTTAATTAATTATTAAAATCATGGAGGTCTTTCAAAACATGTTTTATCTTCGGCATGCTACTTGTAAGACGATAAAAAGGTATATATATATATATATATATATATATATATATATATATATATTATTTTAAAAAATAACATTTCTTTAGACCAGTCTCTTAATTTATGGTATAAAAATGTTCTGAAATCGTTATTCCTGTAGGAGGAAAAGTACTATATTCATTGTTGTTTGCAGATGATCAAATAATTTTTGCAGGGGATGAAGATGATATGAAATAATGATAAATAAACTAATGGAAGAATATAAAAAATGGGGACTCAATATAAATTTACAGAAAACAGAATGTGTGTTTGGGAAAGGATGTGGATGACCTCATAGTCGAAACAGGGAAAATAAAAAAATGTGATTTTTTTTAATATCTTGGGTCAATAATTACAAGTTTAGGTACCTGTGAAAGAGACGTACAAACTAAAATTGCAATGGCAAAAAATGCAACTAAGACATTACATGGAATAATTTGGAACGAAAACACTAGAAAGGAAACTAAAATGAAATTTATAAGAGCATAATACAGAATATTTTGCCATATGGAAGTGAAACTTGGTATTTGACGGAATTACAAAAGAATAAAATTAGAACAGTTGAATTTGATTATTTTAGAAGAAGCCTACAAAAAACAAGACAGGATAAAATAAGAAATTAATTCCTTTGGAGAGAAATGAAGGTCACCACATCTGTTGTTAAGAGGATTGAAAATCAAACACCTAAATGGTGTGGCCATGTACAAAGAATGGAAAATGAAAGATGGCCAAAAAATATACATCAATGGTCACCACCTGGAAGAAATAAACGTGGCAGACCAAGATGGAAATTCAAAACCTACGTCAGAACTATAATGGATGATAGAAATTTGGAAGAAGGAGATTTTAATGATAGAAATAAATGGAAACTGAAGACGGCAAACCTATAAGTGGGGGAAAGCCGAAGAAGAAGAAGAAGAAGAAGAAGAAAAAAAATTAATACATAACCTGAATTGTGGTAATAATGATTGTTAAAAATCTCTACCTATCTTCGGGTTTTTACAGCTGCTGCCGTATTTCCGTGTCAAACCTCCAAAACCTATGATCTTGGGTATATTCAAAGCTTAGCCCTCTTGCTTGCATTACCAGCTATAACGGCTGGGGGATCCGGAATGCTGATCAGATATCACCCCTATACTGGCAGGATGATCGTCTAATCTGTGATTAACACGTGTAGATGTGCAAACTTCCTAAGAAGAACAAAAGGCTGCATATGATTGTATCGGATAAAGAATGAAGATATAAAAATAGAGTTAAATATATTTCCATTGAATGATAAAATCAAAAAAATATCCTATAGATAAAATGGTTTAGACATGTACAAAGAATGAATGTAACAAGGTTACCAAAAGCAGCATTTAACTGCAAGCTAAGAGGCTCAATTAATGTAGGAAGGCCAGTGAAAGGATGAACAGAACAACTCTGAGGCGGAACAGGCAATTTGCCTAGCCCGTGAAGTGAAGAAGAAGAAGAAGAAGAAGAAGAAGAAGAAGAGTGTGAGTCTATCTGCCCTTTATGGACTCAAAATCTACTTGACTGATTTGATTTTTTTTCCCCCAAAATTTAGAGGAATGTTCTGAGACAATTAACATATAGGCCTATAACATACTGTATTACCCACGTTATATAGGACCGGAGCTAAAAAAAAAGTGCATCGGTGTACTAAAAAAATAGTTTTTCGATGCTTAAATGGCTTACGCTGCATAAACCATATCAGATACACCAAATTAATGTACACTCAGTTGAATATCTAAAAAAATAAAAAGAGTCAGCGCCAGCATGTGTCTATCTTTTACAGATAACTCACAATAACCACTTTTGTCTTTCAGATCACTGATGCCAAGAAGATCGGGGAGAGTGGATTCCCAAACAAAACGTAGCAGCGTACTGCGGGTATTCTTTTACGGACTATTTAACTCATGCCCCAAATGGGAGTCAATGACCAATCACGTTTCAATGATTTCTGTTTTACAACCAATCAGAGTCGTGTTTCACCAAATATTTATCAGTGTTATGATTACCATATTAAAGAAAGCTCCTCCTTACAATATTGCGTTCCTTTGGCAATAAATAGTATGATCTGGTTGCAGTGATAAACAAAGAAGCAGTAGAAGCGTACCTATCGTTTCTCATTTGTTTTCAAACATCGCCGTTTACATTAAATATATAAATATTTTAAAATAACTATAGTTAAATAATGATTTGTGAGTAAACAGCTTAATTTTATTCGTTAAATAGTCCTAACAAATGCCACTCTTGATTTCCAAATTCTCTAGATAAATTCACTCCTCACTTCGTGAGTCGTGAATTTATCGATAATTTGGAAATCACTCGTGGCATTACTTATGATAATCTCACTATAACTGTTTTGTCTTTCAGCTCATTTATGCTAAGAAGATTCGGGATAAGTAGATTCCCGAGCTACGCCGGGTAATCAGCATGGGGTATCCAAAATTAATTACGATATCAATTTATAATTGTTTTTCTTTTTACTTATTCAACTAAACATAAAAACACATGTAATTTATTTTGGGCTGAAGAAGAAACACTGTATTGTGGAATATTCCTAATAAAAACAAAATATTTAGGGGAAGCAGCGCACGCCTAGTATTAAATAAATACAGGCCTAATAATAATAATAATAATAATAATAATAATAATAATAATACTTACTCACTTACTTACTCACTGGCACTATCGGACCCGTAGGTTCATGGCCGCACGGACATAAGCCCTCCATACATCCCTATCCTGAGCTAATGCTTTCCAATCATTCCCTGTATAATCTACTTCCATCAAATCATACTTAATGTTATTATCCCACCTCATTCTTGGTCTACTAACTGGGCGCTTTCCCTCTGGCTTTCCCACAAGAAGCCTCCATGCAAGTCTTTCATTCCCCATACGTGCAACATGTCCTGCCCATCGCAGTCTACGAGACTTAACTGTTCTAATAATAATAATAATAATAATAATAATAATAATAATAATAATAATAATAATATAATAATAATAATGCTTTATTTTAGTTGGCAGAGTTAAGGCCATAAGGCCTTCTCTTCCACTCAACCAGCGAATAGTAGAATTATACATAGGCCTACATCTTACAATTTTAAGATATTAAAATACAGACTAAACAAAATACAATGATGATGTGATCTAATACTAGCTAATACTAACAAAAAATAGAATATAATACAATTAAAATGATATATCCTAGATGATTATTAATGGAATGCTCTATATAGTTGTTATGCAGTTAATGTTTTCATTGTGTCGAACTTAAGATATCAGTTAATTTGGATTTAAATAATGATAGCGATTGACAGTCCCTGACGTGACTGGAAAGTGAGTTCCAGGCTCTAGTCATAGATATTGTGTAAGATTCAGAGTATAGACAGGTCCTGTGTTGTGGTATCAAAAGTAAAGAAGAGTCTTGTGATCTGGTTCCTAAATTGTGATGAGTCGATAAATTTTGAAAACGTGTTGTTAAATAACTTGGTAAATATGTGTGTAGAATTTGGAATAGTAAGGTATGTGAATGTAAAGTTCTTCTGTCATTTAGGCGTAGCCATGAATATAGGCCCCTAACAGCATTTCAAAACTGCAGAGAACATTTGTTTGGAAGAATAACCAAATTACATTAACTCATACAAAAACCAGAGACTGTGGGATGTACATAAGGATCAGAATTCCGTGTATTTATATCATTTTTATTAGTTTGTTTTCCTTTAGAGCATATTCAGGTCATATATCTTGTCTCGATGCAATACAATTGTGCAAGACCAGACGTCACTTAGAGCTCTCTGACACGTGTAGAGGCGCCAGTTGGTGGGATTATCACGAAGGGTTATGGAAACAATATCGCTCAAGAAGCAAGGCAAAGAAATATCTTGCAACACGTATTTCCTTCTCATAAAATACAAAACACTTCTACATCTTCGTGAAAATAAAAAATCATGTGGGATAGGAAGAAACATAAAGCAATGAAATAAGATAAATAGGTCAACAAACTCAACGTGAAAATAATGAAATATATTTAGTTCGTTACCTCTTTAACCCTTAAATTCGTAATGTATCCTTTTAGATACATCAGTTGGTTTAATTAATTTAATATTTTAAATAAATCAGAAGAAAACGAACAAAAATAAACCACTTAAATGTGTGTCTAATTATACAATATACCTAATAATAACAATTATACAAGATTCCGTTTTCAGTGCGGTCCGCCACATTCAAATATCTAACAGAAGAAATGTGTGTTTTGCCAATTTAAGAGTTAAATTATCGAGCGAGACAACACAGGCATACCGTATGGTACTTATTCTTGTCCGTCGCCGTGACGTAGTCGGTAGAGTCCCTACCTTCCACTCCGGCGCCCCGGGTTCGATTCCCGGCGGGGGTAGGGGATTTTAAATCTCCACCTTGGGTTTGGGTGTGTGTCCTGTCTTGTGTTTGTATGTGTGAATAAGATAAAAAGGTTAACTAAGGTAAAAACAAAAAGGAAGAACAATGTAAACGAAAGAAAAACGAGAAAGAAAGAAATTAAAGTCCGTCGGTGAGGCGTAGTCGGTAGAGTCCCTACCTTCCACTCCGGCGACCCGGGTTCGATTCGTGGCGGGGTAGGGGATTTTAAATCTCCACCTTGGGACTGGGTGTGTGTGTACTGTCCTTGTGTCTATTTTAAGATTTAAAGAAAGTTAACATACAGGTAGAACAAACAAAGAAAAAGATAAAACAATAAGGAAAAACCAGTATAAAAAAAATCTGGAGACTCTGGGTTCAAACAAACTTGAAAGAGGCAATTTTGTGGATTTCCTCTATTATTTTCAATTCCTATATTACTTTATGGGAGCGAAACTTGAGTAATGACCAAACATTTAAGAACTAGAATACAAAGTGTATAAATGCACTTCCTTAACTAACTAACTAACTGGCACTATTGAACCTGTAGGACATAAGCTCTCCATATATCCCTATCCTGAGCGAATGTTTTCAAATCATCCCCTGTATAATCTACTTCTCTCAAATCATGGTTAATGCTATTCTCCCACCTCATTCTTGGCCTACCAACTGAGCGTTTTCCCTCTTGTTTTCTACAAGGAGCTTCCATGCACGACTGTCATTCCCCATTCGTGCCACATGTCCTGCCCATCGCAGTCTACGAGACTTAACTGTTCTCATTATATCTGGCTTCCTATAAAGACCATGCAGTTCACTGTTATGTAGTCTTCTCCATTCACCTGTCTGTTCATATTTCTTTGGTCCAAAAATTTCCCTAAGATCTTTATTCTTAAATACTCGCAGTCTCCTTTCCTCCCTTAAAGTAAGAGTCCATGTTTCGCACCCATATAATATAACTGGTAGAATAATAGTTTTATATATTTTCAGTTTAACGTTTTTTAAAACGATTTGAGTCATCAAGAGTCTCTGCAATGCATAATAGCACGCATTTCCAGAATTGAGCCTATGTTTAATTGTTTTGTGCATCTCATTTCTATTTGTGATTATTGTTCCTAAATATTTGAATTCAGCCACCTTCTCAAAATTTCCCTCATTTGTCATTAGCTGTCCATTTCCATTATATAATATATTCCTATTAGTGGCCATATATATAGTTTTATCGATATTCACTTCCAGTCCCAATTTCTTAGTGTTACTCAATAGAGGGTGCGTGTTGGCCCTTAGCATCTCCTCACTATCTCCTAATAATACTACATCATTAGCATAAAACTAACAACTTATTAACATCATTGAATTCTAGGTCCGCTTCATATTTTAAAGCAAGCCTATTAATAATTGATCATTAGATGTGAAAATACTCCTATTCAACATTACTTCGGATTGGTCAGGCCTACTCATTTGTCAGTTGAGTTTTTTTGATTGGGAGTGCATCTGTGCGCGAGTAGAGGGGAGGACCGCTTTTTCGCATTTAGTGAGCACTTATTAACTATCCTACTTCAAAAGATTTTATAACAAAGGTTCAACTTGGTTAATAATTTCTAAAATCCTGTAGGCTTTTGGGAATAGTTTCATCTTAAGCAGAAGGTAATTTGATTGGTTGTAAATTATGGGAATCGAACGAGTTAAAACATATTTGAAAGAAAGGTCCTATGGTGACACCAAAATCCTAGCAAAATAAAGTCTGTTCAAATCTTAGTGTGACTCATGAAACATTTGTAAGATAATGCAAACATTTCTATACATGAGAAAGCATCAGCAGTATAGAAAGAAAGACTTGAAGTAAATGTTTTCTCCGCAAGCAAAGAAACAGAGAGAAGGAAAATAGAGATTTTTGAACAAGTTGTATGAGAAAGAATTATACGCTCGCCTCTCTCAGCTGGAGTCCCGAGATCGAGTCTCGGTCCTCCATGTGGGTTTCGTGGTGGACGAAACGGAACTTGGGCAGGTTTCTCCCGTTTTCCCCTGTCATTAATTTCATTCCGCCATTTCTCCATATTCAACTCATCCATTTTCGTTTATCCGCCTCTGTGACGGTGCGTCAGGAATGGTCGGCCGGCACCCTTGTCGTTCATATACCTCAATAAATGTAGAGTTCATCTCATTCCTCGACCCGACACTGAGTTGGACACGAGTTGAGGATATTAAAAAATGTATGGGGAAGAATATCTCTAATTGTTTTTTTAGAATTTTTAGAATTATAAATTTATTAATTTGTTTTATCATTTAGTTGCTTCGTATGCTCTGAGCCAATAACAATGTTGTTGCCTAAGACGCAGCGGGGATGAGTTGGATAACACTGGTCAACATGATTTTTGTCTGATGAGTACCAATAGTTGTACTTAATGCAGTTTTTTTATCGTGTTTTCAAATATGTATTCGGAATTTCTCCATCACCCACAGTTTTCTTATTTCAATTTCAATTAATGGATTTAAATAATTATTTTTTTAATAAACGTTTTTTCTTCCATTTGTCCATTGTAAAATAAGACGGGGAACAGCGAGTTAGTTATTAATTTTTATTTTATTTATTTATATACTGATTTTCAATGTTTACACATATTTCTGTGCCTAAATTCTTATTTTCCTTCTCCATTCGTCTCTATTCATCCACTCCATGTCGTCCAGTCCTCTTGTTCTCATTCCAGTTCTTATTTATTGCATCCACGAGTTTCGAGGTCTTCCTTTTCTATCTTGGTTCCATGTAGACACCATCCCAATGTTTTTTATGGATAACCTTTCTTCTTGCATTTGTCGTACATGCCCATACCAATTTAATTTCTTGTATCTTATATAATCTACTATTGAATATGTAATATTATTTTTTCTCGTATGAATTTATTTCTTTATTTTTCCAATTTTGAACATATTGCTGCTCTCCTCAAGAAATCCATTTCCATCGACGTAAGTTTTTGTTCTATGTTTTGTTGAATTTCCAAACTTCAGTTCTATATGTGACAGTACTTCTCACTATTGATTTATATATTATATGGTTATATGTCTGTTCCATAGGACACCATTTATCATTGTTGTTATTACTCTACCTTTATTTGTTCGTTCTTAATATCATTATTTTGCCTATCCTCTTTATCTACTTTTAGCCCCAATTACTCAAATTCTTCTCATGCTCTAATACACCCCTTCCGATCTTCTAATATTAAATTTTAGATTTCTGCTCCACATCCCATATAAAATATTTTCTCTAAATTTATTTTCAAAACACCAATTATCGTATTCTACAAATTATCTATACATAAATCATTACCAATCTAAAAAATGACAAATATTTAATATGTTAAATTTGTTTTTTACATCAGTACATTGTACTATTTTATTTGAATTTACCGCAAAAGAAGCATAATAAACGGTCCGGAGATGATGTGCTAAATATTTAGCATAAAGATTTATAACTCTAGAATTGAGCAAGAGAAATAAAGCTGCGAAGAAAAGCTGCGGGCGTAATAAACTCCGTTTTATGACAGAATAAATTTACTTCAAGAATAAAACGCTAAGTATTATTACGTATATAGTCAGTCAACACAAAAACAGATCTTGCTTGCCGCTGTTGGATAAAAGATTTTCTAAAACTTATAAATTGTCTTTGAATTGGACTCGTTGCAGAAATTTGATGAAATTATATTTGTTGAAAAAGATATACAATATCACTGTTATGTAGTCTTCTCCATGAACAGACAGGCGAATGGAGAAGACTTCATGACAGTAAGCTACGAGATCTTTATAGGAAATCAGATAAAATAAGTATAATTAAATCTCGAAGACTGCGATGGGAAAAATATGTTGCACAAATGGAGTATGAAAAAGGGGCATGGAAACTTCTTGTAGGTAAAACAGAGGGGATATGTCCAGTTGGCAGACCAAGAATTAAATTATAGAATAATATTAACCATGATTCGGAGAACTTGATTATATAGGTAATGATTGCAAAACATCAGCTAGGATAAAGATGTATGGAGAGTTTATATCAGTGAGGCCATAATTATGTCAGTGATTTAATTGGTTATCAGATTTTATTATTATCGCCCTCTCTTATTCTCTTCCAATGTTTAATGTATCCCTTTGTTTTCAACAATTTTTACATATCTTCATCGATATGTGAACCTAGTGGATACCGAAATAAAATATGAATAATAGAATCCATGGTGCTACAGGCCTAGAAGGTCCTTGGCCTACCAGGCGGCCGCAAGCCTGACATCCACATGTGTTATTCACAGAGGTAGATAATCATCCATCCAGTGCAGGGGTGATATGTGGTCAGCATGTGGGTCTCCCAGCTGTTATAGTTGGTCTCCTCAACCTGGATCCTCTCTAATTGTTGCTACCCAAATGCTTCACGATGCTGGGTGGGCACCGGCTCCATACAATCGAAATTCAATGAGAAAATGTCTTCCCACATGGAGACCCGAATCAGGCGCAGATCCCGTAGCTCTGCGCCAAGGCATTTTGCCTTAATCACTCGGCTACGGCGCGAGACGATAGAAAATATCAATGACAGAAATATAGATATGCGCGCGCATGTGTGTTTGTGTGTTTTGGAAGATGGAATTTTATTTATTATTTGGATTGTATAAAAATAGAGTAGAGATAGAATTAATTAATTTATTGGTTGTTCCGGCTGCTATAACAAAGAGAGCTCAAAATTCCTTTCTCTTCTTGATTACCGGCGGCTATGGCTGCCCCTACCCAGTAATTATAAATACAAAAAGGCCACCAAAATAACTTGTCCGAAATATTGACTCTCTAGCAAGAATTATTAAAACACAAATCCATAAGGCAAATGCATTTTGCATTATCTATTCTATCACAAACAGCCGCAACTTTTTTTTTTTCGGAGCTCGGAATTTTTTAAAGCTGTCCTTTAAGATTACTGCTTTTCACCTATTTTTTTCAAACGTACCTATCTGAGAGATTGAACATGAAGTGTGGAAGAATGGGATTGCAAATAAGAGCAACATATTTACCTCAATCTTCGTTTTGCTGACGATCAAGTGATAGTTGTAAAGGATAACGAACATGCGAATTATATGCACAGAAAATTACAAGAAGATTATCTTGGGTGTTAAAATTAACAAAAGTAATTTTTTTTTTCAAATGCCCCAGGTTTGTCTTTCGACATTCCTGGTTTCTCTTTTGGCATGGCGTACTTGTAACCCACTTCTGAGGATGGGGCGCCTGGAAGGCGGGGTTACGTTGCCCCGATGATATGATGGATGATGATGATAATGGTGCGCCAGGAGAGTCCCTAATCCTAAGCTTAACCTAAGATGAATATGAATGATGATGATTGAGATGGCCATATGATTTCGGGGACCGTTTGGGCCTTAAAGTTTTCCTGGCATTTGTCTCACAGGTGAGGAAAACCCCCGATAAAAGCCTCACCCAGAAAAACTGTCCCGGCCGGGGATCGAATCCGGGCCCGCTGCGTGACAAGGCAGCACGCTACACCGAGGCCATAGCGGTGGACGCAAAAGTAATTATCAAAATAATTATATAAATAAAAAAAACGAAATGAAGATTGGCAATAAAAGTTTTAGGTTAAATGGGACGTTGTAGGATAAAAATATAACAAAAGAAACGAGATGTAAAATTATAAATCAATAGTTAAGAGCACAATAACAGATAAAGATGAGACTCGACTAATGAGGATACAGATTTAAATTACTGTCCACGGAAATTAATTATTTAATAAGATCAGTCAGTCATTCCAGACCCTCTATGGTATCTTTACTTTGTCGTGGTGGAGTGGCTTGCGTGCTGAGAGCTATGCTGGCGGTAGCATTGCTGCCGATAGGGTTACCCATGCCGAACAGGTCGAAGGTGATAAGCCAGACGAAAAAAGTACCTTGGTCGAAAGAGTGACAATCTTTGACCGTAAAAATGCAACCGTCAAGAAATGTCGACATGGGTTCCACTGGGGTAAAATTTTCCGGAGGTCAAATAGTCCCCCATTCGGTTCTCCCGGAAGGGAATAGTTCAGGAAATACATGCCAAAGGCTCAAACACAGGGACATGTTCCTAGGAACATGGAATGTTAGGACTTTATACTATAGCGGGGCACTAGAGATATCAATGCGGGAATGAGATAAATCACCCTTGGATATAGTCGCTTTGCTTGAAGTTATTGTGGCAGGGAGAAGGTAGGTTCAGGAAGCAGGAAGCTTTGAAAGTCTCGTAGACTGCAATGGGGCAGGACATGTGACACGTATTGGGAACGAAATACGTGCGTGGAAGCTTCTTGTAGGAAAACCAGAGGGAAAACGTCCAGTTGGTAGACCTAGAATGAGGTGGGAGAATAATATTAACTATGATATGAATGAAGTAGATTATACAGGGAATGATTGGAAAGCATTAGTTCAGGATAGGGATGTATGGAGAGCTTATGTCCGCGCGGACATGAACCTGCAGGTTCGTTAGTGTCAGTGAGTAAGTAAGTAAGCAGGCATTCCAGATTGGAAAACAAATTAGGAACACTGCAATCAGGGATGAAACGAAGGTTTAAATTTGTATATTAGACTTCATTAAATACAGACAATTAGAATGGTATAGCCATATCAGAAGGATGTGGAAGCACATACTACCTAAAAAAGTGTTAATTCGACTCCCCCAGGGAAGAAAGGAGAAGGATCGACCAGAGATAGCACGGATACAACAGTTTAGAAGATCAATTGTGGAGAATCGATTAGATGAAGAAGATTGGGACGATAAGAATGAATGTATTTTGTATTGTATTGTAAGCCTATGTTTTCCCTTTACAGAGATTTAGGCGCTCTTCCCCTACAGGGAAGAATTTGAACCATACTAATTTAGTTACACTTGTTTTCGTATAGATGTCATTTTGAGTGGTACGTGGTCAGCGTTCCGCCTCATACTGACATCTAGGAAACCAAGGTAGTACTAGGACGGGAAAATTCAGTAAATTTTGCTTAGAGGGCTTTTCATTCAGGCTTAAGGATTTTTTACGAGCCTGAAAATCTTCAGACTCGGGACCGACGGCTTAAAGTCCCTCCCGGAGGACTTGCTCCTTGGATTTTTCCGTCCTAAAAAATCCATCGACCCCGGCCGGGTTTGAACCCGCGAACCTCGGGACCAGAGGCAAGGAGCATAACCACTAGTACACCGCGGCCGACTAAGAAGAATGAATGTGCGACTATAAAATACATTTCTGTAACTTTGGATATAGGAACATGTTTATACATTCTAACCTTGTCCAATAAAAAATATAGTTATTGTCTCATAAGTAATATCGTTTTATAAACAAAATTTCATTTGGAATTTTTTTCTGGTAATGCATTAAAATATTCTTCAAAGCAAAGACCAACAGATTCTATGGTCTTGAGCCATATTTCAGTAAGTTCATTATTCCGTGACAGTAACAGTGCCTGGTTTTTGATGCGAAGAATTCGTTGAGACCCCACTTCCATACCTTCAATATTTTCGAGTCCACTGCTGTGGTCTCGAAGTAGCGTGCTGCCTTGTCACGTAGCAGGCCCGAGTTCAATCCCCGCTCGGGACAAGTTTTCTGGGTGAGGATTTTTTCGGGGTTCTTCCTCACCTGTAAGACAAATGTCAGGATACTTTAAGGCCCAAACGGTCCTCGAACATCATCTGGCCATCATTATCATCAATATCATATTCATCTCATTAGATTAAGTTTAGGTTTAAGGCCTCTCCTCGCGCATCATTATCCGTCATCACCCATCATATCATTGGGGCAGCGTATCCCCGTCTTCCAGAAGTGGGTTACAATACGCCAATGCCAGGAGAGAATACCTGAAATGTCGAATGACAAACAGGTGGTATCGAACAAAAAAAAAATATTTTCAACGTTTTCGAAATTTGCGCAAGAAATATGCAATGTATCGAAACAGAAGGCAATGTGAAGGTGCGAGATCAGGGCTATATGGTGGTAAGTAAGCATTTCTCCTCCCAATTCCTGAGTTTTTGTCATGGTTGTTCGTGAAATATGCGGTACTTCCTCAAAATTTCATGAACTCGTTTCAGTTGTTCAAAATAAAGATCCGCATCGATTACAAGTTCGTTTGGAATCACACCTACAAAATTCCACCAGTCACACAACATTACTTCAATAATCAACAATATTAATGAGTGAAACAAATATACTCTATATATTTTTCACCGCATACATTTTGTTTTAATATAGATTCTATGTAATGACTCAGTCCACCGCTGTGGTCTCGAGGTAGCGTGCTGCCTTTTGACGCAGCAGGCCCGGGTTCGATTCCCGGTCGGGACAGGCTCCTGGGTGACGGTTTTTCGGGGTTTTTCCTCACCTGTAAGACAAATGCCAGAAAGCTTAGGACCCACTGGTCCCCGAAAATCATCCGGCCATCATCATCATACGTATCATTATCATCATCCTTCACCGGTGTGCAAAGCAACGAGAAGCTACCATATCTATAATTTCCTAGTAAAGCTGCAAAGAATAGCATGAAAATGCTATGATTGCAGTGAAAGACCTGTCCTCGGGCAGAATTACTATGGATGGATGGATAATGACTCAGGCTATAAGATCGAAATTCAAATTTGGGATGAAATATGTGGCAATTTTTGTTCAGAGACCTCTTATACAATAAGGGCATGGTTTAATTCCCGCACGAGGTAAGTAATATGTAATATGACAGTATAGGTATTTAGGTTGGCAACCCCGAACTTTAGGAAAATGAACTTTCAATGATGGTCGCCGTTGCTGTAAGTACGACAGAACGCACTATCGCGCAAAAAGTAAAATTGCCACACAGTATTATGAGAAGTTAGACTTATGACTGTCTTTTGTTTTGGATTCACACACAAACAGTTGAATAATATATACTACCTGTGTTGCAGCCTTATATATTACTGCATAAAAATCCTGACTGTATTTATTAGTGATTTCAGTATTGCATGACATGGGATAAATGTTCTTGAAGTAAGACACTTTACTAATTTAAACTTTTTATTAATATTTATATGGGATTTAAAATAACGTAGACTGTTTGCAGATGAACATTTAAAGAGGAGTTGAAAAGGAATGAACAGTCATGGACTCCAACCCCGAAGGGATCGTTTCGGGAATACAAACTCACTTTTCTTGTGTTTCTTTCTTCGATCTCAATGGGACACTTAGAGTTGATAAGTCTTAAGATAAAAACAAAATGGTAAGAAAGTGGTCTCCTCTTTCAATTTTCACAGAAGAGAAAACAATGTCTTATTTTTATTTTATCTTTAAACATTTGTCGTACTTAAGTGGAAAGAAGATTCCGGAAATCGCAAGCCATGAATTAGAACTCTTGCTATATCTATGGCAAACTCCACCTTAGATGTTTATGTCGCACAACAAACCTGCATTTTGAAGTTATGTAGCTTTTTTAAAATAAATAAACAAAGCAATGTTTGTGTGTATATACCGTAAATATGTTTTAACAAAGCATTTAAGTGATATACGGTATTTATAAATACTTCTTAGTATTTTCCTCTCCAAACTCACACTGAAGAATTATTTAATAACAAAACAACTTATACACCTCACTGATAGTATTCTTTTAACAATTAATAATAATGTAATTTATTTTATTAAAATAGTATTAATATTAACAAATAGTTTCAGTTCTTTGTTTTAAATATTATTTAAGTGACAAATTATGTATATATATATAGGCCTACATTTTTCTTTTTTATGTACATTAGATAGGAATCGTCTGCAAAACAATTTATATTGCTTGTGTACATTTTATTATCAGTTTTAACCTTCATTTAATAATAATAATAATAATAATAATAATAATAATAATAATAATAATAATAATAATAATAATAATTAAGAAATTAGGACTGGAAGTAAATATCAATAAAACTAAATATATGGTCACACGTAGAAATTCATTATATAATGGAAATGGACAACTAATGACAAATGAGGGAAATTTTGAGGAACTGGCAGAATTCAAATACCTAGGAACAATGATCACAAATAGGAATGAGATGCACAAAGAAATTAAACATAGGCTCAATTCTGGAAGTGCGTGCTATTATGCATTGCAGAGACTGTTGACGTCCCAACTCCTTTCAAAAAACGTTAAACTGAAAATATATAAAACTATTATTCTACCAGTTATATTATATGGGTGCGAAACATGGACTCTTACTTTAAGGGAGGAAAGGAGATTACAAGTATTTGAGAATAAAGTACTTAGGAAAATGTTTGGACCAAAGAGAGATGAACAGACAGGCGAATGGAGAAGACTTCATAACAATGAACTACATGGTCTTTATAGGAAGCCAGATATAATAAGAACAGTTAAGTCTCGTAGACTGCGTTGGGCAGGACATGTTGCACGTATGGGAAATGAAAGACTTGCATGGAAGCTTCTTGTAGGAAAGCCAGAGGGAAAACGCCCAGTTGGTAGACCAAGAATGAGGTGGGAGAATAACATTAACTATGATTTGAGGGAAGTAGATTATACAGGGAATGATTGGAAAGCGTTGGCTCAGGATAGGAATGTATGGAGAGCTTATGTCCGTGCGGCCATGAACCTACGGGTTCGATAGTGCCAGTGAGTAAATAAGTAAGTATAATAATAATAATAATTAATAATAATAATAATAATAATAATAATTATAATTGCAGAGTATAAGAGTGACATTGATTCAAAATTACAAAAATATAATAAAATGAATGGGGTAATACGAAGACATTTTGGAAAAGAGATGAGGACAGAGACAAAACTAAGATTACATAACATCACATCAAAAGCTGCTCTAAAATACGGAAGTGAAATTTGGATTTTAAATAAAAGAAACTCTCATAAACTTCAAGTAAGCCAAATGCGCTTCTTACGATCATTGTTAGGAGTTAATAGACTGGATCACCAAAGGAACACTATTATCAGAGGAAAACTTGGAGTGACAAGTTTAAATGAAGATATACAAAGATACCAACAAGAATGGAAAAATCATCTGAGGAGAATGGCAAGAAATAGACTTCCAAAATTGGCATTCCAATATACCCCAACTGGACATAGGGACCAAGGAAGACCAAAACATCGGCGGAAAGATCAAGACCTTCTTCGCTAGGTTTACCGTACAGGCCACATGGCCTAAAACGAATTTGTTCATGATGATGATGATGATGATGATGATGATAACAATAATAATAATAGTAATAATAATAATAATAATAATAATAATAATAGCTACATTTTACCTGGCAGAGTTAAGGCCTTTAAGGCCTTATCTACCATTCAACCAGCATAGAAAAAAGTACAAAAATTAATCTTATATCTAAATAAAAATTAAAAAAAAATATATACACAGTATAGCCTATTTACAATATAATTATTATTTACAATATATTTTGATTTAATCTAGATTTAACGACTGAAATATAAATTGTGCAAAATAGCAAAAACAAACTATTAATGACATCGAATAAATTTAGTTTTCGAGTAAAATGTTAATTATCATTAACATTATTAAAGTTATCGATCTTAATTTTATAGATATTACCTTATCGATCAAATTTTCATTTAGTGTTTAATATTAGGGTTATATTGCTTTATTCTAATGTAAAATATGTATGTTTGTCCTGGCGAGCGAAGAGAAGGCCGCATGGCCATAACTCCATCAGGGTAAATAATTAAATTAAATACCGTATATAAGAAATATATCAGGATATACTCAGCTGGATAAGAAAATGAATGAAGATATAAGAAAGGAACTAAATATTTTCAAACTTACAGATGGATTAATTAAGTATAGAAACGACTGGAAAGAACATATTGATAGAATGCCAGAAGAAAGATTTTTAAATTTATTGCTAAATGAAGGGTCCAGGGGAAAAACGATGAATGTCACAAAATCACAAAAACTGAGGTTTCATATTCTTAGTGCTTGTACTGTTCCCTGGTAACCTTTACAAGGTGAAAACTGTTTAAAGAAGCTATGGGTTACGTTTTATAAGGCTTTGAAAATAGTGTGTACAGGGAAATGATATAGCGTTTCAAAATGTTGAGTGATTCCGGGTTCTGTGGCCGTGGTCCATAGTTGGTGTTGATACCAGACGTTTCGCCCTCAACTGCGGAGGGCATCTTCAGTGGCGAGTGCTTCTAGGGCGTGTTTCCTGGTCGGAAGCTCTACTTAGAGTACTAAGTAGAGCTTCCGACCAGGAAACACGCCTAGAAGCACTCGCCACTGAAGATGCCCTCCGCAGTTGAGGGCGAAACGTCTGGTATCAACACCAACTATGGACCACGGCCACAGAACCCGGAATCACTCAACATTATGATTACCGGCCGTGAAAGCCTGCATTCAACTATAGCGTTTCAAAACTTAAAATTAATTTATCTCAGTTTGAGTTTAATGTGACATTCATCTTTTTTCCCCTGGACCCTTCAAATTATAAACTGCACGGGAAGGAGAAATGTTGGACGTCCACACAGAAGATGGTCTGAACAATTTTAACAATTCTACAATTCTAACTTTTATGGAACCGGAACGAGCCAACAGCCTTAATCCTTGGGTGATGATGATGATGATTATGATATAAGTAATTTTTGTGACTTAACAGTCGGGATTCGTGTCTCTGATCATATAAAACAGTTTTATATCAATCGTAACTCAAAGTTTCCGGTAAATTTCGTACATGTATAACACTGAGCAAGAAAGAATAAACTTTTTTTTTTGTCTCAGAAAGAAAAATATGTGATTCTGATAGTATTGTTTCTCCTGAATTCAAATATGATATCGGTTTTTCTCCATCACGCAAGTTTCCAAGAGACAGGCATTTATAATTTCAAACACTTTAATATTTTCTATATTCATAACTACACAGTATTCGAACATTCGGACTCACCTAGAAAGTAAGAAATGACGATTTTCTGCTATATTTCAGCTGTGGAGCATCCAACTTGATGGTCCAATAATAATCGGCCAGCATATTAGGATTTCACTTGCCTTGATATCTCTTTTCCATAGCCGAAATCTCCTGAGTTACCTCATTTGGTTTTATTTTACAATGGACAAATGGACGAAAAAAGTTAATTAAAAAATAATTATTTAAATCCATTAATTGAAATTGAAATAAAAAACTGTGGGTAATGGAGAAATTTCGAATACATATTTGAAAACACGATAAAAACTGCATTAAGTACAACTATTTGTACTCATGAGACAAAAATCATGTTGACCAGTGCAATCAAGCATAATCAAGAATTATAGTACCATACTACTTAGCATATAATAATAATAATAATAATAATAATAATAATAATAATAATAATAATAATAATAATAATAATAATAATAATAATAATAATAATAATAATAATAATAATAATAATAATAATAATAATAATAATAATAATAATAATAATAATAATAATTATAATAATTATTATTATTATTATTATTATTATTATTATTATTATTATTATTCAAAAATAACATTTTATGCTTCGATAATTTACTGTTTTTGCTTAACATTATTTTATAACTAAAATTACTTACTTTAAAGAGTTATATTAATTAAAATTACATTTCAGTGATTCTATATTTTCGATGTCTCTTGGCTATACTAGTCTTCATATTACCAATTAATTACGACATAATTTAATTAAGAGATAAGTTAATTAAAACAATTATATGAAATATGAATTTTTTTTCATGGCAGTAGCAATCTCTTTTCATTGCAAAGGGATAGGACGTACTCTCCTGATCCTAAGAGACCCCAATCAGTCCATTTACGTAATTGGGTAGTAAAAAAAAAACTTTTCTGCTGTTAGAAGAAAGTATACTGGACAATGCATGGCAGTAACATCCTCATAAAATTCATTGATCTAATAAATTAATTTTATAATTACTGTGTCTTCAAACTTAACGTATCGTCTTCCTCTAAATGGTTAGAATTTATTTAAGAACACAGGGCCAGTTAACCAAGTTCAAGAAGACGATATCTTACAGGTATTAATTTTATAGTTTTTGTTTATTTACTTTTTTTTAAATTTTAACTGATATCTCAACTGAATTGTATAATTTGTTTCAATGTAGACACAAGGATAACAACAAATCAGTCAAATTTTCAAAAAATGACAGAATTGAGCAACAAGAAGTTCTTGATCTGATGAAAGAAATTAAACTTGGCATCGGATTATATATATATATATATATATATATATATATATATATACTAGCTAATACTCGGCGTGCGCTGCTACTCCTAAAAAATAAATGTTAATGTGTTTTTATCACCAGCCATGCGCTGTTATGCTTACCCGGGAATCGGCTTATCCCAATCTTCTTATCGTTACTGTTAGTTATCCGTAGGAGATAAACATATGCTGTCACGGACTTTTTTGTAGAGTTTTTTGTGATATTCAATTCTGTGTGCATTAATTTGGTGTATTTGTTATGTTCATGGGGCTATGCACCTCCAGATTTGATAGTGCCACTGAGTTACATAGTTGATTATATCCTAAAGCATGATTAGTCTTTATCAGGGATTTTCAGAGGCCGAAATAAGTATTCAGCTACATAACAGTTGTTTTATAAAGTAGAGAGATGCAAAGAAGGTGCTAATACCCGATATTCGACCGTCGCTGTACAGGGAGTGGTCTTACGTCGAGACTTGTTGAAGGATTCTGCGGAAAGAAGTAGATCAAAATATTCATCATCATCATCACTTTAGTACATTCACGAGTTTAGGCCATTTGTTGACCTGTTTTGGCCTCAAGAGAAACACCATCCAAAAGTCTTTTGAGTGGACGTCCTGGTCTTCTTCTTCCTGCAGGTTGATATCTTAACATTTGTTTGGGTATCCTGTGATCTTCCATTGGATGAACATGTTGCATCCATCTTGACTTATAATCAGAAATTTTGTTTTCTAAAGTTTCCATGTTTAATTCTTCTAAGATGTCTTCATTTTTTTTGTGATCTAGTAGTGTGTATCCTGCAGTCCTCCGAAGATATCTCATTTCAGCAGATCTAAGTCTCTGTATATCCTTCTGTTTCAACGTCCATGCTTCGCTACCATACAAAAGAGTTGGAAGAGCCAGTGTTTTATACACTTTTAGCCTTGAATGTATTTGGACTAACTGTGGCTTGAAGATAGAATTTATTAAACCTAAAATTCTTAAAAAATTAGATATTTTTGCATTTACATTCTTTTCTCCTTCTTATGAGATATTGCATCCTAGATATGTAAAATTATTCACCTGCTCCAAAATTTTATTTTTCAGTACAATTTTACTTCTGACAGGATCTGCACCTTGAAATGCCATAATTTTTGTTTCCTCTATAGATATAGATCAACATATAAACACAATATTTCACTGAAATAAAAAAAAAACAGAATAAACTGAAATACTGATCGACTATTTTACTCATTTTTAAAGCAGATTTAGGAAATGTTGCCGCTGCTGATCGATTATTTGATGATATCGATTAATAAATTCGAGGAATACTTTCTGGAGCATTTTTTGTGATATCCCACGGATTTTTCGTGTAATTACAATATTTAATTCGTCCAGAATGCGTGATTTGTTACGACAAACATTAAAACACACAAAAAATTAAACACAAGAAATAAGTCTTGCATTAAAGTTAGTAGGATATAATCAATGGGTACTACGTATTTTGTCCGGATACAACTTCAAACTTTTAACAGCACTTAACACGGATCGTTGAGATTTTCCAACTTCCTTAGCTAGACTACAACAGTTGATCAATATATATTACAACAAACAACAACAATAATAATAATAATAATAATAATAAAATAATAATAATAATAATAATAATAATAATAATAATAATAATAATAATTATATTTATATTCGGATTTTTTAATGTTTACACATCTTTCTCTGCCTAAAATTTTCTTTTTCTTTTCCACTTCGTCTCTATTCATCCAATCCATGCGCTCCAGTCCTCTTGTTCTCATTCCAGTTCTTATTTCTTGCATCCACGAGTTTCGAGGTCTTCCTTTACTTCTTCTTCCAGGTGAACGCCATTCCAATGTTTTCCTGGGTTTTCTTCTTGCATTCGTCTTACGTGCCCATACGAATTTAATTGCTTATATCTTATATAATCTATTATCGAATATCTAATATTCATTTTTTTCTCGTATGACAGCATTTCTTATTTTTTTAAATTTTGAACATCTTGCTGCTCTCCTCAAGTAATCCATTTCCATCGACATAATTTTTATTCTACGTTTTTGTTGAATTTCTAAACTTCAGCTCCATATGTGACAGTACTTCTCACTATTGAATTATATATTTGTAACTTATTTTTTCTGTTATATGTCCGTTCCATAAGACCCCCATTTATCATTGCTTTTATTCCTCTACCTTTATATACTGTTCTTAATATCACTTTCTTGTTTATCCTCTTTATCTACTTTTACTCTCAGATACTCAAATTCTTCACATCCTCTAATATAACCTTTTGATCTTCTAATATTAAATCTTCGGTTTCGGCTCCACATCCCATATAAAATGTTTTTTTCTAAATTTATTTTCAAACCCCAGTTATCGTATTCGCCCAATAATTTTCTCAACATAAACTCCATGTCTTCATATTCTTGACCAATTATTATCTGGTCATCCGCATATAACAGTGTATATATTGTATCTGTTGATCCATGTCCAATTGGTACTCCCATTACTGAACATTTTTTGTTCAGTTTGACAGTGCTTTATGTATAAATATCTTAAATAATGTGGGTGATATGCCTTGACGAAAGCCTTTTATTACTTTAATTTCTTCTGAAACACTTTTTCCAATTTTAATATTAGATACTGCATTTCTATACAATTCTTTTATTGTATTAATAATTGTATCGTTTATGGCCATAGCTATCTTCTAATGCTTCCCACAACTTTTCTAAGGTACGATAGTGATGATGGTGATGATACTAATAGTAATAATAATACTAATAATTATCATCATCATAGTACATTCACGAATTTAGGCCATTTGTTGGCCTGTTTCGGCCTCAAGAGAAACACCATCCAAAAGTATTTTGAGTCCTGGTCTTCTTCTTCCTGCAGGTTGATATCTTAACATTTGTTTGGGTATTCTGTGATCTTCCATTCGATGAACATGTTGCATCCATCTTGACTTATAATCAGAAATTTTGTTTTCTAAAGTTTCCATGTGTAATTCTTCTAAGATGTCTTCATTTTTTTGTGATCTAGTAGTGTGTATCCTGCAGTCCTCCGAAGATATCTCATTTCAGCAGATCTAAGTCTCTGTATATCCTTCTGTTTCAACGTCCATACTTCGCTACCATACAAAAGAGTTGGAAGAGCCAGTGTTTTATACACTTTCAGTCTTGAATGCTTTTGGACTAACTGTGGCTTGAAGATAGAATTTATTAACCCTAAAATTCTTAAAAATTTAGATATTTTTGCATTTACATTCTTTTCTTCTTCATATGAAATATTGCATCCTAGATATGTAAAATTATTCACCTGCTCCAAAATGTTATTGTCCAGTACAATTTTACTTCTGACAGGATCTACACCTTGAAATGCCATAAGTTTTGTTTTTTCTGTAGATATCTTTAATTCATATTCTTCTGTAATTTTGATAAGTTCATAAGACCTTTCTGTAGATTATCTTCGGAATTCTAATAATAATAATGATGATAATAATAATAATAATAATAATAATAATAATAATAATAATAATAATAATAATAATAATACTAATAATAGTAATAATAATAATGGTAATAATAATAATAATAGTAATAATAATAATAGTAATAATAATACTAATAATAATAATAATAATAATAATAATAATAATAATACTAATAGAATGACTAACACATTATAGAACGTCAATATCCTTTATTTAAACTGAAAATACAATGGAATTGAATTACTATTTTTACAGAAAGATAGAAAAAATATAGGCCGGTCTACTAGTAGTTGTAATTGGATTACTGGAATCTTTGTGAGCAGATTTCTGAAAAGCTGAGATGCCTCGAGGGCTAGAAGGAACGTGTGGTATAGATTGGGTTAAGTCAGAACCCTGATAACAATGGAGAAAACCTTGATCAGGGAGCCGTTATTGCCCCGTGCGCTCTTCTACCACCAGAATGAAGACCAAGTTTTCTTTCTTTTTGTTCTACTAAATAAATTTGCATATGCTCAATATAGTTCCTACTTCTCTTTCGTCTCACCATTTCTCCTTCACTTCTAGAACAACGTGGAAGAGATGGAAACAGAAATGGAGTTGACGGTTGAAGAGAAAGTTAATTTGAAAGACTTGGAGTTTAGTACAAGCTCTTCACCAAGTTGTGTCTTAAGAACAAAGGGTCTGTATGCCTTCGAGAATGGCTCCCTAAATAGCTATTTAGAGTTGAGTCTTGCATTAATAGCTAGATTTTAAGTCTCACACTGTTAATGATATCTTACAAAAACAAAGTTGCATTTCAATTTATCAACTAGTTAAAGAGAGAATAGACTACAAAATAAATAGTTTGATTTTTTAAAGTGCCAGACTTCTTTTCATTCTAAAATTAAAATATATCTCATTTTACACTTTTGAATTTCACAATGGGTTAAAGCAAGGAGATGAACTATCTCCTCTACTATTCAATTTTTTATTAGAGCATGCCATCAAATCTTGGGAGAATGAAGAAGGCCTACAACTCAATGGTATTAATAGACTGTTGGTTTATGCTGATGATGTAGCATTATTGAGCGATAACGAGGAGATACTAAGGGACAACACGCACACTCTATTGAGTAACATTAAGAAACTGGGACTGGAAGTAAACATCAATAAAAATGAATATATGTTCACACATAGAAATGCATTATATAATGGAAATTGACAACTAATAGCAAATTAAGGAAATTTTGAAGAAGTGGCCGATTTCATGTATCTAAGAACAATAATTACAAATAGGAATGAGATGCACAAAGAAATTAAACATAGGCTCAATTGTGGAAATGCCTTATGCATTAATTATGCATTACAGGGACTCTTGTCGTCCCAACTCCTTAAAAAAACGTGAATCTGAAAATATATAAAATTGTTATTCTCCCAGTTATATTATATGGATGCGAAACACTGACTCTTACTTCAAGGGAGGAAAGAATATTAGGAGTATTTAAGAATAAAGTTCTCAGGAAAAATTTTGGGCCTAAAAGAGATGAACAGACAGGTGAATAAAAAACTACATAATAGTGAGCTATATGGTATGTATAGGAATCCAGATATAATAAGAACAGCTAAGTCTGATAGACTGCGATGGGCACGACATGTGGCACGAATGGGGAATGAAAGAGGTGCATGAAAGCTTCTTGTAGGAATCCAGAGGAAAAACTCCCAGTTGGTAGACCAAGAATGAGGTGGGAAAATAGCATTATCCATGATTTGAGGGACGTAGATTATGCAGGGGATGATTGGAAAACATTAGCTCAGGATAGGTATGTATAGAGAGATTATGTCCGCGCGGCCATGTACCTACAGGTTCGATGGTGCCAGTGAGTTAGTTAGTTTACTCCAAACAGACTCTATAAAAAATCTTTGATCTTAGGATTTTGAGAATATTCTTAGGTTAATTTTCTAAATATCATCGACATCAAAGTTTAGGCCTTCTGGCCTATTCCGATTTAAAACTGGTCACGGCTATCTTTTCATAGGTCGGCCAACAATTTGTTTTGCTGTAGGATTTTATAATTCAGGACGGCTTTTGCTATTCTACTCAGTAACAAGAGTTGAACATGGTCTCTCCAATTAGTCCTATATTTTTCTATCATTGCCGTAATTGGTTATATATTCAGTTCGTTTCTGATTCTGATGTCTATGCTTCTTCTTTGATCTAATAACTTTACAACCTGCCACAAATCGAATAAATCTCTTTTCTGAATATTCTATTTGTTTAAACTGGTCTGCAGTTAATGTCCAGTTCTCACTACCATATAGAAGTAGTGGCAATGCAATAGCTTTGTTGAACTTCAGTAATGTTTGTTTTGTACTTTATATTTCAATGTTATGTGTATTGTTCCACAGCATTATCTAAATCTATTTAATTTCAGTTGAACGTCAATAGTTTTCTTGGATCCTACAGGGTGAAAATTATTTAAACCGACTATTTAACTCATGTCGCAAATGGTAGTCAATGACCAATCACGTTTCAACGAATTCTGTTTTACACCAATGGCAGTCGTGTTTCACCTCGCTCTTTATCAATTTTTCTTTATCAGCTCCTGCTTTTGTGAAAAAGAAAGCTCCTCCTTTTTAATGTTCTGAACAGGTCAAAACATTATTTTTCTCCAACAAATACATTGAATATAACAAATAATTAAAAGATTCCTTGATTTTACTGAGTTGTTTACTAAAAAATAAATGAATAACCCGTAATGTTGATTATGATATATAGTTTGATGTGTTTCATTATTTCTCCACTTGGGTGCACTCTTACAATATTGCGATCTTATTTGACAATAAATAATATGATCAAGGTGCAGTGAATGAACATAAACCTCACATTTCTGATTTGTTTTCAAACATCACCGTTTACATTAAATATATACATACTTTAAAATAACTATATTAAAATAACGATTTGTGAGTAAACAGCTTAATTTTATTCGTTAAATAGTCCTAACAAATGCCACTCTTGATTTCCAAATTCTCTAGATAAATTGGAAATCACTCTTGGCATTACAAACTCTGGGAGATTGCAGGGGACACCAAAACAAATGTTTTTCCCTAATGAATTTTTTTCCTATGATGATTATTTAAACCAGTAGAGGGCGTATTACGCTCTTCAGTTGCCATGACTGCAACTGCTGTTGATGGTAGGAATCGTTTTGTCCACCAGTGTAGTAGTGAATTGTATCTGTTTACTATGGAGCGATACACCTGGAGTGTGAGTACACTGATATGTGTGGGCCGGTATTGTTGGGGACTGTTTAACTGGGACATATCACCTACCTAGGCCATTAAATGGCAGGCACTATTACAATTTTCTCGCCACAGCATAGCCAGAATTGCTGGTAGACGTCCCGCTTCCTACAAGACAACGCATGTGGTTCCAACATGACGGAGCGCCGGCACATTTCAGTCGTGTGCGTCGATTCTTGAACCAACGGTTTTCAGAAAAGTTGATTGGCAGAGGTGGTCCTGTACCATGGCCTGCTCGATCCCCAGATATGACCCCTTTGGATTTTTTGTGTGAGGAGAGATGCGCAACCTTGTTTACAAAACTTCTGTTGCATCAAAAAAGGATCTGGTTGCCCGGATAGTAGCAGCAGCAGGCGCAATTAACGATACTCCTGGAGTTTTTGCCCGTGTTAGACAGAACATGATCCGCCGGTGTAACCTTTGTTTACATGTCAATGGAGGCATTTTTTAACCTCTACTGTAATTTAAGTAATTGTGTTGTGTTAATGTGTTGTCTCTTGGTAATAAAAAATGAAAAGTGTTTGTTGGTTTAATTAATTTGCCGCTAGAGAAATCTTCCTCTACCGGTTTAAATAATCCTCATAGGAAAAAATGACATTAGGGAAAATATTTGTTTTGGTGTCCCCTAAAACCTTCCAGAGGTTGTCGGTTAAATAATTTTCACCATGTATATTACATCTTAATATTTAAACTCATTTATTTATTCAATAATTTTCCTCAGTGAGCCCCCGGAAAAGCCATTACTTTAGATATATCTATTGATATTTTCATCCCACAATTGTCAACAATCTGGCTTAAGATGTAGACAGTATTTTGCATTTTTCATCTTCTGATCTTCCTATAATTACGCGATCATCAGCAAAAAGTGATGTAATAAAATTTACATTATTAATAATATTATTTTCTAAATATTTTCAAGTCCACCGCTGTGGTCTCGAGGTAGCGTGCTGCCTCGTCCCGCAGCGAGCCCGGGTTCGATCCCCGATCGGGGCAGTTTTTCTGGGTGAGGTTTTATCGGGGTTTTTCCTCACCTGTAAGACAAATGTCAGGAAAACTTTAAGGTCCATACTGTCCCCGAAATCATATGGCCATCATCATCCTTATCATCATCATCATCATCGTTCACCGGTGTGGAAAGCAACGGGAAGCTACCACACCTACAATTCCCTAGTAAAGCTGCAAACATAGCATGAAAATGCTATGATTGCAGTGAAGGACCTGCCTTCGGGCAGAATTAATATGGATGGACATTTTCATTTAACTTTGGACATCTGGGTACTTTAGATCAGATATCGACGCATTTTTTTAAAGTTGTGGACATTAAAATTTATCCCTTTACATAGAGGCCTGGCTTTTTTTGTTCTTTATTTTTACCAAAAATAATTTATAGAGTCATCATCATCATCTTAAGGCACGACAACTTCAAAAGTGAAAGTTTTGGCCTTCTCGACAATCCTCCTCCATGCCAATCTGTCTCTTGCCATATTCAAATTAGTCACTTTGATTTTCCTTAGATCGTTTATTGTGTCATCCTTCCATCTGATCTTCGGTTTTCCTACAGCTCTTCCTCCTATAGGTTTCCATTTATAGAGTTTTTTTAACCAGTCTCTGATCATCCATTCTTATCAAATGTCCAAGCCAACCAATTCTGAGAGATCTTATATGGTTTACTATGTTCTAATTTTTGATTAATTTGTTTTGATTCTCCAACAGTTATCAGTTCCTCTATTTGGTCCAAATATTCTTCTTAAAATTTTTTATGGAGTCATGGTTGGTTATTTGGTCCACTTCCTCCATTCCGTCTTATCTTAGGCTAGTATTTTTATTTGTGCCATAGTTTTTCCATTGCCGCTCCCATTCCTTTAATGTTATCAATGTAACTATTTCTATACCCTTCTCGTGTTCTAGTACTGTCAATTCTAAATTCCATGAAAAGCTTTTTCTTCATTTTGTTTTCCATTCAAAACAAATGTTTTTCTACTTTATTTTTTAATTGATTTTATTTCGACATCTTACCAATTTCTGACATCAGTTATTCTATATTTTGTTATTATTATTATTATTATTATTATATTAATATATTCTGCACTTTCCTTATCAGCTCTATATTGGTGCAATATGTAGATTACAATTAATATCATCATCCATGCAAGTATTAGGCCGTGTGGCCTGTTACGGTCTCAAAGAGGAGTTTTCCATCCAGCACTTTTTTGGACGTACCAGCGATCTTTTGTCTTGGGGGCAGTAACGAAGCATGGCATTTTGGAATTCTATGAGACGGTACTCGTTGAAGATGGGCTTTCGTTGTTCCGGTAGTTTTGTATATGGTGAAGAATGGGTTCTACATCCAACTCTTCCGTAATTTCCTCATTTCTTTTATGGTCCCACTTTGTATAGTCTGCTGTACGGCGCATAAATCGCATCTCATTTGCTGTTATTCGGCTTTCATCTCTTCATCGTATTGTCCATGCTTCACTACCATATCGTAATACTGTACTTGCGAGAACCTTATAAAGACGTAATCTTATGTTCTTCTGTACTAAAGAAGGTTTCATTGTACTGTTAATTATCTCCGTTGTTTTTGTAAAATTTGTGATTCTCTTTCACATATCAGTTTCATCTACAATTAATATAACTATACACAATTTGGGGAATGGAAGCTTCTTGTAGGAAAAAAAAATATGGAAAACGACCAGTTGGTGGACCAAGAATGAGGTGGGACAATAATATTAACCATGGTTTGAGGGAAGTAGATTATACAGCGGATAATTGGAAAACATTAGATCAGGATAGGGATGTATGAAGAGCTTATGTCCGTTCCGCCTTGAACCTACGGGTTCGATAGTGCCAATGAGGTTGTTAGTTATAGAAAATTCATATTTTAATATCTGTATTATTTAACCTTGGTGAACTGAAGAGAAGGCCTAACGATCTTAATTTTATCAGGTAAAATAAATAATTATTATAATTATTATTATATTTAACTACATTAGTATTATTTATATTACATCTATGGGTAAATAAGAGTAATTAAATTAGTTTGGTTAAAACATTCCCAGTGGGGAGCACCTTAATCCCCCACACTGGGAAGTATGGGGTATATAGTTAGATATTCTTCTTCTTTTTTATTATTATTATTATTATTATTATTATTATTATTATTATTATTATTATTATTATTATTATTATATTTAGAGCGGATTGCACTTGGGAAAGAAAAGAGAGTTCGACCAAGATTTAAATGGATGGATGATGTAAGAAGAGGTGTGAGGGAGCTAGATCTGGAAGAATTGGAATGAGAAGATAGAGAAGAATGGAGAAAGAAGATAAAACATTAAAAAGCTTTGGATAAAGGAAGATGTTTCATTACATTATAAATCTGTTTATAAATATATTATCATTGTTGTTATTATTGTTATTATTATTATTATTATTATTATAGTCGTTGTTGCGTGTTTTCCTTGATAATTGAAGGAGTTTAAATTGTGAGATATAATTCCTTTATGCCCTGTATATTAAATTAACCGCCACTTGCAGGAAAGGCCTTAGCCTATTGCTTTTTATGAAATTCATATTTTGTATTAGTGTGCTCTACACTTCTATTTACATGCATGTTTATGCCAATAAGATGATTTAATCCGGCTCTCTGTTGTGAGTGTAAGATAATTCTATGGTCAGTGTTCGAGAAGAAAAATCAATTTCATGAAAGATGGACGGATGTCCTTTCTGCATGAAGCGATTCTGAAGATTTGTCTTAAATATGGCTAGAAAGAGTTGGCAATTATGCGTTATGCGTTGCAGGAGAGTTTATGTACCGCTGGTTCAGCAGCTTTGTTTGTCTTTTATAAAATAGAAGGGAGGTTGATGAAGTAGGTATCGCTGATATGCGCCAGGTTGAGGGAGATTATCCAGCCACTAACTTTATCCTAACGCTCTTATCTCGGAACACTTGCACGGTAATCCTCGACCCTATTAAAACTTTGATGCATGTCTAGCACCGAGCGAGAGTTGCGGCAAGACGGTGCAAGCTGATTGCTGTTTTATTTTTTCTTGTCACTGTATAATTATAACCACAGATACGACTACGCAGCTCTTACACAGAGATTGCAGACTTCAATGCAGTAATAACAAAGGAACATCTTGTAAACAGTGACGCAATTTTTATACATGTTGTTAATAATAATAATAATAATAATAATAATAATAATAATAATAATAATAATAATAATAATAATAATAATAATAATAATAATAATCTTCCTTTCATGTGATACACCTAGTGGTCTGTTACGGTCTCAATCCAACGTTTGAAGGGTCTGCCCAAAGATCTTTTGCCTGGTGGCTGGTAATATAAGATCTGACGTGGTCTTCTTGTTCTTCTCATTCTTCTTACATGAGATTTCCAGTTGTTTCTGTATTTTTGTACATATTCCATGACTGATCCTGTTTGTAATTAATTGAAAATCTGAGAATTCCTTTTATGATCTGTTCTTGAGTAGCCTGCAGTACGTCTCATAAATTTCATTTCTGCCGCAGTTAGTCTTTGCTCATCTACACTGCGAATTGTCAAGGCCTCACTGCCGTAACATAATATGGGTCTGGCCAGTGTTTTATAAATTCTAGTTCGTGTGTGTTGCTGTACTGTGTTTGTTAAAATTTTAATTAATAATATTTTATTAATATTGTTAATAATATAATAATAATAATAATAATAATATAATAATAATAATAATAATAATAATAATAATAATAACAAACTTAATAAATTTAATTACGTATGTAGCAAATGTCCACCGCTGTGGTCTCGAGTTAGCGTGCTGCCTTGTCACGCAGCTGGCCCGGGTTCGATTCTCGGTCGCAACAGGCTCCTGGGTGAGTTTTTTTTCGGGGTTTTCCTCACCTGTAAGACAAATGTCAGGAAGCTTACGGCCCAACGGTTCCCGAAAATCATCCGGCTATCATCATCATCATTTCCACCGGTGTGGAAAGCAATGGGAAGCTACCACACGTATAATTCCCTAGTAAAACTGCAAAGCATAGCATGAAAATGCTATGATTGCAGTGAAAGACCTGCCATCGGGCATAATTACTATGGAATGAAGCACAATTAAGAGAATATTTAAAAAATACAAAAAAGGAAACAAAACAAACATTTTATAAAGTCCTCTTAGTATTGTATGGTAGTGAAGAGAAGAGAATATTATAGAAGCAGCTGAAATGAGATTTTTGAGGAAGTGTGGCTGGCTACAAACTTTTAGATAAAAATGAGAAGTGAGATATTAGAAATGAGCTAAATATTTTTAAATTTTTAGATAAAGTAAAATACTCTAGGGGGAAAAAACTGGAAAAAAAGATGTCCAAAGAATGAAAGATGAACGCATACCAAAAATTACACTTAATTACAAACCAGAGGAGACAGGAATGTTGGTAAACCTAAAAAGAGATAGATTCAACTTTTTGAATGAGACCGGAACAAGCGACATGGGATTAATCCATGATTGTTGTTGATGATGATGATAATAATAATAATAATTTTAATAATTACAATAATAATGCTGAAATTAATGATAGAATAAATAAAGGAAAATCTGCAATATCAAAATTAAGTGCTGTTTTTGGCATAAAATATAATTTCTAAAAATAACAAATATTTTTAATAAAATAATAGTAGTACAATGACATACGGCGCCGCAGAAACATGCTAATAAAAATCTAGAACAGTTGCGGTAAGTAAATTAAATTCTGCAGAAATGGATATTTGGAGGATACTAGAGTAGATAAAATAGGAAACAGTGTAATTAAATAAAACATGAATGTTCAAACTTCAGTTGTGGATTTCATAAAAAAAAACAATTACACTTTTATGGTCACATAAAAAGAATAAGATACACAACACAGAAATTAGAGACAAATGTCATATTCAAGACATAACCAAATTTATTATAGATAGACGAAACTACTGGAAAGGTCATATAGAAAGAATGGAAGAATCGACTTGCAAAAAAAAGAGCTAATGAAGATAGACCAATGGACGGGAGAAGAACGAGAGGAAGACCAGCCAAGAGATGGATAGACAGTGGAAGCATATCCAATACGACTTCCTCCGAGGAGTGATTTTTGGAAATAAAAAGGATGAAAATCTTACAAATGATGAAGAAGAAGAAGAATAAGAGGAATAAGTAAAAATAATGACAAGACAGATTCGCAAGAAGAATACTAGAATGGGTGCCACTTAGTAGAAATAGAAGAGGACGGCCAAAAATAACGTGGATTGATGGTGTTTTGAGCAGCATGAGAGAAAAAAGGATTGGACGATGGAGATTGGAATGATAGAGATATGTGGAGGAGAAAGATAGTAGATTAATTGGGCACAGGAATATGTTGTGAAACATTGTGAAACCTGCTAAATAAAAATAAATAAGTATATATAATAATAATGATAATAATAATAATAATAATAATAATAATAATAATAATAATAATAATAATAACTCCGCCATGGCCGGTCCCAAGCCCGGATGAGAACGGAGGAGGGGGAGGAGTAACAACCTCGTAAAAAAACCAGGGTTCAGTTGGCTCCGACTGATAGTACTCTGTAAGGGCCCCTAGCCAGGGTTACGGTGAAGACCTCAACGGCAGATTCGGCGCAAAAGGAGTCCTTCATCACGGCGGATCTGGCGGAAGGGGCAACCCTCTAGATGGGGTTAGTACATCCAGAAGCTAGACCTAAAGCTTTGAGGTGGCAGCCCCACCAATGGTCTACTCTGCATAGCGTTGGAGGAAAACATATTACTCGTATTCTTGACGGAACAGGCAACTCTTGCCTAAACCAGGAAGTGAAGAAGAAGAAGATAATAATAATAATAATAATAATAATAATAATAATAATAATTATTATTATTATTATTATTATTTTAAGAATAACATTCTTAGGAAAATTTCTGGACCAAAGAGAGATGATCATATATACGAATAAAGAAGACAACATGGCAGTGAGCTATATGGTCTTTATAATGTTTCAAACGCAAATGCACATTATGAGTGACTGAATATTAAAATAAAGTTTGGGTTAGAAATGAAGGAATATAAATTAGGTTGTGTTTTAATATAATAGGTTTTTGGAACACAACTATTTTGAAATGTAAACATACACAGACATATTTAAATTCTAGTCTGCAACATCTATCTGGAAGACCTATCGAAGAATTGCTTCAGGAATACGGGAGGCGTAAACATGGGAGGAAGAATAATTAAGCACATAAGATTTGCTGATGATATGGCATTGCTAGCAGAAGATGCAATGACACTGAGAAACATGCTGATGGAGCTAAATGACAGATGCGAGCGTTATGGAATGAAGATAAGACGAAGGCTATGATTATGGGAAGGAAACCAAGGAAGATAGACATGAATATTAAAGAACGAGGCCATTGAGCAAGTGGAGAGCTTCAAATACTTGGTTTGTAATATCAGTAGTAACATGAACTGCTGTCAAGAAGCAAAGCAGAGGATAGCAATGGCAAAATAAGCTTATAACAAGAAGAAAAACATTCTCTGCGGACCGCTGGCAAAATAATAACGGAAGAGGCTAGTGAAGTGCTTTATGTGGAGTGTAGCATTGTATGGTTCAGAGACTTGGACTTTACGACAGAATGAGAAAAAGAGATGGAAGCTTTTGAGATGTGGATATGGAGAAGGATGGAGCTTATAAAATGGACAGACAAAATAAAAAAATAAAAACATGCTAGACAGAGTGGATGAAGGAAGAACAAGAAGAGGAAAAGAAACTGGCTATGCAGAAACTGCTTCCTGACGGATGTCCTAGAAGGAATGGTCAACGGAAAGAAATTTTGAGGCAGAAAAAGACATCAAATGATAGACAATATTAAAATAAATGGTTTGTATGAGGATACAAAAAAAAAGGAAAGCTGAAATAAGGAAAGAATGGAGAATACTTAGCTTGCAGTGAAATACCTGATATTGGACAGAACACAATGTATAACTAACTCACTGGCACTACCGAACCCGTAGGTTCATGGCCGCGCGGACATAAGCTCTCCATACATCTCTATCGTCAGCTAATGTTTTCTAATCATTCCCCGTATAATCTACTTCCCTCAAATCATAGTCCATGTTATTCTCCCACCTCATTCTTGGTCTACCAACTGTGCATTTTCCCTCTGGTTTTCCTACAAGAAGCTTCCATGCACGTCTTTCATACCTCATTCATGCTACATGGTCACATATACAAATACATTATATTATGGAAATGGACAGCTAATGAAAAATGAGGAAAATTTTGAAGAAGTAGCTGAATTCAAATATCTAGGAACAATAATCAGAAATAGGAATGAGATTCACAAAGAAGTTAAACATGGCCGAATTCTGGAAATGCGTGCTATTATGCTTTACAGAGACTCTTGACGTCCCAAATCCTTTCAAAAAACGTTAAACTGAAAATATATAAAACTATTATTCTACCAGTTATATTATATGGTTGCGAAACATGGACTCTTACTTTAAGGGAAAGAAGATTACGAGTATTTGAGAATAAAGTTCTTAAGAATATTGTTGGACGAAAGAGAGATGAACAGACAAGTGAACCGAGAAGACAACATAACAATGAACTGCATGGTCTTTATAGGAAGCCAGATATAGTAAGAACAGTTAAGTCGCGGTGCCCGCAATGGGCAGGACATGGTACGAATGGGAAATTAAAGAGATGCATGGAAGCTTCTTGTAGGAAAACCAGAAGGAAAACGCCCAGTTGGTAGACCAAGAATGAGGTGGGAGAATAACTTTAACTATGATTTGAGGGAAGTAGATTATAAAGGGAATGATTGGAAAACATTAGCTCAGGATAGGGATATATGGAGATCTTATGTCCGCGCGGCCATGAACCTGCGGGTTCGATAGTGCCAGTGATTTAGTTAGTTAGTTATTTCAGTTTTATCTGGAGAAGTTCATTAGCTGAGACGGCCACATTTCAAATCAC